>JAOXNG010000026.1:57611271-57632648 GCA_028566535.1 Scolopax minor | reverse complement strand
ACTACACAGGTCACATCTAGCCTAAGCCACAGAGAGGTTTTTCCACTTTCCTTCTTCATAAAGCTAAAATTTTTACCTGATGTGCAGGTAAAATTTACAGTCTTGCAAGATGTTTCTAGGGCATGTATTCCACTGCATGAGATGTGCCTGTTCAGAATGAATTATACCAAGTTTCCATCCAAATGCCCAGATGATTTCTAAATTAAAATTTTGAAGGGCTATTAACCCAGGACATAAAGCAGAGCCTTTGGAATTTGGGAAAAATTAGGAAGAGGAATGTAAAGCATCGATTTTCTCACCATTTAACAGAAGAGCAGATATTAACTATCAGGACTTGCTGAAAATGAATGTAAACAGCTCGTGTCCTTGAAAGCTCTGGAGATCAGGCTATGGCCCCAAACTATTAAACTGTCTTACAGTGTGCATCCCTGAATAACTAATGCCAGAGTATGCAGAAGAGCCAATACCTGAGAAAATGGAAACAAAATTTTAAAGAACCGTAAGGATTGCAAAGACCTGAGGTGAGAGAATAAACCATCAACAACTCTAGCCTACTATAGACTAAAAATGTAATAAAAATAAAGATGCCAACATAAAATAGAAGCCTCAGAGGTCCAGAGACTACAAAGAAGAGACAAGTGAGATGCACACACTTTTATCTCTGACGCTATTGAAGTGGTTTAAACTTGGACATTGAAGATGACATTCTCAGCAACACTGTCAAAATCTGTTCAAAAGGGATGATTTATTTTAAACAAATACTATTAAATTTAGCCTATTATACTGCACTTTCTCTTTCTCTCTGGGCCAGAATTGTCCATTGTACTCAACAACAATGGAAAAGCACATACACTGGAATTATCGGCTGATTTTCAAACTTCTAAACTTTGGAGTTTAGCCCTCTTGAAGATGGCCAGACACCTCGAGCTGCTTTTAGAGCTGCTGTTTCCAGGAAAAGAAATGTAATTTTTTCTGACCATTGTTCTGACTTCTATAGTTCTCAGTGCCATTGAAAAAGTCAGTCACAGTATGCATTAATATAACTACCTAAGATACACGTCTAGCATTCAGTATTTGCTTTTTTCCAGGAAGCATGTTTTGAATCCTTCCTAAATAATTAATCAAAACTTAACCAATGGGTCTCTCAGAGATATCTTCCTTTAAATTTTGTTCCAGGCTTGACGTTCAACTAGATTTGCACCTGATACTAGATATTATCTGTAGGCTAATAAAACTACATTCTAATAATAATCTACATCATGTATGTCAGCCATAGATATGGTCCCCATTGTTTTGTGCATGAAACACTACAGACCAACAAGAGAAACCAAGATTAGTTATTCTCATCATGCTAAAATTATTACAGTTTCTTCAACCTTAACTTAAAAGGACAATTTCTGCTTAAAAACAAAATCCTTTTTCCTCATTAGTAATGACACTTTGGGTTTATACAAACTAAAGCCATGACTATTACAGCAAGTATTACCCAAAAATATACTCCACTTGGCCTTAATCAATTGGGTCATGTGGAAGACATAAACCAGATTAAGAAATAAAATGAGTTCCATTTTCACTTAGATGAGAATGTATTTCCTACATCAGAAAAGTTTATTTTACATGCTGTATTAACTGTTAAATAGACTCAGTGCATACACTGTAATGAATCCACATATAATACACTGAGGAATTAAAGGCTCAGAGTACTGGAATTAAAGGTTCCATTATTTTTCAGGTAATTTATTTTGCATCACTCTATTATAAGATTGAGGACAGATGCTTTGGCCCTTTGCCTCAACTCTGCAGACGGTTCACTTTATTTATGTGAGTACTTCCTATAAATCCAACAAGTCCCAAGGGTATAGTTAAACATGCACATAATATTGCCGGATCAGGGCCCTCATCTTGATTTGCTCTACTCACTGGATGCAATTTTTTTCCTGTTGCTGTCAGACTCCTTGTTTGTTAATCATCTTTCCAGATGATTACTCCAGCTTTCCAAGTCCACCTCTGTGTGGGGCCACATATACACCTATCAGGTAACTCCTACCTATTTCTGCCTCATTCCATGAACTTGATGTTTGTATCCCATCCAGTCCTCTACCCGGATCTCACCTTTCCTGAATTCCCCAAGCCATTTCCTCCTGACCTCACCTTGTTTGATTGCTCCTAGTCCTACACAAAATATAGAATAAAAATTTAATTTGACAATATTTTATTTCAAAAGAGAGATTTCTATAATTACATTAACAAGGACTTCAGCAAATTTTAGACACAGTGATGTCCTTGTTTATCTTCTTACTTTAGCAGGACTTTACAGTCCTTTTAATGACACTGAAAACTTATTACATTGGCTTGTTTGGGTATCTAGGGAGTCTTAGGGGTAGGAAATAAAAAAGAAGTGAAAGAGCTGTATGCTATTTCTTATCCAATTCTCCCATACATATAGTCTTTCCCTTCTTTTAGCTGGCATTTCCATGCTTAATAGGTTTTCTAGCCATTTTTGAGGACAACATTACTGCAAATAACAGAGAGATGCATTGTGTGTATTCTGTTTCCACTCTAAGCATTTCATACATCATTTAATTGTTCCAAAGACTCAACAAGGTCAATGTATTTTTCTTAAAGTTAAGAAACTGATATTTTTTTTTAGCCTGGTTGTTGGTTCTGTACTGTTTGCAGAGTAGTCCATTTGGCAGTAGGAAACTGTCACAGATTTCATTTTTATTGCACTGCATTAGCATCAAAGTCACATACTTTTTACTTAGTAAATGAATAAGAAAGAACTGAATTTGTTTTAACCTTGGCAATGTCTGTAGTATTTCTGAGTAGGTAAATCAACCACTATGTGCCATCCTTTGATGCAATATTAAACTGAGGCCATGAATATTTAGAGGCATTTAATTTTCCAGATAGCGCTGCTCACAGACATAATGCAATAGTCCCTGTGTCCTGGCCATATTCAAATAGAATGATTTCTTCTTTTTAACTACTGAATTCCAACCATGTGGTTGTCCATGACTATATTTTGCCCAATTAATCTATAAATTGTATTTGTGTTGTTACATGAACTGGAAAATCTTACAGTTAAGATTTATTCAGATAAAATGAATAAGTCACTTGCAGGAAAATCACTATTTACCAGTATGGACTATCCAAACTGATTTGTCCCTACAAAAGTGAGCAGGTATGGAAAGTAAATAATGTTGGTCAACAGGATTTATAAAGATGAAGATTCTAACCATTCTTGTGCTTTTAGAGCACAAGATCAGAAAGAAATGAAATTCATAAAGTAGCCATGTGACAGTCTGCTGGAAGACAGAAGGAACACGATAATTTTTTTCTTGTTTCTCCAACAAGAGAGAAGAATATTAAAAAAAAAAACAACCTTGGACTGTAGGTTTGTCCTGAAAGTTATTTGCAACTGAAATTAATTTTGTTTCTGTACTTTCTCTCCAAAATAGCTCTGTTTTTTGGATAAACTTTTAATTGGCTATTGATGGATAAAGAGGTGAATGTTTTAGACCACTAACATCCCCAGGAACTGTCTGGTCCTCAGCACAGAATTCAACTTTCATGCCACACAAGGTGTTGGATTATTAAAATTGTTACAGAATAAGAATATTCCAAGATTATCAAAACCAAGCAAACAAAAAACACCCCAGTATTTAGAGTTAAGTTGTTAAATTCTTTTTTCTTGCACTGAAGCAATGGTCTGATTCTCAGAAAAGCTGAAGAGTATGTACCTTTTCTGGACTGGGTACTACTGAACAGATTTTGAAACATTCATAGAAAACTAAATGAGGATTTATGAGACTCTATGGAGACAGACCCTGTTTAGTATTCTAGACATTTTGATTTATGTCTCTCTTCTTCCAGTCTTCAGGCAAAACCTATATCTTAAAGCTCTATTCCCTCTGGTAAAACATTTAATCTATATCTTTTTTCCCCAGAAAATCTTCTATCATGATATATCATGATTAGAAAACTGTATCTTCTATTAAACAGATTAAGTGCATCTTGAAATTAGATTGGTATCAAATCCCTTAAAATTACAAGGACATATCAAAATCTTCCCCAAGCAGATACAGCTGGAGAACTTATAGCTGAATTTAGAAATGCTTTAAAGATCTAAGTCTGTCTACAGTCTAGACAACATAAAAGATACTGAATATGAAAAACGGACACCAGTTCTGTTCAGAAACTAGGTTTGGGAGGCACATAGTATATATGAGATGGAACACTTCAATAACAAAAACAAAGGCATCAACATTTTGACTGAAACAAAGCTGATAGATTGCAGAAGTAAACAACCCAGTGGCTTTTTTCATCATGCAACTCTAATATTCCATGAAGGAACAAATTAGCATTCTTAAGCTGTTCCTCCCCAGTGAATACTAAATACAAGGCTTAGGATTTATTGATTGCAACCATTCCACAGGGTAAGCATGCTTTGCAGTGTGCCCAGTAGTCTTAGTTTTGATTGATCCAATCTGGGGGATATACTGAGGCACGCTGTACGTTACTCTTTGGCTATGCACCCAAATTTCCTTTTCTATTTGTATTTGGAACATGGCCTAAGTACAGAAGGCACTGCCTTCACAGTCTATACAGAGCCAACATCAGCACTTTCTGAAAAGAAACATAATTCTTTTATTTCCACTCAAATTTGCAGGGTTTTGCAAAGCCTATATACCAGGAGAACTCTAATCTCATAGGAAAAGGTGTATTGGAAGTGTATGTTGAAGCCAAGCAAATTCAAAATAAAGTGTTTCTTTTTTAAAAGTCCCAGTGCTATCCATCCTTTGGAATGGCTTAGGTAGGGAAGTAACAATTTCTTTATCACCTGAAAGCCTTTCCTCAAGACTAAGCATCTTTCCAAAAGATAAGCTATCTCACAGACATTCCTTGAATTCGATGTTTACTGGGAGAGTTTCTCTCATCTCTGTAAGGCCAGACTGAGGCAGGTTTACTGCACAAGTCCCTTTGGCTCCAAGTTTACAACAGTATGAAACACACATTCATGACTGTGGACAATCAACAATTATCATGGTCAGGTTTCAGTTTCTCTCATTTCTTCTTCTTTCAGTGACTCCTAACTCTGCAGAACGCAGGGTACTCCAAGAACTTTGTACGAGAATCTCTTAAACATATTGTTTATTCAGACCCTGAAAGAACTATTAACTGGCTAAGAAAAAAATTGTCCTATTCCACATGCTATTTAACAAAGCAAGATGTTGTGGTCATCATTCAAGGCATGTGTGACACATTCAAAACTCTTCTCTGTTATTTTCATATTTGAACCTGCACATGGAGAGAAGCAAATTCTTTAGAAAATATTTACACCACAAGCCTTTCCTCACTACTTTCCCTTTACTGTATTTTATTTTATTAATATGACAGCTACCATCATAGTTCAAACACATCTCGTGGGTGCCTGACAGATTAACACAATGCTATTATCACTCATACTACAGGTATCATATCAAAGTCCTACATATTACCTGACTAGACAAGCAGCCCACTTGACTAATTTTAAGTAGATGTTTAATTTTAGCATGGGGAAAAGCTGATGAATCCAACCGCTACCATGTAAACCACGATTGTTTAACCTGTGTAAACAGTGTAAATAAACAGGAATTACTGGGTATCTTTGATAATTTTTTTCTGAAGATGAATACTGAGGACCCACACTTGCCTTTTATTGTGTGTTCAAACCGCTTGTGACTTTCCGTATTTAAGAAGCTGGCATTGGGAAAATATGTTTTCCTCTTACACTATTTCTCTCATTTTAACTAACTTTGATATACAAAATATTTTAAATATAAATAATTTAAATCTTTATAGAATCTAATAGGAAAGAAAAAGGCTAATTCAAGATAGTTTTACTGTATTATTTCCCACTTCTTACATTTAGAAAGGCTCGGGTGTTTTTAACACTTCAGGTTCTGAACTCATGAGATGATCTGAGCTCAGTTTTTATTTTTGAAGCTCTGACTTGACAAAGAATTACTTGCAAAGTAATGCTCTAGCTCTGGGCAATCCTGCTTCGGTGGGGGAATTGGACTAGATGGATCTCCACAGTCCCTTCTAACTCTAAAAATTCAGTGAAATTTAGTGAAAAGATGATTTTCCTAGCTCCCAAAAAAACAACAAAAACAAATAAGAAAACAGCATTGAAGGAAGAGGAATGTGCCCCGTCTAGAAGGAGATACAGAGGGAAGTAAACAAAAAGAACGAGACCAGTGACTAGATGGCACTAAATGAACTGAAGAGACCTTATTGTGAGACCTTACCCCTCCCCATAAGATCAGAATAGCTCATATATGGTATAAAAAAGTCAACTGCATTGGAAAAATACTTGATTTCATATCATTGATTTCTATAGTAATCGAGCCTCATCAGTTTCAAACATGTTTCTGATCTTTTCAAGCCTTTGTGGTTTGGGTTTTTTTTTCTTTTTCCTTAAGGCCACTGTGTCTTTTTTTCAACATCTTCCTGCAGTTTTCAGACACCCCAAAGTTATAAAAAACGCTTTTCCAACAAAAGAAAGCATTGCCTCTTGGCTGAAATGTATCAATCAGCTTTGTGAGTGAAAAACTACATGGAGAAACAGAAGAAAGTAAAATTTTCATGTTAAAAATTTCCCACAGTGCTGGCCTGTCCTCTGACAGCAAAAGGCCATGAGCACCACATTGCACAACAAACAGACTCAGTGCTCCTGCAAGAGTGTTTTTTACAAAATCCCAAATTCTATAGAGCCTAGGCTTCCTGAAGAAGCCTTTTCTCCAAACATTTCCTTGCTCCAATCTATTGTAATGTATTTAATCTAACTTTTTCGTGGTCTGTGAGAAATGCAGAACATTAATCACGTCTCCTTTTAGTTTTCTCTGCAATTTCATGAAGCTTGCTTTTGCTCCCTCGCACACCATTGTAAATCAGAAGTAAATTTACTGAATTAGGTGGAATTCACTGGAACAAACTGGTGTAAATGAAGAATCAGGTTCTTTATACTTTAATTCATTGTTGCTGCTTTCTTTCTTTTCTTGCCCCCCATTATTTTAGCAGAGAGGTAACTAAGGTCAGTATATTTTGCTTTCAGCCTTGATCATGGTTACATCTTCACTATATTTATAGTGAATGAGACAGATCAAAGAACTCTAAATCAGCTGCAGAAATAGCTAAAGCTTGCTTAAACAACAGCTGAGAAACACTTTGCACGCACCATTTGACCTAACCTCAACTCTGCCCTCATGATGGATGAAGAAATGCAGCTTTCTGGCTGAACAACAAAAGCAGTGGGAAACGTTTAATAGCACAAATTACAATGGTAGATGGAGTACCACGCTCATTTATGAAACCTCAAACTTTTCAAAAACTTCTCTTTCAGCCAGACGGCTAACATGGAAATTCTCCACTTGAAGAAAGCCATTTTTTCCCTAAGAAAATGCAGATGACAATTGAAAATTGCTGTTTCTTTCAACTATAAACACTACCACAACTCCAGAAAATATGAAGTACTTCTAGATAACAATGTTTTTTTCTCACTTTATATCCCAGGAGATGCTCTTATCCACACACACATAAGAAAATGAAAGAAACATTCAGGGGAAATGTTTCCGTGACATTTTGTACTCAGTGAAATCAGTGCTCACAGCAAATGGTGGGGTCAGATCACAGCATGTTCATACATAGCATGTCAATAAATGTAATTAGTTGATGCAGGCTGAGCTATGGTTTCTTTTTTTAAATCCTGAATTACTATTTAAAGCAGTTACTAATAGAAAGGAGGAAATCACCCATTGGCTAGCCTCCATTTCAGATGCATGGACTAACAATCTCACATCTAAGTATTTGATCAATGTGACGCTCAAGCACACCAGAAACTACCCCCTTGTGCACTGTCATAAGTTAAAACTTGTAGTCTTCGAAGTCCACTGCCCAAAAAAATTTCCCATGGAGTATTTTTCTCTCTAAGGAATACTTCTGCATGATCTCACAGAATATGCTTAGCATCAGACATAGACATTCTTCTCAAATCCTGCTAATTCTTCTACAAAATATAACAATACAAGAGTGAGGTGACAACATTTAACCATGGATTTCCCTTCTTTCTCACATTAACATTATTTAAGATTTTGAAGGAATATTTCCTCCAAAATAGAATCTTTATAGTCTGTGAATAGTTTCTAGATTTGTAACAAGTGTCTCAGAAGTGCAAGAAAATGAAAGTGAAATAGATATTCCTTCACAAAGAAACGTTCCAGCTGATCAGATCCAAGTACGTTTGCCATTTAAAGCAGGCAGGTGACATTGCCAGAGCTATATCATCCAGGAGGTAAACCAAAGACCTTCTCCTGCGGTGATAGCTTTTGGCATTTTTCATATGTATAGCTGCAATTCAGTGATTAAAGAGGGATTATTTTTTCTGTACACTTCATTACACACCTTCTGCACACAGAAAAGGAAGCTGAAAGTGCCTCGAGTGATCTTGGAGTCACTGTGTACAGGAACTTCATGATTAGTATAACTCCTGGATTTCATTAGCATTTATGAAGCTTTTCTTGCCAGCAAAATCACGCTGCTATCTAGAGTATCTACCATACGCCTTTGCCTTGGGACTTGTGGAGTTTCCAAACAATATTCAAAGGGATTTAAAGTCTGTTTGCTTAGCATCTGAATACAATCATGCAGTTAGACTTCTCATTCAATTTGCAACTTCACCTAAAACACTGCAAAGACAAACAGTTTCTGTTTCCTATCTGGTTTACACTGACAGAGCAGCTATCTGATGATAAACTATTACTTGACTTTTTCTTTCTTTTGTAAGAATCTGTAGGATACACCTGGTTATGACATAAGGCAAAAAAGTACATAAAGAAAACTTCTCAAAATGAAAACTAACCCTTCTGACTAATTTATAAGACAAAGTCTGAAAATAAAACAAGGAAATTTCAAATCTTACCTTCAGGCCTGGCGCCTTATCACTTTGTGACAGAGTACCCAAATTTGACTGATTATAATTAGTTTGGCTGTACCTAGGAAAAACCAAGTTTTTTTCCTACTGCAGAGGAAGTGCTGTAAGGCTATTATCATAGATGAAGGATGACATTTTCCAGTTTCTGGTTTCTTTTTTTATTTTGCCAAAGTAGATTGGCAAAAATTCATTAGATTCATAGATTCACCTAAACAGACAATCATGAAACATCCCTTTCTTTCATGCCCACAATGTCGTAATTCCTTACTAGATTCTGAAAGTCAAATTCAACTCTATTTGCATTTGTGCCTATGCAAAAGTATGCTTATTTTGTGTGAAAGATCCGTGCAGTTGTGATGCATGATAATGATGAGTGAAAATGCATAAATTACAGCCCTGCTGTCAAAAATGGAAAGAGGAATAAGCTGGCATTTTATGGCAGTCAAATCATTAAAATCTAATCCTTCCTTAAAGAAGTAAGATTCGTGTCTGGTTTTCTGTTATCATTTCACCATCTGGAATGGGAGGAAATAGGAGGAGGCAAAGTTCAGGATTCTTTTCTCTTTTTCCTCTTCCAACATCACATTGAAATTCCATTCTAGATCCTGGAAGAGCTTATTAACTGATTTTCAACAAAAGTATTTTCTGAAAAATACCAGGAAACAAGACAAATATTCTCATTCACTGCACATTGTTGGTCTCGATGCAATAAGTGGATGGAATTTTATGACCTGGTCTACTGGGTTCTTGTGCAAGGTTTTGGTAGCAGGAGGGCTACAGGGGTGGGTTTTGTGAGAAGTTGCTAGAAGTTTTACCTATGTCCAATAGAGCCAATGGTCAAGGCCATCAGTGATAGTGATAGTGCCTCTGTGATAGCACCTCTGTGATAGCGTATCTAAGAAAGGGAAAAAAACCCCCAAAACTCAGTGGAACATACCGTGAGTACATTCTCAATTTTAAGCACCTGGGTACCATTCAAAACTGAAATATTCCTGAAAAAAAAAATTACCAAGGAGCATGGTTCCACCCTTATCCTTACCATACTCTAATGGCTCTGCGTGCAGGTGCCATAAATTTTCCACTAAAGGAGCTGCAGTATTCTTTTACCAAAACATACAGAAGCTCAGCTTTTTCCAGCATATCTATTCATTTCAATATTATTTTATGGTCCTTCCCTCCTCTGGAAGGACCCATAGACATTGCTTTTTTTTTTTTTTAAGGAGCTATAGGTTATGAGTGAATGAACTGAATGACCATAAGGAATCATAAAAAAAAAAAAAATTAGTTCTTCAATTTTTGTCTTGATGGCCTTTTCAGTGAGGTTGAATGCCACATCGAATAAGTATCACATTGCCTTCAGAGTTTCAAAAGCTATAGAGATATCTTCCAGTTTGTGTGTCTGAAGAGTGTAACTCTTTTCCCCTTCTGGATGTGTATACTCTCATCCTTTCATTTGTTAAAAAAAAAAAATCCATTTATCTGTGAAATCACTTCCTTTTTTATCTATGTCATATATTAGGATTTAGATCTACCATGTCACTCTTGTGACACTAGGCTTGAATTTTCCAAGTCCCTGATAGATCATTTTTTGTGACAGGCCAAGGTTCCTGTCAGTAGCCCATCGGAGCATCATGTTAAGGGGTAAAAACATTTTAAAAAACAATTAAAAAAAAATTTAAAAAACCTTTAATTTACCTTTGCATTCATGGGAAATGGGAAATAAGATTTCCACATGTAGGAGAGTCTACAGGTTTCATCAGTAGTTTGTTGATTATTTTTCAGACATGTAGTACTTCAGGGTCTGGGGGCCAAAATAAGTAACTTCTAATGCTTTACTCTGTGTTTTTGTTTAAAAGAAAACTGTGCACCTTTCCCAAAAGATGCATCAGCTGCATGGTGTTTGACAGCAAGTGAAACAGATTATATGCAAATCCAGAAATGTGCTGCTCTGGATTTAATCCTCTTTTGTTTGTGGTACACAGCTGCACGTTTAGGCAATATGATGAAGCAAACAGGCCACACCAGATTTGATAACAACAATAAAATGTTTGAAAAATATTTATGGTAAATTATTCAAATGCTCTTCTCCCATCAAATATTCAGAACATTAACATATTTCAAATGCTAAATAGTTGCAAGTGCTTGGGATGTTAAATCATTCATTAAACGAAGTGAGTGAGGTCATTTGAATGCTACTAATTATGGGATGGATATAGTGACGTGCACCTCCAGATGACTATTCTCCAGTTATTTGTCATAACCCTGAGTAGGGCTGAGCAGCCTGAACTCATACAGTTTACTAAAAGGTGAAGCACAGCAAGGAATCATGACTCCAGGAGCTGTTTGCAGGAGAGGATGTTCTGGTTAGACAACATGTTTTCTCTAGACTTGCCCAAGCAAGGACCTGGTCAGTGTTGCTCACCAGAATCTCTGAAATAGTGAAATAAACTCTATTGCAACTCTTTTCATGAATGATATTTGAAATACCTTGCATCCTTATGATAAAGCAATGTTTACATATGGCTCAGGAAAGACAAAATAATTGCTACATGTAAGAAGTCTTGTTTTTCAGGACTCCACGTTGTAAAAGATGGCCAAGATTTATGGCCAAGCCCTGTGTTGGGGCTCAAACTAGATCCATCCTGACATACTATACATAGAGAAGTTTACATTCTGCCTTTCTGTTCCAGAACCCGCATTCTGCCTATAGACTGGGCTAAACAACTGGGAACTCTGGGAAAGAGTTACAAATGAAGCCTGCTAAGGTTCCTCTGTCCATCTGATGGGCTACAGCGGTGCTTCAACTCCTTCTACACTGGGACTCATTCCATGAAGTTATAGTACAAAGACATTCACATGCACAAGAAGGGGTAAGAACTGACCCAAAAAGGGACAGCTGCCACGACCTCTCAGTATTTTGGTCTGTTCATGCTCCTTCCTAAGGAAATTCAGCAATACTGAAGATTAAGAAAATGTTTGGTTTGATTTTCCAAACAGACAGGAATTCAAAGACACATGGAAGTGATATTTCCTGAGCTGTACGCCACAGAAAGGAATCCAGCAGGCAAATGTAGGAACCAAACATGAAATTTCTCCTACAGATGAAAGAATGGAAAAAAAGGAACAGAACCATATTAGCAGCTTTTGTGGGAGTAAGGGGCAGGGCAGGGAGGTAGGAGGAATACTTTTTGTGTTGGCTTCCCTCAAAACTGATTTTCAGGAACAAGACTGGTGAGATTTGATCTTGTGGAGCTGTGACATTCAGTATGAGTATAATGATGTGTTTCATAACATTAGCAGTATATAATGAACAAAATGTAGTAAAGTTTAAATGACCAATCAAAACCCGTATGCCAAAAAGCACACAGTACAGTGGAATGCACTTAAGGAAGCAGTCATTACTGGGATAGGAAAATGTAATACTACACAAAGGGGCTGCAGAGAGAAGAACTATACCTGACACATAACCAGGGGCATATAAATAATATCTTGAAATAGTAGTTTTGTTCCTTCTTACATCTTAAGGATTTATTGTGACATTTCTGAATTAGCTTTTGCTCAATATTTTTGTAAATGTCAAAATTTCAACTCACAGCCCCTACTTAGGAAGAAAGTAATGTTGAAATATTTTAAAATAGCTTAGAACCTTATGACTAGTCATGAATTCAAGGAAAATTACATTAAATCCAATCTTAGTCTGATTAAGATGGCAAACTGTAGCAGTGTCTAACTTCATGCCGTGAATCAGCCTGGCCAGTGAAATAAAAGTTCAGACCATTTTCACACTCTAGATAAGGGTCTCATGATGACAACTAAGCCAGCTGAAAAGATCTGTTTTACTGAATCAATACATTGTGCTGACACATACATTGATAAAAATGGCAATGGGGCAACAGGGTTTTTTGTCTTGCACTTTTAATAAGTGGTTGGATAAAAACTCTTGGATATATCTGGCAATATTGAAATAACTTCCAGCTTTATTTCAGCGGGGAAATTTCCAAAGGAAGTGTCATGTAGTATTCAGAATGCAGGAGCCAGGATACTTAAAATCTGTTCTCATGTTGAGGACACCTGACACAGGCCAACATTTCCTGATTTTTAAAGAAGTTGCCAGCACATAATACAACTCCAGAACAATCCAGTACAGCTTTCTTATTTCTTGCTGCCTGCTCATTTCTCCCTGTTTTGGAAACATGTAGCCTTATCCTTTCTATGCAGCTGCTGTGGGGCTCTATATTTTGCCTTGAGATTTCGTTCATCTTTCCAGTGGTATGGGTAATGAAACAAGGTAATGGTAATCAAAGAGTAATTAGTATTTATGGAGCACTCCAAAATGCTTTGTATGAAAGTTTCAAAGACCCCCCTGACATAAGAAAAACAAGATTGTCATGGAGAAAATGTTGGCAGTAGCTGATGATGACATCTTTACTTTGTCTGAGTTGAAGTACCTAATGAAAAGCTTCCAGTGAAAGTTAGGTAACACTTTATGATATCTTCCAAACTATACACTCATTGCTCAGTTGAGAAAAATCATGATCCTCTGGCCAGAAACACAGATCATCTACACATGAGCAAAGAACATTGGGAACTGAACATAATACAGCCATAGTATCTGAATTTTAGTAGTACAGCTGAGCATTCAGTGAAGCTGTATTCTGTGGTTTAGGTAGTTCAAGGAGCAAGGAGTTGGACTCTATGATCCTTATGGGACCCTTCCAACTTGAAATATTCTATGATTCTGTGATTCTATGAACCTGGAATAGTAAAAAACTTCACAAATTTCCAAACATTAAGAAAAGAAGATTGTTTTGAAGATGCATCGATATTTTCATTTAACTTAATTTTATTTCATATAATAGGTTAGGTCCTCCTGAAAAGAGATGCCTAATTCAGTGGCCCTCTCATTAAGTGCAGAGCTGAAATGGAGCCCCTGGGCCCATAGGCAGTGAGTGTGGAGAGAGGTCCCAGGTGCAGGTGGTAGGGCCATCAGCCGCATTAGTGCCCTTAGGGTCCTCACAATAACTACATCTTATTCAGACTTATTAATTTCACCATACAAATTATTAAAGGATCGAACAGAAAGAAAAAGCAGCAGCAACTCACTCGACATTACCACTGGTGCACAGAGTCACCCAAGACTTCTGAAAGCCAGACAGCTTCATGTTCAGATGGCTTCCACAACCAAGCAATTGCTCGCTTGTTTTCTATGGACAAACTGTTTGTACAAACCTTTAATGAACTTTGCCTTTCCTGTTACAGAACATCCGCTAACATTTTTCAGGCTGTTTATAAAATCCTTTAAAGGTCAAGTATGATCCTGCTGAATTGCATCGGGTCATCATGTGATGTTGATCAGAGAATATTAACCCTTAAATTTTGGCTAGATTCTTTTGTATGACTGCAAGGGCCATGAGAGCACTGAATGAGCTATTTTCTTGTTTTCTCTCAAGTGATGTTTCCTTTGTTAGGTATGTTGGATGGAAAATTCCTGGAGGAAAACCTTGTGCAAGGCCCCACCTCTCTTAGATTCCAGCAGGCAGCAATCTAATACTACATTACCTTCAGTAATTTCCCTACTTCCTGGGAACTGGCTCATTATTTTACATTCTGGCACACAAATACAGTCTGGAACATTTCTTTGTGATAACTCTTGCACCAGAGTTGAAGTCTAGTCTCTGCATTCCTGACAGAGGTCTAAACACTCTAGTAATTTCCTGAAGTCCTGAAACACCCATTTAGTGTGACTTTAGCTATTAGCTCACATAAACACGATAACCGGGTTTACTAGGGCAAACGTATCCCTCTGAAATCAGAGATCTATTATGATATCACCAGGATACTCTGACCTACCTTTTATTCCAGCAAACTAACTAAAATGTCATTAGGTAATCCAACTTGAATCTTACTTCAAAACTTGAAACTATTTCACAACAGGATTTGATTAGAGGATAAATGAGATTGATTAAAATCTCTTTTTTTTTTCTTTTTTAACTTCACAACAAGTGAATCTACATATTTCATGACCATTGATGCTAGACAGTATACATAAAAGATTTTCAGATTTTTTTGTCTAGATATTTTACCGCCAAAACCTAAAACAGCTTAGGGCATTAATTCTGTAAAATCCAAAGTACTGATTCACTCTCTAATACAACATGAATAGCAATTTATTGTGGACCTGATCTGGACCCAAGCACCATCTTATCAGGACTACTCCAGTTTGTACGTCAACAACATTACTGGATGGTCCCTTATGTATTGACAAAAATGAGATCAGAAAGGATTAAGTCTTTTCAAGAAATAAACAAATAAAGAGTATGGTAAGATTATGTGATTGCTGGTAATATCTTTGCTGCTTACTCATTATACAGAATATAAAAAGAAATGTAAAGAATATGACAGAAATGTTAGCAAAGCACAAGTTACATTTATAAACAGTCAGAGCCAGAGGACTTCCTGGTTTCCATTTTTTAATGAATATAAACTGTGGTAACTACCTGGACCTCCATATAGCAGCTTTTCACTAACAGATACATTCATCCATTGTCCAGATTTCTACCATAAAACAACCACAATTTTCATGAAAGGAACAAAAATAACATCCTTAACTAGAATTATTACCTAGTGGCTAAAATTTAAGACAATTCTACTGGAAAGATTAAGACCTCTTCAATAAGTGCCAGAAACTTCTTGTGTAACTTTAGTCTGCATCATGGGCCAGAGGCTTTTGCCTCAGATAAAATCCATGCAGAATTGGATTGGTGAAGAGTCAAATTTAAGAAGTGGAAGGCACTGAAAACATATGATAATTTCCATCAGTAAATTTCTCCAGTTCATATAAAATGAAAGATCTTCATCCCTGTCAAACAAGAATCAGCTAAATAGGATTTTGTCAGCAGAGAGGACATGGGAAGCTCAGATACTGAAATGGTGGCTATTCCCAGGAAATAGCCTAGAAGGAAAGGAATTGCTTCATGCACAGAGGTATGAACAGCTTAAACTTGAATATCTGGCATTTCATTGATGTCATAATTGCAGGGAAAAAATCCACCATAAAGCACACAGTAGAATTAAAGGAACTGTCATCAACAGCAGTTAGCAAAGTTTGCAACTGTTTGAAAAATGCTGTCCAAGGCAAGGAACTGGGATCTTCATTACTGCAACAGGAGTTGCAACAGAGCTAGTGCATGTTAAAAGCAAATCAAGTTAGCACAACTGTTGTAAAACCACGCACAGACTGTTCCCGGGGTTCTCAGACACCATTCTTAAGGCATCCTTTTCACTCTGCTGGGTTTTTCCATTGTGATGAGATCTCCTCAGCTGCTGTTTTAATGGGGTTAAGGTTAAGCTTGCTTTCATCACTGATCTATAATTAGGATGGCTGTTATTCTATGGTTTCTGTAGAGCCATATGGTTATCTAATGCTAACAAGACCTGCAGTGCTTCAGATTCTCTATATTGCTTCCTGTCTGGCTTCTGGTTTCCTCATTTTCTGCAGCATTTCTTGAGTTGTCTATATAAGGAAGGAAAAGGAAATCAAAGTCTGTGTTTATTGTGCTTCCTGGAGATTAATATTCCCCTATGAATAGGTTTGAAAAGATTTCAGCCATGCTTGTCTTGTTTTCTCTGCAAAAGAATATACCCTAAGAGCTACAAGGAAAACTGTTCAAACTTGCTTCTGTGTGTTTGTCAGAACACTATTTGTTTTATTTTACTGAGTAGCACCAAGGGAGTACCAGTTAACATTCCTCAACTGATACAGCCACTACAACAACAGAACTATTTTTTCTTCTTTTATTTCCCACCTTCTTGTTTGTTTGTTTCCCGTACATCTAGAAGGAGGTTTGCATCACAAAGTCTAAAAAGGAAAGATATTTCCTAATCTCAAAGTGAGGAAGAGGTAAGAAAGGAGGTGCAGAGCGGTCAAGGAGGTGACAGGCCCCATCATGGTCATTCAGTGTTCAGTGACAGAGTGGTTTGGCTTTTTGGAGAAGAAAATTCACCACACACTTTGACATTCTGTTCTCTGCCAAGGTTGGCGAGGCTTCGCACGGAGAGAACAGAAAGTTTCATACATGGCCTTCTCCCTCCACAAAAAACACAACTGTAGACATTTTATAACAAATCCTCTGTTTCTTAGAAATAAGCTTTTCTCATTTTGCTCTAACACTCTGTTTTACTTCCTGTTTCCTTTGGGTCCAGCTTTTATTGTTTCGGGGCGGGAGTCTCAGTGCCAATGTCAACATAAAGGCAGAAGCATTTCCAGTTTATGACAGGTCTGACAGTCACACTTCCAGTGCTTCTAGCTGGAAGCTGGACCAGTGGGCCAGCCCAGATGGTTTTGCAATGAAAGCAATGATTGAAGAAAGAAAACAGACCCCTTGGACAGCAACGGGAGCCTGGAAAGCAAACTCCTCACATGAGAAATAACCCGGAGAACCACACCACTGCAGGACACAAACTGATTCATGATATCTCAGAGGAGGAAGATTTGGCGCTAACTGTTAAACCGTTCTGCATTTGGTAGCCATCTAAAATTGAGCAATGAGGTTGAAGATTGGGTGGAATATAAAAACAGGGGAACCTTAAGTAGAAATTACCACAGCTAGAAACTCCTCTGTAATGCATTAGACTGGATGCACAGTTACATCAGTAGCCACCAGCATCCCAGCATAGATCTCATCAAGGCTTCATTTCACTCGCCACAATAAATAAGCTTTTGAATCATCATGAAAAAGAGAAATTTATAGGAAAGCATTAAAAAAAAGAGTCAGCTTTTTGCTGACTTTGACTATTCAGAGAACATTCAAAGGAGAGTAACAGAATAGTTCCCACCAAATTTCAGTGGACTACAACTTTGTATGGTCTCTTACAAAAAAATGCCCCTTACAGCACAGAACTCCTCAGCTTGTTTGTTCCTCTTATCCATATTGATAATATTTTTAGGAAGACTGATTAGAATAAGCAATACAGATGCACAATCATTGTGCTCCACAGTGCAGAGATTCCCTCCATCACATCTCTGCCAAGTATATTGATTTAGTTATCAGTTTTTAGTTACTCCACCTCCTACCCCATAGTGCATTAAAAAAAAAATATATTTATCCTTGCAATTAGGGCAGTATTACTCTTTCCTTTTTACAAATGGGAACTCAGAACGATTAAGGTACGTAACCTCAGTACTGGCTGAGATTTGCATTCTTGAAGGATTTAAGAGTTATCCAAGACCACACAGGAAGTCTTTCAGGGGAAAAGGGAACGAGACTTGATCTTCTGAAGTCCCGGCTACAACTTTTACCTTTCATCCATCTTCCCTCTTAAGTCCAACCTTTAAGCTCAGAAGTTTTAACAGTTATGTTAAGAGCTGCAAGTCAGAGCAGCATCTAATCTTCCATGCCACAACAGGGATTTTTTCCACGAGACTGCAGTAGATTGTATGTGAGAATTGATTTGCCTCTGGAAACACTGTGGGGGATGGATTTTATTTCCCTACATCTCAGAGAGAGAGAGAAGATGTAACAGATTGTCCAAAAGAAACATATTTTTATCATGAAAAATCAAAAAAGATATCTTAAAAATCAGTGTTTTCTCATCAAACACAGTAAATTAAAATTAATACTATTCTGTAGTGAGTCAAAGTGGTTTACTTCTTTATATAAATTGGGAATATCTAGGTTGTTGATAACAAGGCCAATGAACAATAATTAATCAAATTCTTGAACAGATTAACAAACAAGAATATAATGGAGCACATTTAGCAGCGATCTGACAAGTGTATCACCCAACAGCACTTGCACTGTGAAACAAGGGAAAATTCAGTTAGAGGAAGCCTCTAATCCCTCATCAGCCTGCTGCTTCTGCAGCAGACCCCTTCACTGGAAGATAGAATGATGTAAATTACAGTATTGATGCCACTAAATTTACCTTTAATTTGAAAAGAGCAAGCTTTACAGTTTCTAAAAAGCTGTTAGAAATCCTGCAAATTATTGAGCGCCATCTACTGTTTCCTTAACTCTTCATGGAGTTAATGGAGCTGCATACTTCAATCAAGATTTTATTTAGCAACTAAAGCAGAAATTCAGATTTGGGAATTTATTTTTAAAAATGCATTGTATTTTCACCAAAAATAAGTGCTCATTTTTTTAAGCACAGAATGAGTTTTAAGAGAATTAAAAAGTTAAGATATTAATTATAGATGACAATAATTAAAACTTAAGTTTAGCATCAGAGTCCGTCTTTTCTTTATCCCAAATATTTTCATAAGAAGATAATATAGACCCTTAATCTTTTTCATATCACTAAATAAACTGAAACATAAACTGAAACATAAACTGAAATAAAACCAAAAACCAGAAACAAACAAATAAAAATCAAAACAAAAAAACCCAAAACAAACAAACCCCAAGAACCAACCCAGCAGATACTAAGCTAATAATGTTTGAATATAAACATGATTATGAATGTCTAGGGCTTTTTTTTTTAAGAGAAAATAGCTTAGCTACCTAGGCATAGGGTGACATCAGATGTAGCTCAGGTAGGCTCCTACCTTCCTGAATAACTAATTTATAAGTAGTTATTCTTCAAGTTGTGAATTTGCATAATGAAAGAGAACAGGCAAATTTCAAGATGATGAACTATATGGATTAATTTTCCATGCTCTCTTGCATCTGTAGTTTCTGGTTTTGCATTCAAGCTTGCCAATTGTTCATAGAGTTGCTGTCTCTGCTCACGAAGTGAGGAGGAAAACAGGAGGAAAAGAAAAACTAAACAACACAAATGCCACTAGGCTTACTGGACAATCAAGCTATCATTTGCCTGCCTGTTCATCAATACTGTTCATCAATATCACTTTGATGATCTACATAACCAGAAAACAATCTGTGATTGGCAGCATTCACTGTTCTGCCTTACCAGTGAATAAATCCTAGGAAATTACATGCTTAAAAAAAAAAGATGAAAAGCTATATTATATCCTAAAAATATCACATGCTTTCACCACTATTTGTCTCTCAGTTCAAGGCAGTTTTCATCTCTCCCCCTAACATTGAGACATTTACTCACAGCTAACATCCTTAGCTCTGAAGGCAATAGACAGAGGAGGGCACTTCTAAAAGTCTACCTCAGCCTAAGAAAGGTGATAAAGAGATGACAAATTTATTGTATCTTTTTTTTTTTTAGAGTAAATTCACAAACACTCTACTCAAATACCTTGAGTATATTTAAGAACAGAGATGGGTTATTAGCCACAGCTGCCATCCTCCTAGGCTCCTTTGAACAGGCTGTCAACAAAATGGCACGCTGTCTCAAGCTCGACTGTTCTATCACTTAGACCAATGGGTGAGGAGCAACAACAGACACTATAAAGAACCTATGTCCAGCTGTAAGGATAAGCCTGGGGCTTGGAAATGGTGAAATGCATCAGCAGAGCAGTTCTCTTCTGAATGGGATCAGCTTGTTCCTGTCCCAGCTGTCAGTTCTGAGAAAGCTTAGGTGTCTTTAGATGGCACCATATTGCAAAGTGTAGACAGCCTCAGATAAATAAGAGGACTCAGGAGGAGACTGAAAGGAAGGAGTTAAAATCTTTCCATGAGAAGGAAATCTAGTGTCTGACCCCTCAGTTCTTTCCACACAGGAACATTTTCTGTGGCAGTTTTGCAGGGAAGACTCTGCAAAGACCAGTATTCTACAGTGGAGCACAGCGTGGGTATGTCAGGAGCTGCAAAGTCACACAGGTGACAGAGTAGTGTCAGCATGGTATGGCTGGGAGGCAGCCTTTGTCAGCCCAAAGCCACACAAACAGGCTCTCACTAGTCTATACAGGTTAACAGTACTGGTTAGCAATTGGTGGTGGTGCTAGTTTATATCCCTCTCCATTATGGTCCATCCATTGTTCGTGGTGGCCATTTGGTCCTGCAGTCTCATAGCAGCCCAGTCTGTCCCTCACTTCTGAGAAGTGCAGAGGTTTATCAGATTGTCACGTTCCGAGAAGGGAAACAGCAGAGTTTGTGTTACCCTGTAATCTCTAACACTTCATTTTAAGGCATAACACAATTGCCAGTGTTCAAGCTAAGCTTTCAAATGTAACTGTGAACTTGGACTTCAAGCTGGGTAATTTTTCAACCGTCACTTTGTATGAATACAAGTTTTATGTATAAAATAGAAAGCACGCTGAATGCAGCATTGCCATCCCCAAGCCTTAAGTGTTCATGAGTCAGACCTCCCATGAGCTATGACTAATCTAGAAACTAATGTGCCATGCCCTCCCTCCTTCTGCCCGATGATGCTTTAGTAGGCACAGGATGAATAAAACCAGGGCCATTTGTGGCACTGGAAATGTGGCATCTGAAGGGACATCTTTGCACAAAATGTGTGAGGGCCTGAAGTTGACAGAAGGTAAGTGATG
>JAOXNG010000026.1:57578132-57591585 GCA_028566535.1 Scolopax minor | reverse complement strand
GGTTAACAGGATTGACCCTCAGAGCTGTCTTTTGAAGACAGCCTGGGCCTGACGAGGTGAACATAAGAACTGCTTAGATCTACTATATCACCAACTTGGCTGATTATTTTGTTACTTATCCTTTTCTTTCTCCTCTCTCATCTTGCTAACTCCTGTATTGGGTGGCTGTAAAGGATAAGACTTCAAAAACAGATCAAGACTTTATTTTTAAATCATTTACACATTTCATAATATTAGATGGTTCTTATTAACAAAATGTATATCCAAGATGAAAGATGTATTTGTATTGAACTATTAGCAGAACTGACACTTTTTTTTTCCCAGTGCGAGTGCCCAGGAGGCTGGCCATGTCACACCACTGTCCACACTTGCCTTATCCCAAATGACAGTCTCATTTGGAGCAATCACAGAATCACAGAATGATATGGTTGGTACCAACAAAATAAGCAAGCTAAAAATTACTTTTAGGCAGGCACGTTTCTAGATTTAGTGCATGTCTCTCCGTCACATGCTTTTTCTCAAGTTGTAAAGTGCCAAGAAAGTTTCAAAGAACCAACATTTCACACAGGTATTAAGTGTCATCAAAGTCCCAAATTGACACATTAAGTTTATTATGTGAACTTTAGATCAATCAAGGCTGCCGTGGATCCAAAAGGATAACTTAAGGTGACAGAATTCTGCTAAGCGGCTTGTACTACAGAAATTGTTTTGCTCCTCAGCCAGGTAAAGTTAAAGAAGATATAAAGCCCTTCTCATTTCACCATAAGGTAGAGGATAATGAAGCGCCTCTAGTAATTCTTCAATCATCTAAGAGAAATCCAATGGAAGAAAAGATCTCTTGAAAGAAAATTCAAAGATCAGAAGTTACGTTATCCCACTCACCAAACTTATTAAATGTTAGGAGTTAAAAGCTTTCCTAATCACACTTGGTTTTTTTGCAAACATTGTAATAAAAATGTGAAGAGCTTTTTCTCAGACCCATTACCCCCCGAAATAGCTTATAGTCCCACAAAATCCCTCCATTAAGGAGAAAATAACAACATTGACTAGTTTTAACCTTTACTGAAGAGAAAGAGTTGATTCGTGCACTGTACTAAAACTGAGAGAGTCAAAACTAGTTGCCCTGATCGTGATTTGCTCTGTCTTTAATATGAGGGGCTGCAGCCCATCTATGCATTGCCTGTTGTCACCCTCGATGCAGTCCCCCTAGGAGGTATCACAGAAGTACAGATATGCAGGTTTGCCCATTTCCTTCCTAATTACATGGGCAGACTTGAGTTCTGTTGATCTGACAAGAAAGTTTGCATTTTAGGCTACATGTATGGCTGCCACGATCTTCTACCTAGTCACAATTAAAGAAATCTTCATAGTAAATGAGTAAACAGATTCATAGAGTGAGTGACAATCCAAAATTGGATTTACACACAAAAGAGGACTCCCTGGTGAAGGTAAGTAGATGATACTGCAGGTGATATTGAAGGGAGTGAAGAGTTGAGGTTGGCAGTGGGGATATTGCAAAAGCAGTTATCAGTATCAGTATATTCATTTGTGCCATATTACTACAGAATGTAATACCTTTTACGAGTGCTGTAGCCACATAACAGCAAATTATGTTAAGACATTCAAAAAAGATCTTTACTGAGCTAAAAACAGCACTGAAAAACTAATATTTTAATTACTGCAGAGCAAAATTAAATAGATACATTACAGAAACTACCTAAAGAATTCAAGCCTGCCCTTTAGCAAGTTATTGTGCCACAACAACACCTGAAATGGATCCATCCAGTTGGGTGATCCTCATTAAGACTGGAACTAACCCCATTTTATAAGATCAACATGACCATGCAAGTGGTTAACAGCATTTAACGGTCTTCAAAACTTTGCATTAGCTCATTTTATGAACAGAAAATTCATTTCTTGTCTTGCAGAACAAGTTAACCTCCAGCATATCCAAAAATAGATCCAGTTTTTTCTACCTGTTTTTTCCAAATGCTGCCTCACTCATCACCAAGGCAGTAAATATACCAATAATTCTTATCAAATGTCAAGAGCATGGCCAAAAAAGCCATCAATAAAGCAACAACATTTCTGTGTTTTTCATTCAGTATTAACTTCTGGAGACTTAAGTCACTAATGGACCCTAGTTACAGCTCTATCTAATTTCATTTTTGAAATTAATAGCACCAAGGTCACCTGTCTGAAACTAGAACATTTCCTTTTTAACAATCGTACACTGTATATGATTCAGTGTGTTAAATAAATGACTCTTTTGTCAATGATTAACTTACCTGTTCTGTGGCATATGTTATCATCTGGCACAGATCTATTTTTTCCGTTAATATTTCATTTCCTTTGAGATCTGTTCATTTCAGTTTGTTCTACAAGAAACTGAATTAAAATGGGAGAATTTTAAATGTCATATGAAGGTAAAAACACACGGACCACGGTTTGTGCACGGTTGCTATTATCGTCACTTCGAGAATGAATTAAAGGTATTTTTATCTTCAAACTCTAAAGGACAAATGGGAGAAACAATTCCTACCATTTAAGTAGTCATGGAGAGTATTTAGATTTTTTCTCACACCTCGAGTCTGACTTTGATGTAGAAAATCAGAGAATTCCATTTGTTCTTACATCCATTTCAGCTACAATACTTTGGGCACTGCAATATTTTGAGAATGGTTTTTCTGGGATCGTGTAGTAAGTCATTGCTCATGTACTTTGCAAGAGCTTCTGAGTTAAATAAATTACAAAAAAAAAATAGCCTACACAGTAATGGAACAGTAAACTAAGTAAAATGTTCCCAAAAGGACCAAGCACAATGTAAAATATTAAATAAACATAGCATTAGAAACTGAGTTATTGAAGTATATTTGGGTTCTTACTGACCAGTGTTTTCCTTTTATGTCTTTTAGAAATGCAGGAACAGTTTGAATCACTTTGTTTTCAAGGTCAAGCTCAGATAAAGCGTGAACTCTCCTAAAAGCATGTTGTAATGTGTTCTCAGTTGTTTCACAAAGCTATCAGCTTCTGGGTTTCCTTCTTCAAATTACACATTGCTACGTGGCCTTATTTCTTTGGGATGACATTATAACCATTCATGTTCACAAAATCACAGAGTTCTCATACAATCCTTTGATATTTACCTCCTAAATGGCATTTCTCAAATTCAACCTGTTTAGTAGAAATTACTCTGAATGGTGTATTGAGTGAAATAAGGCACTTTTTTGCTCATCCTCCTGATCTTTTTTCCTAGGAAGTACCTCATAATTGGCTGTACAGCATCACTCTGATGGGAAAATTTTCAAAGCTATGTGAGGCAGAGAGAGAAGGAAGAGGACATGGATGTGCCTTATTTTTCCAGGTTACACCACAGTATTCATAGCAACCACAGCACGGCTGCTCATTCCACAAACATCCAAGAAAAGAACATAAGCAGCAGGAGGGAAGATGATGTTATGCATCGAACTCTCCTATTATTTACTCGTTCAAATTAGATGTTTTGATGGTTAAAGCTATAGGTCATATAGAGCTAGTGATGCTTCATAAGGGCTTCCAATGGGAAGTGATTAGAAGCTATGTCAAACCCAACTGTCCTCAGAGTTATCACAGAAAGTAATACAGCAGTGCCAGGAAGAACACCAAGAGTTTCTTGTCAACTGCCTTCCACCGTTGATATCACATTCTATCTACTCTCGTAGAGGTATAAAAATTAAAATTAATGATCTCTGACTCAGACAAGTTATCAACTAATTAGACAGTATCACCATATTTCCCTCTATTTCCTAAAAATACTTTCTCCTTATGTGACCCTGAAAATATCATAGGAGCCACTATGGTAGAAAGGCTCAAACCAGAAGACATATGTGTAAATGTGGAAAAGGACATTGGTCAAAATCTCATTTCTGGTCTGAGATAATAAATATCAGAGTATATTACTTAAGTATTTTCATTTTCTCATCCTCATGCTCCTTAATATCCAATCTTTCTACCACGTCACAATTACGAAAGTTTATAGTACACATTATCCTTTTAGTTATTATAATCAGGTGTTTTAAAATTAACTAAGGTTGTAGTATAAATTCATGATCCAAGTTTCAATAAGGATGAACAGCTTAGTTCTTTTAGCCTGCATGTGTCTCTGCAGCCATTGAACAGACTCCAATGTTTTGGAGGAAAAAAAAATTCAAAGAGAGCAAACAAATGGAATTGTGCAGTTTCTATGTGCATTCATTAAGTTCAAATTTCATACATAAATTTAATGCAGTTCAAGTGCTATTCCCCTAAAGATTATTTTATTTCTTCAAGAGTTCACTCAGAAAATTGTGCTGGGTTGTGCTCCTTTATCCAAGGTTTATGGGTGCAATTCTTACCTTCCAAGTGCAAGATTTACAGAAGTAGGTATCAAACCCTTCTTAGGAACAGTAGCCTTGAGGTAAAGCAAGGGAAGACCAGCTTTCAAATTGCATAAATTCTAGGCTGCTGTGAAATAAGTAAGTGGAGGACATCTTACTTAGTGTATGACCCTGATAGCTGACTGGTTATCATAGTATCCCCTATCCTGAAAGCTATCTCTATTCCAGAAGTCTTCCATCTATTCAAAACCACATAATTTTAGAAGACACCAATTATCCCCAGCTTCCACTGACATCACTGCAAAAGTGGACCTTGGTTACCTTGCAAGGCAGCCAAATCTCCAGCTGTCCCTCAAAGACATCTTCCATCTACTTCTGAGATGGGAAGCCCCAGCTGACTCCCTAAGCCATTCTGGCCACAAGTTAGCAGAAGTTGAATTGCAAAGTGATCTTTTGCAAATTTTATCATTATAGTCACTTGTCTGAACTAATCATTTACTGTGGTGTTACATAAGCAATCAGCTTCAGGACAAGAGGAAATGGGCACAAACTTGAACATAAGGTGGAGGAGGAACTTCCTTCCTTTGAGGCGGGCAGAGCCCTGGAAGAGGCTGCCCGGAGAGGTGGTGGAGTCTCTGTCGCTGGAGACATTCAAAACCTGCCTGGACACGTTCCTGTGCAACCTGCTCTGGTTGGACCTGCTCTGGCAGGGGGGATGGACTAGATGATCTCCAGAAGTCCCTTTCAACCCCATATTATTCTGTGATTCTGTGATTCACAGCTATCAGCACCCACTTCTCTTATACTATCCACTTCAAGATGTGACACAGCAGATACCAGTATATGGAGAGACCACATGCTGTCACCATTTTAAACCTGAATGTGAACATGAATGATGTTTGTGTCTCACACAAAAGCTGCTTGAAGCTGAAGGCTCGCAGTCCTCTAGGATGCACAGTTCACCTGAGTAATATTTCCATAGTTATCTTTTTCAGAATAACTGACGTGCAAACTAGCCTATTGTCTGTTATTCAGGTGAAAAATTGGTACAGTCACTGAAAGGATCAAAAAATCAAATTGTTTGTCTAGCCTTTATTTTAGCTTTTAAATCTGTGCAGAGAACAGATTCTCCCCTCCTCCAAGAAACAAAAACCTAGTCCTGTAGTCCTGAATATGCTGTGCTATCATATTAGTAGTATCTTAGCAAGTAGCAACTGTGTAATTATTATTTTTAAGGTTAATTAAAGGTTATTCAAGTTGTGTTTGCAAAGTGGTGAGAACCTGGAAGGTCACTTTAATACAGATTTACAGAGATGCATCATCATTCCAGCAATGCACTAGCCCCAGTAACCTGTAGCATGTGCATAGATTTTAGTCCATGCAAAGTCCCACTGAAGTCCTAAGGAAAAAAAAAAAAAAAAAAAGGCTTCTGAAATCAAGGGGATTATCCAAATGGATAAAATAAATCCTGTCAAAGCCAAGCACCCTGTGGGAACAGGTCCTGGAGCAAGGCACAGCCATACTTCCCATTCCCATATATCATACTGCTTTCATTTCAGGCAGTGTGGAAGAAATGGAGTCCAGTGCTCCACTGAGAGATAGACCTCACGTCCTACCTCAGTCTTCATAGTCTAGTGCATAAGCCTCAGCACATATGTCCAATCTATAGTGAGTCTCTGGCCTCAGTAGAGAAATAGAGAGAACAAAAAGACCCTGGCCATAAATACCATTAAAAAAAAAAATGAAGAGGCAATTATCTTATGCCAAGGATGAATTAGACTGTTAACTTGCTCTCCTGCGTTAAGCGTGGAAAAAGATTACCAGTTTTGACTTTTCCCATCTGTTCTACTCCAAGCTTGCCGAAAGGCTGATATTCTGACAGCAATCTGAAGCACAGTTTTGCCAACTGTTTCTTTTTGAAAGTCTATGTTCCATATGTTCTTATTATGCTTCTTTTTATTGCTTTGAAATTACACAACTAGGAAGGGAAAAAAGTTCACTGTTTCGTACAATTATATTAAATACTTTAAACAAAAAAAGTATGTGGAAGAGATCATCAGAATATATTTCTCTCTTTTCCCACGAGTTACATCCTTGTCTTGTCATAGTGTAGATTCCTGTCACTTACAATGATTGTCTGTTAAACTTCACATACATTATGTATATCACATGAAGTCTCTACAAAAAAAATTAATGATTCAGAACAAGGTATGCAGTAGGGCCAGAACACAGGTGGGGTTTATCTCCTCCCTTTCGAAGAAGAGTTTTAAATATGTAGTGACTATCAGAAGTTAAAAAGAAATATACATATTGCTTGCACACGGAAAGTATTTCCACCAGCATTGCTAAATATCCCTTCCAAGCAGTTAGTCTTTACCACAAGACTTTAAAAAGCAATAATCTTGAATTCCAACCTCAGGATAACCCTACAATCCTATGTGATAAAAATCATGATCATAAAATCTATGCATCCCTGGAACCACTAATGTTGATACATTAACTAATTTTGTAGCCGCTGGGTTCTCATCAGCTGAGGTCAAATCTCTACAGTTATCATCTACACCAGTATCAACTAGAATTAACCAAATAAATCACTGGAGGAAACTACTAGAGTTTCATATCCATTTACAACAGTCTGACTGACAAGTCCCAAAAGAAGAGAGTGACCAAAAATATGACTATAGGAAGAGGGTTTCAGTGTGACAGGATTCTGATGACAGCAGGCACAAGCTTAGCCTTATCAAGGAAGGGAAGACTGTGGAAGTGGTGTGTTCTATTTGCTCGCCTGATTGTGCAGGAAACAGACAAAGCGTGGCAGCCACAACTCCTTTAGTTCTGAAATGGACGCATCAGCCTTCAAAGCTGAGAAGCACATAACATGTTGATGGGCAGGAACCCCAAAGACCAGTTTGCACAACATCTCGCTCCAAGTAGAAGTACAGCCAGCATTTGATCAGGTAGGCCAAGGCTTGGTCCAGCCAAACCTCAAACACTTCCAGAGATGGAGATCTTATAACTCTGGTAAACTTGTTCCAGAATTGCATCTTCCTGACAATGAAAAGGTTTTTTGTAATGTCTGAGACACATACGTGGTCATTGCCCTCGCTACATTATCTGTTGTTCAAAGAAGAACCTGGCACTGTCATCTTCACATCTGCCCTTGAAATAGTTGATGTTAGACTGGCCCTTAGTCTGCTTTCTACCAGACTAACAAACACAGTTCCTTCAGCTTCTCTTTGGAGATGCTCACCTACCAGAGCATCCTGGTAGCCCAGCAGTTGAATCCTCTCCCATTTCTTTATGTATGTTTTGAATTTCAGGGACCCGATGGGTTTGAACTTTTCCTGAGTGGTCTTGCCAATGACAAGTAAAGAGGATAATAAGTTTTGTCTGGTGACCACCACCGCAAAATTCAGATCAGTACACTGTTTGACCAACTTATTCCCAGCGAGAGTATGCTATTGACTTGTACAGCCTGCCATCACCTGTAACATCCCAGCCCTGCCCTTTTCTGCAGATTCTCTCAGCCAGGGTAGTTCTGCCCATAAAACATCATCAGTCCCAACATCAACCCCAGGGTATTATGGTCATTACTGCCAGATCTCAAACAGAGGATCACCGTCCTTCAGACTTGTTGGTCCAGCAAATTTGCTTCTAACAGTCCCACCATCCAGCCTGTACTTCGACCAGCTTACAAAGAAAAATGCTGTGGGAAGTGGTGCCCAAAACGTCATAAAAGTCAAGATACACTCACAACTCTCCTCTCATGCACAGAACCAGTCAGTCATTAAAGAAGGCAATCACCTTGGTCAAGCATAATATTCCCTGGCAAATCTGTGTCGAGTTTCTTGATTAATGTCTAACTAATCGCTCTAAAATAATAATCACCTTAACCTATTAGGTTATTGTCCCATCCCAGCCAGTAGTCTTATCACTTCTCTGCTTGAAGACAAGTTTTCTGTTTCTCTGCTGCTTCACAAGTACCAACTCAGTCACATTTTCCGTCAGATTGCCTAATTATTTAATAACATTACAGTAAACTAAAAGCAATTATTCTCCAATTATATTCAGCTTGAAAAACTTTACTTCAATTTCAGGCTTGGAAGAAAGATTTACATGACTACAAAAATCTTTTACAGCTGTACCAAATGAGTCTAATAGAGTCATATCTTTGTTCTACAAAACTAATCTCATTTATCTATTGTTATTATCCCAGGTATAACAACAACAATGTTATTAATAGATAAATAACCCGAAGCACTAATTCACACTTTGAAGCTAGGAGAATTAGTTTCCAGATTGTTAATTAGTCTTTAGGTTGTTAGTTATAAACAAGCAGTCAAAAACATAACACAAAGCTCCCAGAGAAAATACCTGGTGTTTATTTCCATTCAAAGCCTACAGCATTCCATTAAAACACTCCAACTGACTTCTGAGGCTTTGATGCAAATCAGAAATCATGAAAATGACCACCTTCAGCATGAGTTTCAAGGTTTGCTTAAGCTGCTCTGAACCTCTGACCCCATCTCGCCTCCCCTGCCCTGTCTCTTTGTTTGGGCTGGGGTGATTCTGGGGTGAAACCAGCTCAGCCGATTTGGCCAAATGAAAAACATTTTGCTGGGAAGATCAGCTTCCAGTCAGACCAAGAAACTAATACAACTCACCACAAAACTGCTGAAGATAATGCCAAGGGAAAAGCAGGCAAGCAGGTCCACTCCCCTTTTAGGAGTAACACAGTTTTAGAAGTCATCTGTGACACTTAGTTCTCTCAAGCCATTTTGAAAACACTCTGATAACCGTAAGCTTGAAATTAATGTCACCATTAACTCTGTTTACGCTAATGGAAATCTGCACAGCTGAAAATGGCTTTCCTGAAGGGAAAGAAAACAGCAATGTCAATAGCCTTCCTTTGTACTTCTTTACATTTTCTTCATTTGGATGGATTTTGAGTGAGTGAGTGACTACTTTCTCACCTCCCCTTACTCAGTTCTGTCATGTCTGACCTCAACTGCACAGAAAACTCACAAAATCTTAGACGAGGAAATCAGAGGAAACAAGGGCTCCAACTCGCACGCACACATATAACCTGCACTGTGGATGAGCCAAAGGGTAGCTTTTTGTTCCTGAGCCAGACAATCCATTTCTTTTATGCTTGGCTATAATGCTGATTATGATCTGATTAACGGCCAATTTCATGACGAGCACATTATTCAAATTTATAGCCATTTGTTTGTAATGTGGGCTATGAGAAAGCTTTGCTCTTAATTACACTGATGCTTTAATTGTATAGTTCTACAGTGCTGATTGGGATTGTCAGTTTGTGAATATGATTATTGCACATTAATGCTAAGTATATAGTAATGTTCTTCTAGTATGACATGAACATGAGTTGTGTTCTCCCTCTTGATTCTGCTGTATTTAATTATCGTTAATATATCCTTTATCAGAAGCAGATGGGCTTCTGAACACTCCATAGAAGTGCTCCTGAGCTGTGTCCCTGCACCTCCCACCTCGATCCAGACAGTGAGAATGGCACTGTTGAGGTTCTGCAGGTAGTGACCGACTGGGACCCACCACAGCAACATTGGCTGCAGTGGGCTCTTCTGAGTTTCCAGGAACCTCCTACCTGCTGAACCACAAACAAGTCATTATCTTATTGATGCACTTGTTGGTGTGCATTTAGCAGAATAAATGTTAAACAGTAACTACAGTAAGACTCTCTGCTCCAATCTAACCTTACGGTATCAGTATTTGTCTGGAGCCAATTTCATCTGACCTTACCTTCAAAGCATTAACTATGCGTTTAAGTTCATCTGGGATGAAAGACTCTGTTCAGAGAGCTACTGTGACAATTAGGTGACAGTGCTGATACCAACTGCTACGAAAAGCTTGGACCACTATCCATTGCCAGTGCCACAGAGTAGGCTCCTTTACCCTTTTAAAAAAAAAAAGTTTGTTACTTAAGGAAGCCAAGCTAACTACTGGAAAGTAGTTAATTTGTTAACAAGTCCCAGGGAGGTTTCCCTCAATAAGGAAAGATGAGCCATTGTGACTGACTGAAGTCTAGCTATGAGGACTGAGGACTGGCTTTTTCCATCCCGTATTTGTACCTGCTAAACTTTTAACATCACCACACAACATTTCTACTTCTGTGAAACCACAGAAGTGGCCTCTGAGATGCCACAAGGAACCTGCCCACCAGCACTGTCGAATCATCTCTACTTCAGATCCCGGACCAAGGCAAGGCTCAGAGTACAAAAGATGTGACACATAATTTAAAGATCAGATAAATCTTGTTAACAAAAGAAAATAGTCTCCAACTACTCTTCTTCCAAAGACCTTTACTGGGGAGTCATGGAGAAAATGTTGGTAGCACATACTGGTTTCTTGACAGCTACAGCGTTATGGGGTGCTTCCTTCTCAGAAAGCAGTGTTTTTCATCTCTGGGAGAAGTCTTTACCAGCTTCCATCAGCCCCAGATGGCAGGTATCCACGTCCCTACGCTAGCACAAATATTTCAGCAGAATGTAATCTTTCCCAAACACATTAAGTTGATTTTTATAAATAACCCATCAGTTTCGTGTGTGCTTATACAGTTGGATGTAAAAAGCTGTGGGCTGGCCCCACCCACACTCCAAATTGGCTGGATGGAAGCCACCGCGTGTCCAAAAGCCATTGAGCTACATTAATGCAGGGCTACGCCTGAGCTAATAAGACCTGCTGAGAATCCCAGTATTAGTACAATTATGTTTTCACAGTGTCTTGGTTTTCTTTTAGTCTAAAATATTAGATCATACAGGCTGACGTTTTCATTATTTACCTCAGAACCCGAGTAGAGTTTAATATGTATAGAGAGAGCTTATCACAAACAGAAGCTTAAATAGCTAATATAAATCTTCTCCAAAGTGGTAATAATGGATTTAGCAGCTATGTGGTAAACAGACAATTAAGGATTTCATTCCACTAGTCTCTTATTTGTCTTTAAACTGACAGGCAACATCATTTTGCTGTTCACAATAACAAACCTTAATTGATAGACTTCTTCCTAGTATTTTATATCAAAGAATTAATGTTTGCATTTAATATCATACTGTCATTATCTTGTTTCCTCCACAGTGAGAAGAGTTGTCTGCTTTCTGCAGGTGCAGACGACCAGCTAAATACACAACAGCCCCCCTTCTTATCTTTCCTATCAGCATATGCAGTGATCACTAGTTATTATGCATAATTACATGGTTGCAAGTATTAAATGTTGTTATATTTCACGACAGCATATTTTAATTGTTTGGAACTTACATCTCCAAACTCTTACAGGTATTTTAGTCACATTTTGAAAAGCAGCATATTTTTCCCGAAATGTGTTCTTAGCACAAGTTATCTTTGCTAATGAATAATACGAAAACATAATTAAATAAGCACAGAAAAAACATGTTTTTCTCTTTTTTTTTTTCTTTTTTTTTTTTTTCACTGTGTGTTACCATCTGATTCACTGGTAACCTAGAAACTAGATTTATCTGCTGCTAGCTACCTGAAAGCTTGTGAGGAGCAGAGAGAGGAGAGGAAGGTTAGTACTCAGTATTTGTTTTAATACAGTATGTTATAGGTTCACTAAAGCTAGTATTGTAAAGTTATACAGCCGTATACAAATTCCAAGGAAAATAAACAGAATTATTTTTAATTAAGATTACCAAACCAATGTTGGTTTTAAGAGGGTTTATTAGTCTGAGGCCCAAGTAGTGTAAAACTTGAGATGCAACTCGGTTTCTCCATCTATGTAAAAATGGAAGGTTGCTTCCCATGCTTATTTATCGATATTGGGAAATTCTGACTTGAGACTACACTTAAAAGAAAATCAAATGCTTGAAAATGTGTGAGCACCTAGACAAAACATCCTAAAAACTAAGAACTAAGAGACAAAGAACTAAGAGGTTTTTTATCTATTAGTATTCTGGAATTTCAACCAGCAGTTATAACCAGTAAATGCAGTTAAAGATCCACACTACTCTCAACAACATTAATTAAACCTACTAAAAGGCAATGATGATTGTGTTTTTCAGGACAACCCTTCAGGTCAGGGAAGATGTGGTAACAGGGTATTCTGTAGATAATTTTTTAAAAGTGCTCTGTTTTTTGCCATCTTTCCAGTACTTTGGTATTTTAAAATTGTGCTGGGTTTATCTCAAGACCAGAAATATCCTGAATGAGAAAAAAAACTGACACAGGTCAATCAGTGGCATCAGTACATGAGGAAAAATATCAGAGGGGAACAAGCAATGACAGAGACTAAATTAATATTGGTACCTTAGTGACTTACTGTTTGACAAGGCAATTTGATTTCAAAAATCACTAGCCAAAACCATTTTCATGCTCAAGGACAACAGGTTCATTAAGGCAACCTTAAAGATTTGCAAAAGAGAAGGAAGGTTCTCTGTGGAATTAGAATCAAGTTTAAACAAAGAAATCTTCCTTAATCTAACAAGGCGGCATCTCTCCAGGAAATTAAGCGACAATGTTATTGCAATGTAAAGTCACAGAATAATTAAAAGTGTGGGGAGTGGAACCCTGCAGGCCTTGCAACAATGGATACTGCCATCTTTCTCTACTTTCGCTGCCAAGACTGGGGGTGATCAAGGGATCAAGTCTGCAGAAAAGGTCAGAGGATTAATAGGTGTTTAAGGGAGTATGACAGAACTGAAGTGGCAGATTCCATGGCAACAGCCAGAAAAAATAAAAAATAATAATAATAAAAAAGCAAAGTACATTATCAAATAAAGAAATATGGCTCTAACTCACTCTCACAAGTGAGATGTGTACATGTACAGGTTGCCTAAGCAACCCAGGAATGACCACTAACAACTTTTTTTCAGATAGAGGAGGAAAACTAAGATAAAGCTAAGATAATGACTCTGTCCATGTGCTTTGCCTTTCCTGAAATATTTAGTGGCAATGAGGAAGTGGTTTTTTTCAGTAGGAAAACTGATTCGGGCTCAGATGAGGGCTCTCCCTCCCCTCCAAATAAAAAAATAAATTAAAAAAAGGAAATCAGTTAAGATCCATTTAGGAAAAACCCCTCAGAATGGGATTTATTAGGAGGAAGC
>JAOXNG010000026.1:57546997-57565366 GCA_028566535.1 Scolopax minor | reverse complement strand
GCTCAGGGTTCGGCTTTCAGGCGGGTCTGTCTCGCCTGTCCGTCTTTGCTCGCCTGGCAGTGCCGTCTGAGGCGGCAAGAACTCGCCCATCCGAAGGCCAGACCGCCGGGTAAAGGCATCTGGAGGAGAGAACGAAGACTGATATAGGGCGGGTAGCTTTTAGAGACTGCTGACTTGAGGGATGACTGGTGTGTCCTGCAGCAGTGCGTTTTGCTTTAGGTGAAGTCAGTGGTTCCCCTCGCGTAGAATCATAGAATTGCCTAGGCTGTGTCATCCATCTAGTCCAACTATCAGCCTAACACTGACAAAACCCATCACTAAACCATGTCCCCCAGCACTACATCTACCTGTCCTATCTTTTAAATACCTCCAGGGATGGTGACTTAGCCACTTCCCTGGGCAGCCCATTCCAATGCTTTATAACCTTTTTAGTGTAAAAGTTTTTTCCTAATATCCAAACTTGCAGGCTTCAGTCGAGTACTTTGCTTAGTACAAGCCTGACTTGTTCAAATGGAAGCAAAGTCTACTGGTAAGAAGACTAAATACAGTGAAGTCCTCATTATTCAGGGTAATCCCAAGTAATGCACATGCTATGGACACACTGAAGAGTACTTTGGAGGCTCACCTTGACATCTCTGCAACTAGCTGAGGTCCAGCCAGGAGACAATGGATCTGCTCTTATATGGAGCTGCTTTAGGCTTGATAAGTTTCATTAATTTTGCTTCTGTGCCACACAAAATCAAACACACTGTTTCAAGATGAGAACTTCAAGACCTTAGAAATAATATTGTTGTGTTTAGGCCATGCAGCATCTGAGCCTGTAACTGAGCAGAGACCGGGTTGCTCCAACTCTGAAGCACAGAGAGGTCACCTGCAAGGTTAATTAAATCACTCAAATGCTTAAGTAACCTCAAGAGGAGGTTGTTTAGTTTTATCGTTTTATAATTCTTAACATTTTATCATGGCAGTGTAAAAAAGAGGGGTGATAGACAGCAAAACTATGTAAAGCAACACATGAATGAACTTCAAAAAATCTGTATGCAATTTTGCTAGAAGTATTTAGAGGCAAATGCCACTTGAAGCAGAAGAGGGAACCTCTTCAGTCCTGACTATCATGACTTCAAAAAGAAAGTCCTGGGATTTGGGATAAAAGGCATAACCCCATTTGTCCCTCTCATTTCTCTTCCACCACAGTGCAGCTAGGAAATAAGGAAATGTCTGTTCTGTTCTACAGCCAAGATACCAGAAACTCTATTTCATTAAGCAATCCCATCTAAATCTCCCCTCTTTCAGTTTAAAATCATTACCCCTCATCCTATCACTACATTCCTTGATAAAGAGTCCCTCCCCCATCTCTCCTGAGATCACTTCAGGTACTGGTAGACATGCAGACATGTAGACATTTGTGGTTTTGCCAACACTTTGCCTTCTTAGAAGCTTCTCAGTTCCTACCTGAAAGGATTACTCATTGTCAACATTACAAAAGCTCTGTGGGAAAAATAAGACTAATTAACTTGAACTTAGGTCATACAGTGACAACAAACTCCTCTTGGAAAAATGCAATGTATTCTATAAAGTCACAATATAATGCAAACAATGTATTGGTAACAGGAGTGAAAGCATCTACCTGTGTGTTTTGTTTCCTGCTGCTGTTTCTATGATTATGAGGTGCAGGTAAAGTTGCAAACATATAGACTGACGAGCACCATTAGTAAAAATTAGCATAGTTAGTAAAAACCTCAGAGAACAACAAAACAATCCACCCCCAACTCCTCAACACGCAGCACACACAAACTTGCTTTGGCTCCTCTGCCTTGGACTGGTGGATTTTGCAGTGTTAGGTTAACGGTTGGACTCAATGATCTTAACGGTCATTTCCAACCTACATGATTTGATGATTCTATGATTCTAAGCACTCACAATTTAAATCCAGCTGGTATAGTGCAAATTACCTTTCTAGAGCACTTCTCTAAATACATTTATAATCCATTATAATTGTAATTATAATAATAGTATTTGTTATGTAATTCTATCTCTTTGAACTGTAATCTCATCATCTCTTAGGAATTAGTATGACGAATGTTCTGCAGAAAGAAATAATACATGTATTGGACAGCATTTCACTGCTCTGGACTCCACATCGCTGGAGAAGAATTTAATGCTTCTCTAAGCAGAATAAGAAAAAAAATTCCACATATTTCCATGAAAGACCTCATAAATGGAAGTGAGAGAGCTTGTACCTGCCATCTGTTCTGCAAGTAGAAATCCTCTTAGCAGACTGAGATACCACCTTCCCTCTTAACCCATAAGTATCTCACGGTGTCAAATTAGTCTGTCTGGAATTACTCAGAAAAAATGGTAATTTCTAGCATCAGTCCTGCTTACCATACATCACTATTGTCTCTCCAAGCAAGAAAATTTTAGAGTCACAGAAAAACTTTTTATTTGCATGAGGAAAGTGAGAAGAGTTAGAAAGGAAAAAAAAAAAATGAAAGAAATTCAGACTGGTAGTAAGATAAGCAAGGGTTACATGAGGACCAGTGAGCATAAAAATGGATTGAGACACACAAAATAAGAGGCAATATATTGAAAAAGGGGGAGAAAGAAGAAAGGAGGAAAAAAAATGAGATTTGAAAAAGGAAAAGACAATGCAGATAGCTGGAAAATTACATTTTAAAAGAAGTTAACAGGAAAGAGGTGAAGACATGTATTTTCTGTCATTTTCCATCGGTTTCCTAGTCTCTCATTTATTCTATTATTCAAGCACTTAGCCAAGTTCCTAATCACTGAAAAAATATGCCTTACAGTCCCATTAGTTCTGAATTTTAATTTTTTTTTACATTTGGTTAAGTTGTCCTCCTTAAAAAAAGTGCATCACCAACCATGCAAAAACCATTCTGCTTTGAAAAAATTTCCTTCAGATCATAATTTTTCTGCAAAATACTTTGAAAATGTTCAGCAAAATATATTCCATTTTCTAGCTAGTAAGGAAAGACAAAGAGTTTTATATTTAAATTAGTTCTTAATTTTAGTATACAGTACTTATCATTAGTATTCAGTACTTAATCCCTGCATTCAGTGCTTCAGTAAATTATTTTCAAAGGAACTAATGTCTCTGAGGATTTGCATTTGGACATCACCCTCTTCCCATTTCATTCTTCTTCACCTCTCACCCACTCTGTCTCTGCAACTCAAACATAAACAGAACTCAGCATTTCTTTGCCTTCCACTAGATATTGCAAAAATGCCTTGTTAACCTTTTGCCACTGTTAAGAATTAAGATTTAAAAATTCCAAAAGAGCATTTTGGATTTTTGTTTTTAATTTGGGAGTTTGTGTCTAAGTCACTTCGTGCTCGTATCAGTTGCAAACATTCAGTAGCACAAGATGTAACAAGTCCTAAGAGACTATTTATAGACTCTACTTATTAACTACATGGTGGTTTGAAGCCACATTTTAACCAAGGTAGCCTGGTTCCATTTAGTTATTTATTCATATGAATCCTAATCGTCTGAATTGTTCTCAGCAAAACGTCTTAATTAAACTTGTGACAATGAGTTCCATGGGCTAATTTTATACCATGCAAATAACTATCTTCTGTCAGGCTTGTTTTTATAGACTTTTTTATTGTCACCGAGTATATTATTTTTCTTGTTTTGTAACAATGCTATGCTCTGCACAGCAATGATAATCTTTACTGTTATATAAATCCAGTAATTTGCGGCCTCTAATTGGGATATTTATATAACCATGGACAGCCCCATAATAAGTGCTTCATCATCATCTTTAACGTATTTTCTATTAAGCTCTTTTAAGGGTCATGTGTGGAAGTACTTTTATCTTTCTTTGCAAAAGGAGAACCAAGACACAGAGTTTAGGTCCACACCACGTCAATCCATGTTCAGAAACTGAAGACACTTGCAGCCATTCTCTGGCACTGCAGCCATATGTAGACCAAAGCAGTTTGTGCTTCTGTATTCAAACAGGGGGTCCCACAAAACCTGAGTTTTAGAAATGTTCCTCTGCCCACACCCACTCCCAAAGCAAACCCCGAGCTCTTTAGGAAGAATCAGCTGTTTGGCACAGATGAAAAGCACAACAAGGAGAAGCCAAATTGCTGCAACAAGTTAAATAATACTTTTTTGGCACTAGCCAAGTATAAAGTTTGCTCATAGAGGTTTAGCTGAAGAGAGTAGGTTTTGGTCTTCACCTTGGACAGAAAAACAGAATTTTATCCAAGACTACCAATGCAAGAAAGCTAACGTGAGAGAACAAATGATGAGAAGCCAATCTGTTGCTGCTGCTAAGAAAAATTCTGGTTTTCACTTGTGATGAGGGCCATGATCCCTGCAAGAAACACCAAAGGGCAGCTGGATCTAATTGCCAAAATGGGTACAAGCAAGACAATTAGCTCAGAAATGAGGAGAAAGGGAGGGTATTATTGCCTTCTCCTTGGTTTAAAAGTCTCCCGATGTAGGATGGGTGAACTCTTGAAGTGAGAGCAGCTATTTCTTTCCGAAAGAGCTTAAGTGCTTTGGCTGGAGCCACATCCAGTTTTTTGCGTTTGCTGACATTAACACAGCAGGGCTGAGTTGTTCCATTCCTCTTTTTTGCTGGAAAGAGACATTTTTCAATTATAAACATCAAAAGCTGCTGTATTTGGTGAGCTGGCTAGCAGGAAGCAAGACCAGCCTATACCACAAAGTTTTTAACTCAATAATTACAAACTGTGTTGGTTTTATTCAGATCTTGACTAAAAGCAAATTCAAGTTAATAGTATACTGTTCCTCTTTTCTTAAAAACAAAGACAAAACCTAGCTCTGGTGAATCAGTAGCTAGACTGAAATCTGTACCTAGGACCCTATTCATTAGGTTACTCATGTTGTGTCAATGTGTATATATTCTTCAAATAAATTATTCTAATAATTTGGTTCCCTATGACAAAGAGTTTTTTCTTGCCTCTGAGTGTGTTTTGCTATGTTAATGATTCTAATAAATGATTCCAATAATTCAGTTCCTTATGACAAAGAGTTTCTTCTTGCCTCTGAGTGTGTTTTGATATGTTACGTGGGACAGACAGGTAATACTCAGGAAACATTAAAACTGAATCTACTCTTACATTATTCCTTTATCATAATGGTCAAACTTTACTCTCGTAGGTTAAATGCTTACATTATAAACAACAGGAACGATAGGCAGCACCTAACAAACACAAAAAGTATGGACAATAATATCTACGAGACCTGGAACAGACCCAACAAAAACAGATTTAAGGGAATTAAGTTAATTTAGAGACCACATTGAGAATCCTGCTAGAGAACAGCTCTTTAGCTGTTAACAATCAGCGATGTCATGATCCCAGGGCTACTCTAAATAAAAAAGGTTACCTCAAAACTGTTCAGTCAATGGAAAGGCACCTACTAACTTCAGACCTTTTTGGATCACAACTTTAAGACAGACAGACTAGAAACTCAAGAAGTTGATCCAAGTATTGACTGTTTGTATCTCATTTATAAGTGTCTCAACTCCCATTAAATGTGATAGATTGAGGATATGGAATAGAGACCAAGATCATCTACTCAGAGACAGATTAACCAGTGAAAAATAAAACAGATATTTCTCATTTGTGGAACAGTAGGATAGCTATGGACTTCATATAAAAGCTAACTGTTACTAAAAGTTTTGATACAGACATAGGCCATATTCATTCCCATTCTCCTACCGACTTTTATTCTGAAACTAGCAATTAAAAGAAATAAGTCAAAGTTACCTGTCTAGAGCATATGGATAATTTCAATAAACCAATCAATGTCACAAAAAAAAGACACTTCTGCTCCAGAGGTATATGGGCACTATATAGTCACAAAGAGTGTAGATGCATCCCAATTACTTTTTCTTAAGGTCAATTCATTCAAGAAACGTTTCATTTGGGCTTTCAACACTAATAAGGCTCTATACCCTGTGCTGCACAACTGGGACTTGGCAATATGCTATATTGCCATCTGGTTTTGTTTATCATGGATTTTAACTATTAAACATTTATTAAAGACCTTATTGGTTAAGCCATTCCTCAATAATTGTGGTTATTATTTATTAATCGTAATACATCTACATAATTAGTTAGGGCCTCCTTCTGGTATCCTTACTCACGCTGAGTAATAATTTACTCCATGATCTACCCCAATAAAACAAACCACAAATCTGGCTAACACTCATCACAAATTTGGGAAGCAAAACTGGTTTTCCTGTGGCATTTGCACAGCGTGTATTAAGTTAAACGGCCCCAGGCATGCGCATGTGCATGTGTGTGCTTCAGTTATCTGAGGAGCTGTGTGACGTTCTGCTTAATAATAATATCAGCTCAGAGGTGTGGATGTTGCTAATTTATTCTGAGACAGTAAATTGGCAGGAAGAGCAGGTCAAGATCTATCACTGCTAAGGATTTGATCTGTGTTATTAACCCAAGGATTAAAAGATAGGTGATGTTCTTATGACACTTTGTCTGGCATCTTGTTCAGTACCTCTTTTGTTATTTTGTAAAGCAGACCAAGATTCACAGCATTTTTTCCAGACAGAAAAGTACAATTTTGTCTACTTTGGAGATGTGCACGTTGGATGACCCACTTTATTTAATCATCCCAAGCTGAATAGCACAACCTGACCTTAAGATACATCTTAACTAGTTTTAAGGAAATTGTTATCAGGCCCCTCAATAAGGAAATCAGTTATGTCACCCAAAACCCATACCAAACAGTTTGATTTTTAACATAATCAGAAGTGGAATAGACTTCAAAAGTGCTTTTTCACAGTACACATGAGCTACTGAAAGTGAAGATAACAACGTACATATTTAGGAAGAAGGGAGCCTGACGTTGCTCAGATAATGAAGGAAGAGATTATTTTGAGAAAACAGCATGTAACACAATTAAGAGCCCTTGAGAAACAAGACATCAGGTCTCTGCTTGCCGTTTGTGAATGAGGAAGACATGCCACAGTCCTAATGAGTCTAATCCAGACAAAAGATTAAATAACCCTTTTTCTTACCTCGGGCTGGGAAAGCTGTAAAGGCCAGAACATTTCAACATGTTGACGACACATTGGATTTGTGTTGTCATATATAGATGAGAACCTGGGGCACTAGAAAAAAGGGAAAAGTAACTTTGCTTTCCTGCTTTCTTGCAGTTCTCAATGATGAAAATGATGCTAAGGGTCTTTCTTGTATTTTTAACTGAATTTGTTAGTTTTATCATTGCCTCAGAAATTCCCATCTCAACAGAGCTTATAAAATACACCAAGAAAATATTTTTAAGGGATACATATGTAATTGAGCTAGATTCATTTGATTTGTACATATTATTAAAATTCATGTGGACAGAGACTTAGGAAAAGATGTGAACACAAAATTGAGCTTGTAGAGGGTTTTGGGTATTCTCCAGGAAGTGCAGAAGGTGGAATTTTATCTAAATGTAGAAAAACTCTGACCCTTGATCAGGGGTTTTTTTTAGGTGAAAATGAATTTCTAGCATTCTGGAATTAGAACAAACAGATGTTAGGAATAATATCTTGTACTTTAAAATCTCCTTTTGTTTCCAGAAGAAAAGCTAGTTTTCCTTTGTTTTTCATATTTCACCTGGTAATTACTCAAAACCATTCTATGTACTGCATTAAGACTCAAAGCTAGGCTTTCCTGGTGCAATTAACACAGATGGCAAAAGCAAAAATAAACAGAACACTCAAGGGCTGTAAGTACACTTATGGTATATTATAATTCATTTTTGCTAGACAAAGAAATCTAAATCACAAGGACAAGGAATTTTGCCTCTACAGAGCAGAATACTCCAGTATTCAACTGAAATCAATTTATGGCAGCAGACAAAAATATTACAGCACAACAGAAAGAAAGCAGTCTCTCTTTGACCCTCAGTCAATTGTGATGTACTTGTGTGAGACGCATTTCTTTAACGAGTTTGTTCTTCTCATTAAGCTGCCTAACATTGGCCCTTTATGGAAAAGTAAAGAGGATTTTTAGAAGGAAAAATTCTACAGTAAGTTTATGCACAACTTCATACTGTTGTATAACGCTGTGTGTTATCAGAAAGCACGGACCACTCAGTGGCACGGACTTCAGTATGGACTAGCACCTGAGAGAGGATTCTTCTCTCATCACTTGCACAGTCCATGGTTCCTTCTCCACCAGCAGCGTCCACCTTGTCTAGTTTTAAAAGGCAACCTGCATATGTTGTCTTGAGCTCCAGCTACACCAGTGACAGCAGCCCAGAAGGCTGTGAGGGTACTAAAACCATTTTGTGCTTTAATTCTCCACCTCACAAAAGGAGAGTAGCCCTCCCCTTTTTTAATGTATGTTCCAAGTACTAAAATGTAAATAACTTGGAGATTAGGAGATGCAGTAATTCCAGTAATAGTATAGTAGTAGTAATGCTCAAAAAATCCAGCTTTTGTTACAACATTTTTATAGAGAGACATTTCAAGAAAACAAGATTTTGTCCTGTTCATAAGAAAGCTTGTCAAAAACTAAATTAAAGCTCTTTATATAATATAAGTTACAAAAAGAAACTTTGACAAGATTTTTTATTCACGTATATATGTGCTATTTGCTATGAATATTTATTTTAATCATACTTTTTCATTTCTACTGAAGTTTTTTTAACCCATTATTTAGGGAGCATGCTCTGAAATGTCATAGCAATTCAATTTGTACAGAAGAGTTAAAAAAAAACACTGCAGTAAGCTACGTGTTTGTAGCTAAAATTCAAAACTATAGGACATTTTTGTAGTCTGTTATATGAGAAATTGTTGAAATCCTGTCATTAAAGACATTGTATTGTAATGCATATACACCAGGGGGCAGAGTAAAGGCCACTTTTAACTTTGTCATTTCCTGGCTTTGAGCGCCCAACGCAACGACAGTACAGTTCATCGGCGAACATAAGGTTTTTTTGCATTTAATAGAGTATTTATAATTCAAGTCAGCAGCAGCATCTCCCTAATTGTCTTATTGCCAGTTGTCATCAGATGTTAAGCTAAAGACAGAATGATGTGTAACAGAACCACCCTGCTGCAGCAGGAAGGAACATAAATCACCCTTTGCCATAACTCGATAACTCAGCAGCCAACCCTAAAGTACTTGACTCTGCAACACTCTATCCAGGCCTGGCCCTCCAGAGGAAGGATTTTAGGAGGCTTCCCAAAAACAATACTTTTTTTTTTTTTTTTTTTAAGAGAAAAGAATACAGAGAAAAGTTCGAGCTGTTCTTAAAGTGTCATTTTCTAGCTTAATTCCAACTCGGATTTATTCTTAATACTTGGAGTGCCAGCCAAAGCATTCCAGCTGAAAGAGGATCAATAAGCTACAATGACTGCAGATGTCAAGGGTAATAATTTAAAATCTGCATTTCTAAACCGGCTTGAGATACCCTTGTGTTCAAATCAATCCACTTTTTTGGCAATTATTTTTAAAATTATAGCCCTGTTTAGAGAAAAATTTAGGTCAATTTATCTTTCGTCTGTTGAACATTTGTACTTTTGGAAAATTGATGTGAGTTATTTAGGAAAGGAAATAGGAATCTGACTCAAAAGGACTAGCAGAAACCAAAGGAACAATTCCTTAAAGTATTATTAAAAAATGTACATAAAGTGTTTGTCTACAACTTTTAAAATAACAGAAGTTAGAAGTTAGTCATTCTCCTAACAAAAATATTCTCCTTTTTTAAAATGGCTCCCTTAAGCATTGAGGGGTAAAAGAGGAACTGCTTTATAGAAGAGAAGCTGAGCTGTGGTCTGAAAGTCCCAGTTGTATCCTCTCAGTATAATTGATGAAAGCAAAATCTTGTGTCTGAACCCACTATATTTTAGGTCTGGCACTCAGCCCTTTACAACTATAAGTGAACGCTCTCCCATTCTTCTCCTGGATAGTGTCAAAATGAATCTGAACAATGAAGGGTGTTTTCTAGAGCTGTAATAAGTCTATTTTAATATCATTTCATTTTTTTCCTTTAGTTCAGTTGTTTCTGATCTAATGCAAACAATGTTCTTGAGATGACATTTCCACTGATGTATACCTCTTTGTTAGAGGCACATGGTCAATTATTTAATTGGCATAAGTGATACTTTACTTAATATGAGAGAACATCTCTGCTGTCTACTGTCATGTTACATCAGGTACCATGTGTGAGAATTGAGAGTGATTTCCTCAGTTCTGCAAATATTGTGTCATGTTTCATTCAGCTTTTGAAAAGTGCTAAAAATTCTATATGAAACATCAAAAAGATGTACAGAAACTTGCTTCAAATTTGAAACACAATCTGGGGTGAAGCCCCATAAAATCAATGACGGTTTATGCCGTTTTTTCAACTTCTATGTAGCCAGTCCTACGTAACTCATTCCGTTACAAAAAATTGTTAGGTTCACAGAAAGAATGATCTTTTGTTTCTGTGTTGACAGAAGAGAATGATAATTTCTATCTCGAGATGTAAAAGGGTCACATCAGAATCTCCCAAACACTCCCAATGATTACCCTGCTGCTTGGACCTTATAATAAATACTGCTGGCTCTCCACTGAGAGTGTAAGCCAAACGGAATGAGGTCTCCATGGGGCACAATTTAGAACAGTCATGTCTGACTCAATAAATGTCTGGTTGAATTAACAAAAGGGCACATGATATGAGAATGACAAAATAATTTTGGCTAGGTGAAATGCTATGATTTTCCCTTTTTTCAGTTCCTTTAATTTCAACGTCCGGCACCTTTACACAGAATCTGCCTTTCAAAACTTTACATGCTTCCATAGGTTCCAGAGAAAAGGTCAGGGTTACATCACAGCCAAAAGTCAGCACTACCAGTGAGCACACTGTGATGAAAATTAAAACTGTGTGCATGTAAGAAGATTTCCATATCGTTTCCTACAAAACAAATAAAGCATCAGGAGGCAGAAGGAAAACTTCTCAGTTCCCAAATCTGTTGTTTTGTTCTGACAACTTTTGCCTGACAGTTTTGTATAGAAATAAGATGTTCAGATTCCATATGCTTAAATCTGAAAATGGATCCACAAGCAAAAAATGCTTTTGCATTAAAAGTAAGCAACAGTACTTGTTCCTTCTCCTCGCCAGTAAAGGAAGTCTATGTTTCAAGGTAGGTGCAGCATAAAACAATGTATAGCTTGTTTCTTTCCCTGGAAAGCTCAGGAGACAACTATTTTATGCTTCTGCTCTGTTTTGTATGAGTGGGTTTTATCTAAACACAAACATTTTAGACACAATTTTCTTACATCCTATATGGACCACACATTGAAAAACTGGTCTCAGATAAATCACTAGTGAAAAGTGCTGTGGTATGAATTTCAACAGCTTTCTGATGCTTTCTGATGCTTTCCCTAAACCTGCAGGCCAAAGGAAAAAACAAGAAAGAGGGAAGGGAAGAAACACAGGACTCGCAGAAATAAGAACAAATGGGAAGGAAGAAAAAAAAAAAGCCTGGGCTGCATTTTATCAATACATCTCAGCACATGCAAAGTGACACAGCTATTTATAGCAAGTAGTTCTTTTCTGGTTTCCACCAGGCTTTAACCCCAATAATTACAATCAAAAGTGTTGAACTCTCACAAAGCATAACCCTAGACCTCAGAAACAAAGTACTCTGCTAGCTTACACTTCTTCTTGCAGCATGGCATGATCGGAGGATGTTTTTTAAGCCTTTTCCAAAACTGCAGGATAAGAATCCAGCCCTGCTCCCCAGAACTTCAGACCATTCCACTAATCTTCTGCCTGGAAGGGTTAGGTTTGCCTGGACCAGTGGCTTCCAGGGAGAACCTAGAAAAGCAAAGAGGCAGCACCATCTCCCTTGAGTGTGCTTTGACACTGTTTGCTGCACTGTATGTAGGAGAGACCTCTCCATCTGTAACCAATTCTCCAGTCATTTAAGGAACACAATTAAAAGAGAGATGGTGGGAGGAGGGGAGAGGAATCTATTTCAAGCACCTTAAGCCTATCAAGCATCATCTCTCCTCCTTCTGCAGCAGAGTTCTACTTTGCAGACAAGGAATATCAGAAGCAGAAAAGAGTCAAACAGCAATTTTTTTTGGCAATTTTTTTTGCTAATGTCCCACCAGCAAAAAGAGAAAGCCTGTGGAAGGCAACGTGGTTCTGTACCAATCCACAATACCCTCTGAAATGGCAATTCACAGGCAGCCAGTGGGGTAGGAAGTCCTCAGGGAGCAAGAGAGGCAAAAGAAAAGGGGCACCCAAATTAATGTTTAATCCTTCCTCTGGCTTTTCTGATATCCAAATAGACAATAAAGACTCTGAAATCTCAGATGAGTTCAACTTAGAGACAGATGAAATCATTTTCCCACTGAAAATAAAATAATCAAATAAAATTATAAACACTCATGGAGCAAAGAATCACGGCTGTTTATTCAGAAAGGCTTATGGAATAACATCAATATCTTCCTCAGCCTCAAGGACCCCCTGCATTCCTCCCTCAGAAACATTAGAGAGATAAGGGAAAAAAAATGATTTTTAGAGACAAGAATATTCTTGGCAATTACAGTGAAAGTGGGCAAATTTATTTCAAGTGCACAATGTAATTGTAAGATTTCATTGATGATAAATGAGATGTTATTTAGTCTTTAATGTATAATAATTTTATATTTAGGCTATTGGTAGGGAGGAAATGCAACCTTTCAGTAATGTCACTCAATGAATACTTTCACTGAAGAAGCAAATTCTGGCAGTGCCCAGCCTGGATTCTGGCAGCACCCAGCCCAGACTCTGGCAGCCCTCTTAAAGGTCAGTATAATTATTTTTAAAACAATCACAATATTTATTATTAGTACCACCAAAGTGAGATGCAGACTGGCTCTCTCGCCGCTTAGTATCTCAGACCATGCATCCTCAAAGGATGAAAAAAAAGAGACAAGCTTTACACGTGCCTGAAAGATCAGTGAGTGGGGGAGCCAAGTATGAAACCATGTCCTACAGTCCACGAGGCTTCAGGATTAACACCACCTCCCTCTGCCAAATCAGGGTGGCCAACTTTTTGAATGTAGTAATAGCCTGCAGGCTAGTGCTATGAACAGCATGTTTCAAATACGGATTTCAAAGCTTGTTACAAAGGATTACCATTATCTGCATTTTACACACAGGAGACAAAAACATTTGGGAAGGAGATATTCTCTGAGGATGAGAACAGGAGAAGAAACATCACCTCCTTGGTTATTATCTAATGCATTTTCTGCTAGGTTAATGACTTGAAAGAGGCTGGAAGCCCACACACACACACACACAAAAAAAAAAAAAAAAAAAAAACAACCACCAGTGATCAAATATTTTTAGCAAAACAGGCAGTTTCCAGCATATTCCCATGCTGCAGATGGACAAAAGAGTACACTTCCCTATATTCAGGACCAAATCTCCCATGGGTACTAGTAGGTTCATTGCATTTACTGAAGCACTAATTTTCACCAGTTAATTCAGCTGTTATCTACAAAAGCTGAAGTGATGATGAGTTATAAAAGTTTCTTTACATATAGTTTCTCTATAAAAGAGAAAAATTCTCCCCCAAAATCTACATATTCTAAGATGAAGTTTTGTTCAGGTATATCAAGTATAGTTACTGAAAGTAGAAAAATCATATTTATACCAATTACCTAGAATAAAGGTAGCTTTGGAGAGAGAGTGTCAACTGTAGCAACTTGAAGGAAATAAACGCCTTTCCAGAGATTAACCATGGGTCTAACCTGAGGAAGAAAGCTGACAGCAAACATGACTTTCTCTTGAAACAATCTTGACAACTCAAAACTTTTTTGTGCTGGTGAGGTAATGCTTTAGGTGACCTCATAAGTCTTTTCCACCTTTAGCATCTGTGCTCTTGAGAATTTCCAAGGTAACCAGCGCTTCAAATAGGCCACAGAAGCCAAGAGGAAGCTGAGTGTTTTCTTAGTTTCTTTCTTTTCGGGTGGAGCAAGCAAAATGTTTCGTTCTTCACTGTTTCTTTTTTTCCATCTATTGAATTTTTTTTATAGAGAGAGAATGGCTTTGGAGTCTATTGACAAAGTTAAGCCAACATTAAGAACCAATGCATATTTTCAGCCCTAAAGCTAGTAGTAGTGCTTTTTGTTTCGCTCCCTTTCCTCTTTCTGTGTAGCCTGCAAAACACAAGCAGGTTTGTGACATTATAGCTACCATAATGGAATATGACAGCAGAGAGGTGGGAATGTCTTTGTATTACCATGGCAATAGACAAACAGTGTTTATTACTGGTAGTTTTAGGCTTCCACTCAAGCACTGGAAGCATTTATTAGTTCTTTCTTCTTAGGCAAACATATTTTCATGATTTTTGGCTGGCTTGATCCTTGCTGGCTCCATGAGGTGTAAATTAAACGGCAGTTTTGTGGGCCAGGGAGGTCTCCTGCTCCACTGAGACATAAATCACTTTGCAATGACAGATTGCATTTCCACTGCCACCCCTTCCCTTGATCATGGGCAGGGAACAGCACCTTCAAATTTGGTCCAGGGAGTGTACGATCATACATTTACAGTCTCCCCATTCTGAGTCATTCATGTTTATAAAAGCTTAAAACAGAGGTGATCTTAGTCCCTTTTACTTACTGTTTCTGACAGCAGCATTAAAACCAGTGCTGTGACTTTTACTAAGTATTACTTGGGCTAATGTTTAATTGACATACTGTGCAAATCAAGACAGATGCTTATTTAACGTACTGGCATCTGAAGTCATTACTTGAACTTCTGAATTGCCTACGCTTATATTGATCCCCCTTAAATGATTTTCTTAAGTGAAATGTAAATTATCCTATAATTACAATTGTCAGGATTTATCATAAGAATCAGCATAGATGGAAGAGCCTTGGAAAAAAATGATCCGACAGTAAGGCAGTCAAATTAATTAGCAGGCCAAACAGTGCTTGTGATTCAACTTAGAATCTGTAGCTAATATTCTATTAATATTAATTTTTCTTTTAGAAATATTCTTGTTTTATTTTCACCACAGCCAGTAAGGTTAATTATTGGGCATTTCACACCTATAAAGTAATTTCTAGTTTTAAATGTTAACTAGGTTAAATTGATAACTTCACTATATGTTGTGACCTGAAAAAAATATGAGACAAGACACTGAAGCCACAAATATTCTTTTTTTGTCCTTGTTTTTTTGGCTGAGAAGGTAAATTTTGCCTGCATGTATGCAGTCCCAAAGAAAGGAATGCTACAGCATCATTTATGACAGAAACATCTTATCATAGGGCTGAAGGAAATCTCAGATATTTAGAAAGCGCCCATGACCCCAGCCAGAATCAATTATATATCATACCTGACCAGTTTGTCCAACCTGCTTTTGAAGTCTTTATGAAGATCAAGTAGCAAAAATGAAATCATGTTCTGGGTAGAGCAGAACTGTGGATGGATAGACTCTCAGATGATGGGTAACACCCTAGTAACCTCTTTTCATAGTAATGAAGGTAGAAGGCTTGGAAAAAAAACATTAAATATCCTAAAATTAAATGGGTTCGTAATCAAAATAAGGAATTAGAAATGGTTCCAATATGAACATTTCTTTAACAGAAGTATAGTCATAACTGAACAAAAAATTGCTTTGTGGTACTGGAGACTGAAACTCCCCAAAGGTGGTTGCAAATTACCAAGACCAAATGATCCATTTTTCCACAGTGAAGTCCTTAAATAACCCACACCTGTTCATCATTTGCTTTTTTTTTTTTCCCTGAAATAAATATTTTGTTCACTTGGCTTCAGACTAAAGCAAAAATTATACAGTGAAAATATATTACAGGAGTGTGGTATAACTCAAAGTCTTCTATCTCAAAACCCCAACCTCAGCAACCAGTTTGAAAGCTAAACCACACGATCAAGTATATATATACAATTCCAATAAGCCACTTAATAAATCTAAATTGCAAATAAAGCATTGGTTTCCTTTAGAGAGAATACATTTTGAGATGTTTAGAAGAGTATGCACCAAAGAACAACTGTTTTAAGCTCCTTACAAACACTCAGGAACGCAACACGTTGCATTCACTCCAAAGTAACAGCAGTTGCACCTTTGTGGAGAGTTTGGTGATTTTTCACAGGTCCTTTGTTCTTGATTATTCTTGTCTTTCCCTCCCACAGACTGGGAAACCTTGTGGTCTCACAGTCCTTGCTTGCAAAAGAGGTTTTTCTCACTTTTAGCTTTAGGTCCTACCAGGTGCATTTTGAAGCTGTGAATATTTTAAGGCAATTGCTGTAGTAAGCAGTGTATTTCATCAGCTGCTAAAAGGCTGCCACTCTGCCTTCTGCAGCAGGTTTACCTCAATGAAAGGACTCACCAGAGTTAGTGTTAAGTACAGATTTGTCTCCAGACTCCCAAATTGAGAGAGAGACACATTGGACTGTGAGAACCTTTGGGGATCTCCTTCCCTAAGCCTGCTGACAATTACTGGTAGCCCTACAAGGGGGGCTTCAGGGAAGTTTGTTAGTTCCAACTGCAAGGATGTGAGTGTTCAGATGTCAAATGGGTGCTGGGGATGACCTGGTCTGCCCTGAGCACCCAACAGCTCGTTTGCTCCACAAATATTGTGGGGAAACAACTAAGGCATCCACTGCAGTCTGAGGTAGTGACAATTTCTCATATCTTGACCATGACCATTAATAACTAGTGGTCATGCTCAGACACAGCAGTTTGGTTTCTGCTAAGAGGTAGGGATTATTAGTTGAATAAATTAGGACTCGGTATTTTGACACAAAGCCAAGAACGATGGGGTCCTATCTCTGGCTTCGATGCAGCCCCTTTGTCCTGCTCAGATGCTACATCAGGCACTGCTTCCCTCTGGAACAAGATACTCTTAAAAAATACAAAGGCTTAAAATGATACTCATCTGACCCATGAAGGACTCCAAGGAAGGAATAGCAAATCCTTCTCCTTCTCTCTCTTGGAACTTGCACTCCCCTATGTCTGATAATTACACTTATTTGCCATTTTGTTTATTAAGATAAAAGGATTTATTTTTTTTAGCCAGAGAGAGATCAGAAATTTCATAGACATCTAACAGTATTGGCATTTTGCAGGTCATCACTGGTGGAAGTATCAGAAAAGGCTTAAAGAGGGAATTGGCAATTGGAAGGATAACAGAAAGCATAGAAACAGTATTTATTTCTTCTCAGCAGCTCATTTCCTTCAGGGCCAAGAGAGTGAAAAGCCTCAGTAATTACTAACTACAAATGTTTACATTATCCAGGGAATTGCAAATTCCCTTTAATTGCTGATAGCAGTTCAGATACTTGAGGAAGAGGTAGTAAAACGTAGAGGGAATAAGATCAGTCCTTACAGCCAGTTGTCACTCTTTCATCCTAGGGGCAAACAAGCTGCTCTGAACACAGGGGCAGTAGAAGGACAGTTCAGCTAAAAGCTAAAATCTTTCAAAAAAATAAACCAGCATATTGTGGTACCAGCATGTTGTGGTATCAAGCTCATTTGAAGAATTGTGAAATAGCATCACAGATTATAATTCACCTGCATGTAACCAAGTGTTTTGGTCCACAGAATACACATACAGTCTCACGGGGCAAAATTTCATGTTTGCAGTGAATTTACCTTCCTTGAAAATCCCCTTTGCTCACACAATTAGATCATACTGCCACCATTTTCTTGCTTCCCCCAGTAAACTGCTTGGCAGACAAAAATCTATAAACTAATAATGTTCCTTAACAAACCAAAAAAACCTGTAACTACTGAAACAAAGTGTTCAGCCTCAGGAAGGTGTCCTGCACTTAGAAAAGTATATCGCTTTTTACACCCAACAAAACAATACTGAAGCACCTCTGAACTGAGTCTTGTGGGAAACTAGGATTTAACATCAGTCACCAAAAGCAGGTTATAAATGCAGTTATGCTTGTTACCAGTAGTGAGAATTTTCTAATAATATTCATTAACGTCTGTGTTTATCATGTATCTACTTAACTCATGGCACCCTGGAAAAGATTTCCTGAGGATAATTAAAACCTGAAATCCCAGGGGATTAACATCAGCAAATCCCAGCCCCTTAGGTCTAAAGGATTGGTCTGAGGATTCATAGATGTCCTTTATATAGTCCTTAGTGTTCCAGGCTACCATTTTCATGTACTAACAAAAATGGCCAGTATGGCCTTTTGTCAAATTGAACAAAAGCAAAGTGCATTAGGAGGGTGGTCAGGGCCAGGTAGTGAAGTATTTGACCTTACACCTTTGTTTTGCTTCTGAAATGGCTGTTTTCTCCCGACATCCAGTCACTGCCTAAGTCATCAGGGCAAGGGTTAGAGTGTTTCTTTTATTCCTGTAGGGCTCTTTCACTCATGCCCAAGACTTC
>JAOXNG010000026.1:57518702-57542543 GCA_028566535.1 Scolopax minor | reverse complement strand
TTTCTGAATATTCATTTTCTCAGAGGAATTGGATTTTTCTGCTGATTTCAGCAGCCTTTGTTCTCAAACACCATCCTCCACTATAATCATCTAGTAAACATGACATCCTGAAGTGAGGGTTCGACCAATTCTAACAGAATTCTGGCAACACCCAATTGACTAAAACAAGCTCAGTGAGATACCTGAGGTGACAAAACATTTTAAATGTTAATAAATTAGGACCTGAGTACGGCTGCTGCCAATGGAGAAAAATGGCATGTTTAAATAGCTGTAGAAAAAATGGTGGGCGGGAGGAGGCAGAGCTCCACCAGCGATAATTAACTTAGTGAACAACACCACAAACAGCATCGTAATTCTGCAATAGAGCTAAAGAAAAAGTTAACGTGTAATATCTTCTTAATGAGCATTTATTCACAAAGTCCCCAAAGCAAGAAATCTCACTGCCACCTTAAAGCCAACTCGTACTGCCACCTCACTATCTGAAACTGAGGTGACAAGGCGTCCGCCCCAGGGAGAACAGCGAGCCGTGAGCTGAGGAAACGGGGGAGATGAGCTTAAGATACAAATACAGCCACCAGGTTCTAATCTCTCCCACCAAGTTTCTTGGCTGTATAAGCCCTGGATGTGCTCGGTGTTTCCTTTGCCTTTGCTTTTCAGGATTTTATAGTAGCTCATAAGTTACTTGCTTCACTTAAGAAGAGGTATTTAGGTGCTTTGCAACACAGATCACGTGCTTTAGAGAATTTGCCTAAGCACTTACGCAGTTAACTACCATCTGCTAATAAGCATGAGCTTTTCAGTGTCTTGAGACTATACATTTCTTTAAAAATCAGGATTATATCTTTCCTGAGGTCATTTAACACCAGTCATGGTGATCTATGATTAAGGAATTAAGCCTCAAATGTGCTGTATTATTTTTAGCCGCAACAATATACTGGGGAACTGGATGTAATACTGAAATAGAGATGCTAATGAACCTACTGGTGATAAATCTTTTAGGTCAGTTGGTCAGTTAGTCTCATTTTGAGTTGTTCTGCATTTTCAGTAACCTCTCAAAAATAGTACAAATGGGACAAGCTTTGAAAATAAAGACATATACTCACCATAATAGTCTTAATCCTGCAAACCTTCTCACAGCCAAACACACCATTGGGCTCCAGAGCAATTGTAAATGGAAACCCCATCTGGGCGTAAATAAGCCTGAATCCTGTTTAGAGAATAAGCCTAAAACCCATTTTATGCCCATTTCCCAGGAACCGATGCTGCAAATGACTGTCTCCTAATATAAGGAATAATCTGGTAAACCAAAATTATAGTGAAATAGTTCCAGGAATTCAACCCGTTAGTTACTAGACCACTGATTCAACCGCCCCAACATCCTCCATGAAGATTCAGCAGAATGCAAGAATGAATAACTTTATCTCAAAAGTTGGGTTTTCCTCAGTTGTTTACAAAAGCAAACCTTCAAAGGTAAATATCTGAGTACTTCACTTTTTTTTTTTCAATCCCTTATAAAAACAATTTATGGTTTTTATTTCTATTTGAAATGCTTAAGAACACTCATTATGGAAAGAAATCTAGCTCAGCAGGAACCTCACACAGTATGTTGATTACAATTCTATGGTATTTATTTAAGACTGAGAAAAATGTCCCTGGCATAATGCCCGTATATTTCACTACTGTCTACAGTTAGCAAAGAGTCTGCATAACTGCAGAGGTTAAAAAAAGCTAAATTTTAGGCACATTTACTTGCTTCTTTAATTATTGAGGAGAAAACAGTTGGTCACTAGAGGCTGATAACATTCCTACTGTTAAAGGCCTTTTTATCTCCCAGGGTAATGAGAGACTTTATTTTTTATATAAATAATTCTCTCTATATAATGCTAGGGTTTTTACATATGTCAAATTTTGTATTCATTTTAATTAAAAACAAGTAATTATAATACCAATACACAGAGACTATGAAAAGATGATACATTAAAAAATATTGATAATTAAATATTACATGTGAAGGTACTTAGATGTATTCATGTTTATAACTAACAATAATCTAAAATTAAAAGAGGCATATGAAAACCAAGACCTACTACTATATCAAGATTGTCCTCCTTTAAGATCCTGCTTTCTCTTATGAAACTATTCATATAAAAGCTTATAATTATATATTACAATATTTAATTTTTTAGCATACAATCAGTTAGTTACAGGCTTTGCTTTTGATACCTTCTTACATTCTTTTTGTTCTGGCTGATACAATATATGTCTTGTGTCAAGTACCTGAATTTTTTCAACACTATGATTTACAGTTCTCTGTTCTGTCAGTAATCTGGTAATTGAATAGTTTGTGCATGGCTAAGCTGTTGTGGCAATTCATCACCTCTGTAATTTTTTACTTTTTTTTTTTATGATCTCCAATGTGAAGAGATTTGTGGAGCTTAACAGGGAAATTAAAATATTTGCAAATTTGGTTTTGTATAAAAAATATCTTTTGACAATATTTTTAGTATTCATAAAATAATCTCTGAGTTTACTTGAGTGATATCTAAGAGATATTTCAGAATTCAGAATGTCATGTTGCATGTTAAAGCATAATGACTTTTGGTAGATTTATTTGAATCTGATTTTCAGAAATATTGAGCCTTCAGGAATATCATTTCAAGTTAACAAGAGCAATCAAGCCTATGCTTCTCTATAAAATAATCAATCTTTTATGCAGATGTGCATTTTTAAATTAATATCCATAAATACCTCATAAAAGCTCAAGAATAAAAAAGAACATGATAAATTGAACTAATTCTCTTCCCCAGTGTGCAGCATGGACTTGCATTGATGTTAATAATAGCAGAAAAAAAAAAAAAAAAGGTTTTAACATTAAAGAACCAGGCCTTTTTTTAGTTACTTTAGGTAGCACCATTGTTAATAATGGTCATGTCACAAGTGAAATGAGTGAATGTGTGTACAGCCATCTGTGTAAAAATGTGCAATAATAAAGATATAATAACTCTCTATGTGCTCAGATACACAAGGTAAATCTTTGTTTGAAAAAGGCAGCACGGCTTCAAACATTTTTTGCTTTTGAAGCCTCATAGACTCTTTCCCTTTCTTCATTTCTCACTCTCTCTCTAGGGTGAAGGACATGAGGGCATCTATACTGCTGACAGGAGAAACCTTGCTTAATGAAAATAAGCTGAGCTAAAGATTCTAGAAGGAGGATACCTCAACACTGAAATGATATGTATTTGCTTTCTGTGCATTTGAGCACCAAACGGATGAAACACTGGTGCCAGCAACTGGAGTGTAGATAAGGAACAGATCAAGAGCTTTTCGTGTGGAAAGATTGCATTAGCCTAGGGAACAATAGTCTCCAGATACTGCTGAGCCACAGTGTAAAGAGGAAATATAATTTAAACAAGTGAGAGCAGGTATATATTACCCACTGACCTACTGCCACGGTTCTCATTTCTTAACCTTTAAAGAGAAACACCTATTTGTTGGAGGACAAAAGAATGGTCCTGGTGTAAAGGAGAATGTGATATATCTCAACCCACAGCAAAATATGGCTTATGTTTATACTTATGGTTAGAATCATTCTTCACACAAATGAGTACATACATATACAGTCTGTCATTATTAATTTTGTTTTCTTCTTTTAATAAAAAAAAAATCAAAACAAAGCCCAAATGTTTCTATGCAGGGGTTTTAAATGAAAGTTTCACATCTCATCTTGTGAAGAATTTTAAGGTAATAGCCATTATAAAAATAACAAAGGAGATTAACCGGGAAACTTTTGACACACAGGCCTATCTGCATGCAGAAGTATCAGGCAGCACAGAAAATTCTTAGTTATTATTAAAGCTATCAGCAATGTATCACTTTAAAACAAAGATTCTACATTACTGAATATTACTTAAGACATAAATTTGTTTTCTTGATCTCCATATTATCCTGCAATGACCCCTTTGAGCAGATCTTCTTTCAGCACCATCTGCTACCAGAAAAAGCCAGTACACACATGTACACTTTTTCAACTCTTCAGTTAGTACTTTCCCTTGGAACAGTAACATAGTCCACATTTAGGACTGGTTGTGTTCAGAAAGAAGAAAACCCATTGTCTGGTGAATTTAATATTACATATTTGAATATTGGCTCGTAGCAAATAAACAGCTATTTACTGAGTTTTATGCAATATTTTGAATAAATAATATTACTATTCTAGAATACTATCCATAGAAAACTATCCTCCTAAGACTAAACACACTCCTAGTCCTCCTAGGACTAAAAATACCATGTAGATCATATTTGCCTGTACTGTAACCTACCAATTTTGCCACCTTTACAATTACTGGTTTCACAACATGGAAATGATTGACTTCCTAGTGAGAGGTATTATTCAGCACGAGCAAAGAGAGGAGAACATCACAGAGCAACATGCTTATATAAAAGTTAATCTTGCTCCCACTGAATGGTTTCACAAACTGCCAGGGAAGCAGGGCCACCTGTTTGACTTCAGTATTTCCTTTCAGATATTGTCACCTCTCGTAAACCAGCTTTTTGTTTCAGTGTGTGTCACAGCTACCCCATATACCATGGAAATTACAGGGCTTCACTACTGGAATCAAATACAATTAAGGACAAAAGCTGTTTTCCAAGTGACACGTTGAAAAAATAACACTTTCAGTGTAATTAATAGAGCTGTGGATTAACATCAAGATGTTTTCCTCCTCAAACCAAATTATAGCCTGAGATAACTATTTTTTTCCAGTGAATTCCATAAGTGTACAAGTGTGCATGCCCTGTGCTGTCTAGAGTTTTAGTAAAACAGTTGTGTCTCATGCCCTTCACCATGTCAGAGCCTGATCACATACAGTTCCAAGAGACACAGTTCCTTTCAGATTATTGTCTCTCTCCAACACATTTAGCAGAAGACTAGCAGTAAAATCACCAACTCAGCTTTCTTCTTTGTTCTGTTAATCCAGGTATTCAGAAATTAACATGGTGGGGGGGGCGGGGGTGGAGGTTGGAAAACAACAACAAAAAACTGAAGCAGTGGAAAAGAGTCAGCTAAAGCAGACAAGGAAAAATTGTGGTCCAAAGAAAAAGGGTTTAAAACTACCCTGTCTTGTTTTATTGCTCTCTCTCTTACCTCAAGACTCATCCTCAGCTATATGTGTGGTCTACAGAGAACAGAGAAGAGCTCCTGTCATACACCCATGTTTATGCATTAAAAATGTGGAAAACACAGATTCTTTCTCTTTGCTGTTGTAACCAAACTTCAGTATGTCGTGACCGTGAGGCACCTTGAATCCACAAACACAGAAGCACTATGTGCGGGAAGGAATAAAGTACTATGATCTCCACCAGAAAATCTGAGGGCACAGTTTTACATTACAGCTCAGAGAAACAACAAAAAAAAAAACTTTCTATCCCTGATCTTCCTCCACAGGGGAAGACAGGGAATAAACAATCCATGTTCTCCAATTTATTGCCCGACATTGACTTGGCTGTAATGTTTATCACTTTTTTAATCTGCCACAAATTTTATTTTTGAGCCCTCGGCACAATCATGTCACCAGCCAGCAAAATCCTCCCTTTCTCCCTTCTCCCTCCCTTCCACACAAAGGGACAGCAGACACCACGCCGTGCCTCTGCCCCTCTGTGACAGCTCAGTGAGGTGGTGCCACACAAGCGTGTGCCCTTCCTTCCTTTCTGCTATTCACTTTCAGGTATGATTTGCAATATTGTGCCAGGATGGCTGTTGTGGCCAGGCCTTTTGGAGCAGAAAATGGAAGGTAGGGACCAACACCAGTGTTGTTTCCTCTATTCTTTTCCTCTCTCTTTTCCCAAACACCAGCACAAACCCCAAAGGCAATTTAACCTGTATTGTTCATAGAATAACCATATCCACCACATTTTGCTCCTCTCATTATCTGCTTTGTTCTCCTCTGCCTCTGATTCTCCTCCACACTGGATCACGTATATTGTCATATACCCCTTGAAATTTCTGGAACACAAAACACTAGCATACATTTCACAAAATTATACATATACAGTATATGTCCCAGTTTTTTAGCATGGGTGACAATGATGTACTTTAGTCACAATCGAGAACATCAACAGATTGTATTACAATCTGTCACACATTCTCAGGAGGGAGAAATTGGCAACTCACTACACTGAAGAACAGTAATCAAGCATCTGGAATATTACAGTACAAGTAGATTTTATATGATCTGACTAGTTGATGCAATTTATAATAATGACTTTTTTAAAATGAGCTTGCCAACAAGAGGTCTCTCTAATAAGCTTATGTTCATATTGACACCAGAATACTTAAATGCACGTGTCTCTCTGATCAATAGTATCTTTCATCTATTTTACTAATGACACTGGTGTAAATTATTTGCACCCAAAATAGATGCCTCTTAAACGCAAAAAGAAAATCTCTTGGTGCTAATCAAAAGTAATATCCTATTTTTATAGATTACTAATGTTCAGGAAGAACTTTAAGAATGCTCAGTAAGCAAAACATTTGTGCCATTTTCTGCACCATTGGCAAGTAAAACATAATAACTGCTTTCTCTCATGTGAGGAGAATGATATATTGAACAATCTGACAAAAAGAGAAAGGCTGTCAAAAAATAATCCAAAGGGGAAAAAAATTGTCCTTTGGTCTCTATCACTTTGAGCATGGACCATTACAACAGCTCCTTTTGTTCAAAGTGAACCAACAAGAAAAGAATCAAAGAAACTGTGAATATGATGTTTAATTCCTGAAAGCACACGTTATTAATGTTCTAGCTGAGGTGAAAAGCTCAATATAGTAGCCTACACTGACAGAGATCCCAGGTTAAAAAAACTCCTAATCTGCTTCTGAGGTTGTATCTGTCAATCAACAGCACACGAGACAGAAAAGAGAAAGCTAATGAGAATGCTAAAGTGTTCTTTCAAGAGAAATATTTAAAAAGAGAGGGAAAAGTAATTTCAAAATTGTAATTCTATAAAGTTATTCTAAAATATAGTTATGCACAGTTAGATTTATTCAAACAAACTGCCAATTATTCCTATCTTCCAATTCTGAAAAAAGGTGTATGTAACAGAGACTTGAAATGTAAATTTTAGGGAGCCTGTGAAAAGGATACAGTTTATGACTAAATTACATGATTAAAAATTAAGGTCTAAGACACTTCTAACCTGCAATCCCTATAAAACACATAATAAGATTAATTAACTAGTTTTGATTTATGGCTAGACTTAAAGCCAGAATAGCTAAGCAGAGACTTGCAGAGCCTTAAAGCCATGGTCTGACCCAGTTCTCACAACCAACGACACCTGTGCAGCCAGAGGACAGGGAACAGCAGAGGATATGAGCTAAATGAAGGAGTCAGACTAGTCATACATTGCTCTTGCTCCTCTTCCTCCTCCTTCATCTTCTTGACTCCAAAACAACTTCTTCTCCAGACAGTCAAGCTAGTCCTCAACATCAAGACCCATGCTGGGCCACATTAGGCAGAGGAGGAGCTGCTTTCCCTCTCCTTCCTCTCTGGTCTAATAAGTGAAGTGAAATGAAGTTTCCCATCACTTCTGTTGGTCATACATGGCTGAAGAAGAAAACCAACTCAGGGATACCAATTTCCTTGTGTCCCCACTTGGGAGTGGCCAACCTGGCAACAAACATACACTTACAAACGCACTACCAGATTACAGGCCTTTGGTGTGTCTCAGAGTCAAGAAAAACATCATCTACAAGGAAATCTTCACATGACTGACCACTTCAACCCATTCAGAACTCACTGTCATGGGAGACCCAGGACAGCAGACATTCATCTGACCAAAAGACAGCCTAACATCCAGTGTCTCCTCTCCTCCTGTTATGTCAATTCTGCAGACCCTTTCACACTCATCTCACAGCATCTATCTGTTGATCCCTCTCAAAAAACATCAATAGATCAGCCTTGTGAGGAGTTAGAGCTCTAGGTACACTTCTGAATTCCTCTCTTGCCTTTCTTAGAGTTGTCTTAGTGGTGAAGAGGGGGTATTAGAGCTAGATGCAGCTTGATAAGCACTACAGTTTTCAGGGGAAGCCACCACTGTCTCCCTTAAGTTTGGCCTACCTCAAGCTTATGACTTAGGTGAGCTTCATTAGATCCACTCTTATTGGCAGACAGTTGCAAAGAGGCAATGAAAACCCTAAAAGACTTCTGAGTTATCAGGCTGAAGTTGGTAAGGTTTCAGTCATAACACTGGTGTAAGAGAAGAACAGAGCCTTAAAGGTCCTGGTGTGATATAGAGGAATGAAGACACACACAAAAGCCTTAAGGAGCAGAGAAGGAGCTTCCCAGAGCAGTTGGGAGTAGAGACTCCTGTAAAAAAGGTTTCAAATCAGCTCTTAGGACTTGTTTTGAACATGGATAATGTTCTTCAGCTAGAAATTTAGCAACCCTTCATCCTTTCAGTTTAAAACTAGTTTTTTGCATGTTAAGGTTGGCAGACAGCCTAAGCTGCAGGTGCTTTTCTTCTGAACTTTCCTCCTTATGTTTGCTAGTTTACCTGCTGTTCTGTTTAAACATGTGACACAGACAATTCAGACTCAGAGCAGCAACCACCTATTCTGACATGGAGCTCTCACTGCCTGCAAGCCACCTTCAGGAAAATGAGGGAGGGAGAGAGGGAAAGGGAAGCACATGGATTAAGTCTGGTGAGACACAGTTATGCTGTTGGAGAAAAGAGGGTCACCATAGTACATTTAGGAAGAGCAAACTGTGCCTACGGGCTTCAAAGGGACTGGGTATGACTCCCAGTATGAACATGGCCGGTGTGGGCGATTTGGCAAATGCCAAGAGAAGTAGTGAGAGGGATGAGGAAGTGCCAAAGGGCATCAGCATCTGATGTGAGTACTACAGAGGAGGTTGGCCCCAGGAAGAGGAATGAGGCACTGAAGTCCTGTCGGGGAGCTATTGCTTTAACATCAAAAGATCAAGTGCTACAGTAGCTCATTTCTTTGTTTTTACAGTCTGGGAGGCTCCACAGGGGTAATTCCTGCTCTGCTCCCTTGCCAAAGAAAGAAGCCCAGCACATACAACCCTGGATAGGTGTTCTTCTCCCACTGTTAGGGAACGGAAGAAGAGCACCTGTCAGGTCAGGACATCCACAGGGGCATAGCTAAACCCTGTAAAACATGGCTAAACACACGTAAAGGAGCCTGACAGCTCCCTAAAAGAAAGAAATTTCTTTACAAAGGAATTATGAATACCTGCTTGAAGAACAGTAAGTCAGAGAATACATGAAGATGCCACTTCTCCATGGAACAGCTTAAGCATGACCAATAGGACTGCATCAATAATGATATGTAGAGGCAAAGCTGCTGCTTATCTGCTGCTGTTCTGCATTTGAAGCATGAGGAACCATAACCATCTACTTGCACCCATTCAAAGGGGCTTAAGGACCACAAATACAAAACCAAAAGATCAAACGGGCTGAAAAATGAGGGGAAATCTCGGGATAAGAGGCAAAAAAGCCATATGTAGGGCTCCCTCAGTACTGAGAGCAGTGCTAGAAGAGTTAGACCAGTCCTCTTGTTCTGGGGCTGGGAGCAGAAGACGACAGAAAGGCTGCTGAGATGCGATGCAACAGTATGAGGGTCTTCACATTTAAGGGACAAGCAGATACGATTCTCTTCTTTTGGAGGAGGAGAAGAGGAAAATTAAAGACTGCTGGAGTTGAAGAGGATGACAAAAAAGAGAGGGAAACACTCCTGATCCAGCTTTCTGATTAGGGTCTTAATGCTGGGTTTCCTATGGCCTTGAACAGATTTTAGTGGACTGAAATGTTGATGCTGATTTTGCAAAGCAACTACTTCCTGAAGTCAATAGAAATTGGATGAGTAAAATCTACCAAGTAATTTTAAAATCCAAACCTGCACATTCCATTGTGTGAATTTAATGGCATTTTCTTGTTGATTAAAATGAAAATTAGGGTTGTTTGATTTGATTTGGAGGTCTCATTGCTATTAATGAAATGCTGTGAACTGGAATCAACTTAAAATATTCTATCATACCTCAAAATTTACATAAATATCTCCTAAACCATTTCATTAAGAGTTGAGAGAAAAAAAAAAAAACACCGTAACAAACATAAATTCATTTAATTTCATGGCTAGTTCTTTAAAATTCTTTCAGTAAATGTCCTCTAAACTATTTTCTGTGTACAATGAATTCTTCATAAAATAAAATGTGACTGAAGCATCGTGTTTGTTATTAAATATTCACAAAGATGGGGGAAACTACGTTTTTTTAATGTAGAGATTGGTAAAGTGTGAATGTGAGAGACTCAGTTTTGTGGATATGTTTGTTGTATAAGTGTCCACGGGAAAGACAGGAAAACCTTCTGACAGAACACTGCTTAAGAAACCGACCACAGTGTTCTACCTTTTGGTCATTTTATGATATATAACTTCATACAGCAGCAAAGCCAAAAGCAAGTTTGTTAACACCTATCACATTATTTTTCAAAATAGCTTTAGAAATGTGAGGTCAATGTTGGGTATTGTAACAGTTTTTCCCATTATGTGTGAGAGTATAATAAAATAGTAATAAAAGCTCTTTATTTACGCAGTAGCTCAACAATCCTGCTTACACAGGACATTTTCATCCTATTCCATTTTTAACAGTTGCAAACATAATGCTGATTTTGCAGCTGATATAGCAAAGGACAAGTCATGTTCAGCATCATGACAGCTTGCTGTGCTTAAACTCATTGAGAATACAGCTTCAATTTGAGTGTATGATATGATTACTACCAGAGCTTGCCCTTTTCTACACCGCCTGCAAAATCACACCAAGCACTGTCAGCTAACTTGTGCATTAAAAATTATGTCTAAGGAGGATAATATTTGCACTCTCTCAAGCTGCATTTCTTCTAGTCCAACAGGATGTGTTGGAGTCATCCTCCAAAAGGATGACTCACTAGGTTTCAAAAATTAAGCATCTTCTCATCTTTTATGAAGAACTTTCAGGTACAGCAAGATACCATCATAGCTCTGTGAGATGTGAACTTGTGTTACTTTCACTTAAAATCACTTCTTTCACTTTGATACATTAATTCTCTGTATTAGTTGAAAATGGAAAAAAAAAAGCTTCCTCCTACCTCAATGTTCATGTCGTATTTCATTGCCAATTCCTCCCTCTCTTCTGACCACATATTCCCACTGACATAGCTGAATGTGCAGTGAGGCTCCTGGTCTAAAGCTCAGTGTTCCACAAGTCCTCATGGCCTTCAGCATTTGCTGTGTCTTCATCCATTGCCCTAATACCTCATCCTGGGGAGTTTGAGTCTGTCCCAGCTGCCTCATCTCACCTGGGGATTGCCCTTGAAGCAGAGAGGGGCTGGAGGCTCGCAGAGCAGGAACTGGCAATGACTTGTAGGGACAGTTGCTCATCAGCAAGGCACCCAGGTGACTTTGTGAGTCACAGCAGAACTGATTCAGGACCCCAGAACAGCAGTGGGATCCACGTAGCTTCTATAATGCCTAACACACATAAATAACTGAATAATTTACCCTTGATCTTTCTGAAACTAAGTTGTGGCTCCTCCCTAAGAGTAAAAGAATACAGCAAGTATCTGGAGCAGTGGCTCCCAAATACTTCAACAAAAGACCATTAAGTATTTTTAAGGACTGTCATATACTCTTCTTATATTCTGTACTGGAAACACTATAGATAGTAAGGTTGCCATTAGTGGTCTGCAGAGGACTCTGACAACCCTGCTGGAAAAATTTTAACAAAAGGAAGCTTTCCAGGAAATAAAAGATATCCACTAGGAGGTCCCAAAATTCAGCTGATAATAAAAACATTCTGCACTAATTACAGATACTAGAACACATGTAGCATAGGTATCAAGTAGTAATAGCTTTTTCCTTATTGTAAAAAGAGCCTTTAAAAACATAAATGGAATCTTTAAGTTAGATATATTAAATCAGAAAAAGCCTATTAATTTTAATCAGAAAGAACTGACCCTGGAAAATGGGGAAAACTATATGAAAAAAGTTCAGAAAACATCAAAACATTTCATCCTAGTGCTTTGAAATTTTAAAATTAGTTTTCCACAACTAAAACTAGTTTTAGAATATAATTATAATAAAACAAAAGGGTCAAAAGATCTACAGTCAAATAGAGGAGAAATATTTGAAGCTATTAAATAAAGCATTTCAATTGACTTGAGCTGGCTGTTTTCCTCAGTTTTGGTTGTAAAGACTTTTTGGGATGTTGATATTGCATCCCTTCCTTGAATAGGACACATTTCAGGCTCAAGAAATGGCACAGGAAACAAGCAAACAAATAAAAATCCTTCCTGTCCTAAATGAAAATTCATACATTAGGGAAAAAACCTTATAGCTGTGTCTCCTTGGCCTGGTGAAGGACTACCAAAATGCTCTGTGAAGGTCCATTGTACTCCAGCATTCAGAACAATCCAGCTTTCCCTGACACTCATTGTTCTACCTTCACCGTATAAAGCTCTCCAGTGTCTTTGTTTAAGGCTGCTTTACAAAAGCAATTATAAAGAATACTATTTTTGTGCTTCGAGTATTCTTCGGTCAATGAAGGTTACAATAACATTTTCTTTTTAACACGGATGCTGAGCAAAAGGCCTAACCTTGCTGCTTCACAGCTCTGGAAACAATTGATCTGCTAGTTCTTTCTGAAAGGATGAAGCTCGCTGAAGCAATCACGGTGTCACAGGGCTCAGAGGTTCAATCGACCAGTATGGGCACTCTCTATGCAAGTATTTCAGTGGTCCCCAGCTTAACATATTTATCTTGTGAACATGCTGTGAAGATGGCTAAGAAAGGGTAAGAAACAAAATTACAAGACGGTAAAGGACAGACTGACAGAGATAAAAATGCAGATAGACATTTAAGAAGACCTCTAGGAAGGGGAGGTTACTAATCTGGTTGATGGGAAAGGGAATTAGTCCCTAAAAGTTATTATCTATTAGTAGTTAGATCCACAAAAGTGTAATTATTATTTAGATTCCTATCTCCCACATCTCTCAAAGGGACTTAAAGTTTATGCAGACCATGCTGAGCTGCAGGTTTTTGGTAGACACTACAACAAGTTTAAGCAATTTGCCTGAGATCCACAGCCAAGTGTTACCTTCATCCCACAAATTCCACATGGGAGTTCCCAGCATCGACTCAATCCTCTACAAGTTCCTTTCTAACAGAAAGCTCTGGGCATGTTGGGTTATGGTTTCAGCTTATGATACTTACATGGCTGATACCACACAGATAATGTAGCATCTTCTTTATTTAGTTTGATTTTCACTGATTCATATAGACATCGGTCTTTCTTCTTACAGATAAAAGAAGGGAAGTGATTTTTTTACTTATGGTATGTTCTAACCGGCATATTTACTTCAATATTTAACAAAATTAAGCAGTTTAGTTTACAGGTAGTAGAAATAATCGTTCTGTATTCAAGGATTTTCCACACCCATAAATGCATGTGTAAAACTGGAAGTTGTCTTGGATTCACTTTGTGAAGTTAACACAAAATGACAAATACACCATTGACAGTAACTATTACTTTTTAAAAGACCATAGAACTGGGACTAAGAAGGCATTTTATTGTATCAGAGAGTTAAAAGCCACTGGGATATTTGTTCATACTGAGCAGTTTTTGCCCTAGATCATCTGGAAAAGTTGTTTGACAAGCATCCTGCTAGCTCTCTGACATCTCTCCTGACGTCTTCCTGTGGAACATTTTAGCTAAAACTTTCATCTTTTATTACAGATCTCATCTTCTTAATGGGATGCAGAAGTGGTTTATGGCCCATGACACGTATAGATAGTGTGTAGCACCGACATTAGTGTGGACCCTTCACACTGGGAATATGATTGCTGAGGATTATAGAGAATTAGGTCTGATGATGCAAGTGACCATTTCCATTCTTGTGCACTTCTCTTTTCATGTTTGGTCTGTCTCTTCACACACCTCTTACTTTTGTGGAAAAAATGCCTCATCATACAGCCCTTTGCACAATTTTAGGACTAAAATACTCATCAGTGAAAATCTTCATTACAACTGGTAGCACTGCTTCTTCCCCTCCATTCCCCCTTTTTTTTTTTTTATTCCCCTACACTCCACAGCCATGGAAATTAAATCAGTAGCAGTTGATTCAGGACACTTGAATTTGATTCTCCAAAATGCTGAACAGACTAGCCCTTATCCAGCAATTTATATAAATAACTGCTTAACCTCAAACATGTTAATAATCACAGACTTCAAAGAAAGCTTTACTTTGCATATGAATATAAACTATGGTTTTAATTTACTTTAGTGACAGCTGCATATTCTAGTGAGAGTACTCTTGTAGCATGATAAAAGCCTGTAGCACTCCTTAAAGTACAAATCTATAAATCTTTTGGTGATCATGCCAAGCCAATCACTAATCTGGTCGTTTAATGGAAAAAGAAAAAAAAATCACTTAAATCAGTGAATCTCAATCTTGGAGTTCAAGACCTAATTGGTTTCCTACATCCTGAACTCTATTAAATTATGCACTCTGTATCTTTCAGATTTTCTGCCTTCTGGAAACGAAAAAAAAATAAATAACCAATTTAAAAGAGCATGTATATAAAATAAATGTAGCCTGTTAATGTGTGAGCCACATTTACCTGCTATTTCTGTAGCTGTTCCACCTAATTCTTTGCAAAATGGGTCAAACTGAATTTTAACAATTCATTTATTAATTTTACCCTGAGAAGCATTTCATTTCTTAACATGTCTTCCCTAAGTAAAGATGGGAATTAATAGTGTGCTGCCCAGCAGAGATAGCCTGGTAAGATTTTTGTAGAGCATATGTAAGTATAAGGAAAAATATGCTGACATTCCAGGGAAGCCTTTGATGATGTAACACTTCTCCCAGGCCACACATAATCTCTTCCATCCAAAAAAGATTTCAAAATCTGTGCTAGCTATACACAGAGAAAGCTTCCTCTGCATCCTACAGAGAAAGTTCTGCCAGAGAGGCTTTTTCTTTTTTGATCCTTTAACCCAAATTTGTGCAAACTTCATGCTGCCTGTTTGACAGTGTAAGAAATATGCTGAAGTGATGATCAGAAACTAGTAAAAGATGTATATGGTTAGATCAAATGCTATCAACATCATGCAGGATGTTTCATCTGGTGTGTTCCCAAAGATTTGTATCAACATATTAAGTTTCTAGTCTAAACTATATTATTAGCTTCCTTATAAATGGAAATTGCTTGTTACCTATAGAATATCTTTGAAAATAATTCACGTCATCCTCAAGAGAATTACTTTTGACAGAAATATGTGGAATTTGTAACTGCAAGTATCATGTTCAGCTCAATTATAACCTAAAACATCTAAGGGAAAAATAAGTGTAAGCACATGTCATAAAAATTAAAATGCTTTTAAAGGGGAAAGTCCTCTGCATAAATTTATATAACCCTTGAGAATAAAGCAATCTGCCCTTTCTAAGTGAAATGACAGCAATAACTGAATAGCTCCAGAAATCTCCACTTGTGAATGATTTTTGGTGAAGAAAATACGTTTCATAATATAGATATTCAATACTTTGGCATTAGACGTTCTATAAAATGCAACTGTAAAACTACCTAATATAATACATTTACTTATTCCTTTTTAAATCATAAGCCAAATTCTTCAAAAGCACTGAAGTTAGCATCTTAAAAGTCCTTCACACAAAGTCTTAAAAGGTTTATGGACCCAGTTTCCAGAAAATCCTGAAACAGTCACATTCTTAATCAAGTGTACAAAAAGGCCAATACTTCTGAAGATATGACTACATAATAATAAAGAAAAAAAACAACCAACCGTCCTGGGTCAGGTGGAAAATTACTTCCTGTGATTTGTTTTTTAACAAGTATAAAAGTTTGAACAAACTTTACTAACCTCAGAAAACACCGTCGTCTTCAATTATATTCTCTCAGCTTCTCTGTTAAGCTTTATATAAATTTTATCTCATTCTCCTCCTACTTGTCTTTTACAGAAACGACATATCTCTTCACAGCTTTGCCTACTCATTTTTCCCACAAACACAGTTTTAATAAAATTAGTCATTAAGTATTATATTACAGTCCCAAAGAAGAAATTAATTTTACCATTCATCAAGAGCTGACTATGTACAAGTCTTTGGTAGCTATACCTACTTTCACCTGATTCTTTTTACATTTTTCCATTGTAATCATAAACTCCATAAGTAAACTTATGTTCAGTAGATCTAAGACTCTTCTTAACACAAATAAAGATAAAGAATTGTTTAGCTCCATCTTATCTCCCTTTAGACAAATAATTCAGATGCATTTGGACACAAGGGAGGAGCAGCTCTAAATATCTTTGAGCAATGACTTTACTCATTGTCTGAGATCCATGTTGGTAGTGGAGTTGCAGGCACGTGTTGGCAATCGTAAGACAACCCAAGGCTTAGTGTTGAGCTGAAAAACTTCATCTCCTTATGAATCTGAATTGTCAGAAACCATTTCCCTCATAAATCAAAGAGATAAAGTGAATGCTTCTAACTTTTCCATCCCTGATATATAGCGACATGAGGTAATATCTTTCTTCATTCACAGAGTTCTGCAGCTTATTGGTCACGGATTTTAACATCTATTGGTCAATGTCCTCAATATAAAGTCTTCTAATTTTCCCCACGCTATTCTATTATGGACTGCAGAACCTGCATCAGCTTTCTGCAGGTGCAGTCTTTTTACAAATATTTTTTGATTCTTTCAATTTTTTACCTCCACCTCATACTCTGTGGAACAGAGGGCTCATTGAAGTGATAAGGCCACTAATTAAATAGCCTTACATAAAGTTTGTATTTCCTTTATAAGCCTTAGGCAATATCTTAATTACTGTGAACTCGGAGCCAAACCTGGCAGTATTTCAAGGTGGAACCCACAAGTTTGTCTGTACTGAATCTCCAGAGACTCTGAACGATTAATAACAGTGGCTTTATATAAACTGCAGCAGAGCAATGTCTTAGATTTCAGTTATCTTAAGAATCACAGAAGATAAAAGCCAGGCCACCCTTCTGTGTTTCTCTTTTTTCCATGGTTGCTCTCCCTTGTTAGAAATGATGAAGGCATTAGGCCCATGTGGGGAATCCCTCAGACCCCCATACCCTCACCAACCATCCCTCCTGCAGCGGAACATTCCTTGCAGTTGGGCCATCAGGAGCCCAACGATGTCCTGCCCTACCCTGCAGCATCCATTTGTCCCTCAGGACCTGCACAGGGTCTCACTGAAAGCACCTGCCAAAGCAGCTTCTAACTTGGAAATGTTAAAGAAAGCCAACATGGAAGATGCAGTCAATTAAAATGAAGCAATATTAAATTGCTCCTAACATTCAATATTTCAAAAAAGTGATTCGCATTACAACATTTTAACCATCCTCTTTTTTTTTTTTAATTGACTGCACTTGCACATACATGATTCTTATAACTTTAAAAGACACAAATAGCTTGGTGTAATTCACATTTTCTTCTAGAGAATTCTAAGCAAATAACCTTAATTATGTTCTGAGTATGTCTTCAACTAGCATTGTGTTTTTTCCTAAAACTTTCCATAATATTAGACAGTTGCCAGCTAAAAGGAATAATCAGGAGCAGCTGTAATTTGATATGCAATTATTCTAATGCACTGGCTTTTAATAGATCTCAGTTAATTCAGGCAGAGGATGATAGTTATGAAGTTGTGATTTTAAAATGTGAGAAGTTCTGCATTATCACATTAAAAATAAAACACAATTTATGTGTTTTACGTAACAGTTCAAAGAACAAGGAAACTATTTTTTTGACTGAAATAAAACTGAAAAGCTAATATTGCAAATCTGTGGAGTGAGATTTATCATAAAACAGTAATTAGAACTTGTGAAGCAAAGTCACCCAAATCAAAATAAGGTTTGTGGAAGCTAGATAATATTCTGAAGCTATGGAGAACACAAAATACTTCAAGAAATGAACCTGGAAGCAGACAAGCCATCATACTTCAACTGAGTCTTCAAGAACTGCACTAAAGCCACTAGGCCAAACAATACACCCCAAATTATGATCCAACATTTAAAAGAAGATGTAAGGCAATAAAAGCAGGGAGAAGAAAGCCCTTTAGCTCACAGATCACTTTATAGGCACGAGGCACAGAACTGCAGCAGCAGATGATAAGGGCCTTGCTGCAAAAGATGTTTTCAATCAGTGCATTGGCAGTAAGGTGCCAAAAGCAGTTACATTACCTCCAAAAAAGCCTCATGTTTTAAAACTTACACTGATAGCACTCAGGGTTATAAAAAATACTGTGTCCAGGTTAACGAACAATGTGAACATAATCTGAGAGTAAATACAGAAATACTACAAAATATGGAATCTGGAGTAGTACTTGAGAGCAAAGCATTTATTGGTATATTTTTAAATGAACTAGTATGTCTACTGAAGGAAAAGGGGGTTAAAACAACTGAGGGAGAATTTAAGGCAAGTTTCCAGGTGGATATTTTCCTCAGAGTACAGAATAGGTACTGGAGCCTAAGCTTGCACTGAGTTCCAGGGGAAAAGCTGGGTATCAGAAGAGACTCATAACTCTGGGAACCAAAGAGCAAACAAAAAAAAAACCAAAAAAAAAACCAGGTAGAATAGTTGCATGTGCTGATGGCTACCACAGAAAACAAACAAACAAAAAATTTTAAGAGGTAAATGGGTTTTTAACTGGGCAATGTCCCTTCCTCATCTCCTGGGAGGTGGAGGTAGTGGCTCCATATTTTTAAACACATTTTTAGTAGAGTTGAGGAAGCTTTATCATAGCTCATGTCTGTCCAATCAATGGCTATTTGCCATTAATTTAAAACATAACTTAAGTCACAGATCTTGCACAGGATAGCAAATTAGAAGAAAGATGGTCCCTCTTAGGCAGAGAAAAGGAAGAAAAAAAATGGGTGTCACTTCACTGACTCTGAAACTGATGTAAAACAAGCATAAAGAGAATCCCCTATTAACAGATCTTAACAAAAATAGATTATACCAATGTCCATTATACTTTTCTTTGTAGTTTTTGAGAAATTTTTGAGAAATCTTTCTGAGACATCATATTGAGGTAAGGATTAGTTTATCATATAGAGATGAGTACCCAGTTTTTATTCTTTCTTCACCTTTTGGCCTTTGCCAAAAATGAGGACCTCAAGGAAGACCAGAACTTCAATTTGCTTTTAACAAAAGTGGATATTGTGCACAGTTTTCCTTCTATTTGTTTATTCAAAACTGAATTCCCTGATAAAACGTAGGATGAAGGCCCCTCACATACTTGTTTTCACCTGCCTGGTTTCAGCTATTAATTTGATCTCAATGAAACAGCATGGATTTGGCAAATACAGCACACAATTACACTCTATGATCTGATTCTAATGCTCCTCTGCTCTCGCATGCAAACATTTTATTTCAATTAGTTATTTAGATTTATAAATAAATGGCGTGCCTTCTTCACCCCAGGAAATCAGGTAAACAAAATCTAAGCTTAATTATGCTCTGCTTTCCTCCCTCTGCAAACTCTTTTAATTGTTCCTGTTCCTGTTGTGTTATGAGAACCTAGGTAATAAAATTGAGTTGTCATATTTTCTGGACATTTTATCAGCTTTTGATTACAGATCTTTGTAAGCATATTAATGGTTGCAGTTGATTGAAAAATAGGCTGACTTCATACTGAAAAGGATCAAAAAAAATAAACAGTACTTCACATATTAAACATGATGATACAAAACTCTAGTTATGCTATTTGATGTCAAAGAAGGGTGGGATCATGCTGTGGTTTGGTATAATACAGTTAAAACATCAGTTAATTACAAGATACAAACTCAGCAAACTAAACTTGATCAGTTCCACTATTCACAGAATTACTTATTTGAACACACAGTCACCTGACAGTTATCAAGACTGTGAATTATTATTGCTGTGGGTGCAGAGCTTCCTGGCTCAGCCTCAGAATGACAAAACAGAGATACATTAAACCCAGAACAACTCTTGCCCAGAAACAATTCAACTTCTTTCATGTGATACAAAGGCTGAGGTTGTAAAATCAGCAGCCCGAATTATACTCCTGGAGAATCCTCTCAGTGCCTCAGGATTGCACTTCTCAGCACCCTAATTCCAGGAGAGCTTCTTAGATGGGCACCCAAGTTACAGACCCAATGCACAGTCAGCATGTACCTGGGAAAGCCTGTGTTGAGCTCAGGAGCTAAATAAGCTTTATTGAGCCCAAAGTAAGTTCCAAGCAGCTACAAAACATTTTGCCTTTCAGCCACATTCATAATACTCATAGCATCTAGATTTTTCCACTAGCATAGAGCATCCTAGTCACCTTTCTCCAGCATAAACCTGAGTTGTCTATGGCCAAAAGACCAAAAAAACACCAAAGTTCATTACTGTGTTTGTTGACTTTAATATCTATATCTAGCACAGTAAGCAATGTATATTTGACAGAACTATCCACTATTTATTTCTATTCTGTATTTGTAATGAAACAGAAGGAGATGTTATATCCCATATGATGTTAAGGATGCAATAAAAGTTGACCATCTGTTGACAAAGAAAGATGCGAAGGAGCATTTGCTAAAATTAATTATTTCAGTTAAATCTGAGTATCTTTTATCCAAGATCCCCACGGTAACTAGCTGGGGACTTCACTGGAACAGTCTAGGGCTGTTCTGAAGAACTGGGGTCTCTTGCTGTAGTTCCAGTGTCAGTCATGGGCAAGCCTGAGGGTAAATCAGGGACTCCAGGACAGCAATCACCCCCTGAGGCAGAGAAGGACTCCCCTGCCCCATGTACAATAGCTCACATTGTCAGCAGTGTATTAACAGGGGTTGCCTTTGTTGGGATGCTGAGCTCCAGCATCTCATAAGCTTCAAGGAGCTATCACCAGCAAGGGAGCAGCAGCACAAAGTCAGGGTCCCAGGAGACAGAAAAAAAGCCAAAGCAGCATGCATGGGTCTGTGATGGGAACAACTGGGAGGGAGAATGATCTGAGTGAGGGCCTGGGATCACCTCAGCCCCTGGTAAATCCCCACCTGCCAGTTTTTAAAAGAACTGGAGAAATGCTGGTCTGGCATTCATGTAGTATTTTATTTATCAAAATTCATGCTAGGGATTCATCTAGTCCCTTAATTACATCAGGAAAATTTCCCTTCCCTTCCTGCAACACATAATTGAGAGATGCACTCAGAGCGAGAGAAAGCTTCTCTTTTGTTTTTAAGACTTATACTGGTCAACAACAGAGAAAGTCAATCTGTTTTCTTTGCTTTCTTTGCTGCAGTTCTTTTTCTTAGCATGTCTGACTGAGGTATTCAGCTCACGTGGTTGTATCTCCATCACTAGACTTGGGAAGTGTGAACTTCTGCTGCTGCTTGCAACAGATCATCCAGGACAACGAATATACCACTGTTTAATTCCCTGACATTCAGAATGATTTTCACTAGCAGAAATCTTCAGATTATAGAAGTAGATCAGTATGCAATGCAACAGCCTCTGACATACAGAAAGTCACACACTAGGTGATTAAATGGCATCCATTGGTAAACTGATCTGATGAAAAATCTGACTTTCATATTCCCTACTTAAAGAAACAGCCACGAACTTGAACACAGAAGAAAAATAAAATAGAAATACAGACCCAGAGGCAGAAAGAGTACCCACAGAATGAATTTAATGGAGCACTGGATCACTAGTAGCAGGTATTCAATGGAAAAACTAATTCAACAGGTAAGCCTTATTCTGTAGAGTAGGCAGATTGAGAAGAATTCAGCTGCTTAAACAGCTGCTGAAAATTTTAGATGCTCTAGAAACTGGAGTTATACACACTCAACTGGCTGGTAGCCTCATTACCTTCTGTAGTTGTAGCCAGAAGCAATAGGGAATCTAAAATGAAAAATACCAATAGGTATAAAAAGTCCATCTAACAGTCATAAACTGTTTGGGATCTTAAATCTTCCTGTTATTACCCTAGAGAGTATGCTAGAAATAAAAGGTGTACAAACCCTCAATGTCAGTTTTTGTTTTCCTCCCCCTTCCCCATTTTTTCAGAGTTTCATATTGAAAATCAAGTGGCTAAACTTACAAGATGAAATCTATGCATTGAAAAACTGCAATGGGCCACCTAAACTATGCCAAAGAGTTAGGGAATAGGCCTGGTATAAAATATTGAGATAAATCAGTCAGACATCAAAGGGAATGGAATTAAAGTGGATTGATATAGCCAAAACAAGGAATAAAACAATCTTTTTAATTTTTGGCATGGACTTGTATCTCCGTATAGAGCCAAATTTGTTATGAAGATGTGGTGATGCCATACTAGTAGGCTGGATGAAAACAAAAGACAGCCTTGCCTTCCTTCTCAGGGATATAAAATGTCCCTACAACCAGGCATTCTTCACTGCTCCTGAAAGTTTAAAGGACTGGGTAAGTCATAAGACAACAAAGGCAACCCCCCCAGCAGTATATTATTCTCCCTCTTTTTTCAAATTAGCTACTCTTAACAATTCACCCTGAGAAAATACAGCTACCATGCTTGACAGAGCAAAAACACAACAGCATAAACACTGAGTAAGACAGAATCAAAAGTTTTGGTTAACATCAGTCAGAATAGGTAACAGAGCTTAAGCAGAACTCCGAGGTCCTATCCTGCTCCTGTAGGAAGCATACAGTACAACAGCAGAGGGATTTGATAAAGAAGGAAAATCTATGGAAAGCCATTATTTTCTGTACCTGTATCTTGTTTTCTTCCCTTCCACTTACAAGGAAGAGGGTAAGTAACAAGTCAGATAAGCACCAAGACAGATAACTGACAAGTCATCAAGCAGACTATTAGCCACTTCTCTACAGCCCTGTCTGCAGGTCTGTGAGCAGATAAGTAAAGAGCACACTAACTGTTTCCCTTCATGCATCCACTCCTCACATCTGTCCCTCTGCAGATCTGCTGAGCAGCAAATCAGGTTTCTTTCCTCTCTGGAGCTCTCAAATGAGACTTTCCTCCTCCTTTGGTACACCTGGAATCTGGAGGAGCAAATAGTTCCTGCATTTAATTTGCTTTCTCCATTTTCTCTCCGTCTTTAATATTGTTCCCATCAAGACTCATGGGGTCCCCAGAGGAGTTTGTGGGGTTTCTGCACTGCTGCCAGCACAAAAAATGAGGAATATCTCCTTTGTAACCTGTGTCCCACCGTTGCATAAACAAGTTTTAACCTGCAAATGCAAACAGGGAGTGACACTCTTGATTCAAATGGTCCACATTAGCATATCCCATGTAGCACAAATGGACCTAGCATAAAATAATTTGTTCTAGCCAATATATGCATTCGCTTTCTATTTTTTTCCTCCAATCAAAGCACTTGTCAAAGCAAGAATAGCATTCACCTAAATTGTGATTATGGAAAATAGTTCTCCATGTGATATGCTCAGCCCTCCCATTAAAATGTTAATTAGCAAATAATAGCAGTAAAGTTTCAGGTATGTTTTTAATATCTAGTTCACAGATTTCATGTCCTCTGAACAGTAGTTTACTTTATAAATATTTACTAATCTAAAAAAAAAAAAAAAAAAATACTGCCAGCCTCAGGTCATAATTCACACAGATAGGAAAGAGAACTTTGTGCCATTTTACAATGTGACTTCCCCATTTCATTAACTCCTTTAATCTGTTAGTATCGGGCATATTTTTTTCCTAGCTCTTATGTTTTCACTTGTGTGACTAAAAAGCTCTGTGTGCCATTCAGCACAGGTCAGCTTCCCCCCTTTCTCATAGCAACAAAATCCTGGCTACCTCT
>JAOXNG010000026.1:57492270-57502709 GCA_028566535.1 Scolopax minor | reverse complement strand
CTAAGGAAAGGGCCACCAAAGCCAGCTGAAGTCTCTCAGTGCACAAGAAGAGGACATTAGGGAAGAAAAGGGTTGTTGAAACCTCTCAAGGCTAGATTAATAACTTCAAATTTCCACATTAAATAAGTGCTTCTCAAATTAGTACTATCATCAGTTGCAACCGGAGTTCATAGACAGAAAAAATATGGCTTTTTTTATATTTAAAATCATTTACAGAGACAACACAGAAAGGGATTTGGTTTAACAGGTAATGAGCTCAGAATAGTCTCTCAGGAATAACGTCAACAGTGCACAGGAGGGGAAATCCCAGCTATATGTATTTTTTCCTGTTGATTATAGGAAGTGCAGTTGATTATAGGAAGCTGCAGTGGCGATTTCTTAGTTATAGGAAATGCATGAAAGTCAAAATGTGAAAGAATCGGTAATTAAATTAGGGGGTTGATTTTTGACTAAAAAAAATTAATTAGCCCAAAACCTAATATGCAAAGGTTTTTTACAGTCAAGTAGCTTGCAGGCTAAAAAACACTAGAAATCTATCACTGCTTTCTGACCTACTTTCCATGGTCATCGCTAATTCGATCTTCTTGCCTTTCATATCTCTCTGTCTCTGCCAACAGACAGATGAGCAGTGGAAGAACAGAAGAGGCAGGTTGAGTTAAGAGGCCAGATCAAGGCAAATCATAGCAAAAAAGATTTCAGAGACCCACTCCCTAAATAAGCAGACAGTTACTCTTATTAGGATGAAGTCAACGGACATTAGTATTACAAATACAGTAAGTTTCATAAATCACCAAAAAGTGTCCGAGTAAATGATCTATTCATGCATAATGTAATGCTGAAACAATTACTATCCCACTTACAGTATGACATCTAAATTCTACAAAAAGTTAATCAAGGCAATTGAATAAATAGATCTGTTGAAAAATGAAACATCAGAAATAGGGAGGAAAATAGAGTACACCAGACATTTTCTAAAAGAATTGTTATTTCTGTTTAAGAACTACATACTTGTTTTGAAGAGAAGCAATTTATAACATGTGAAATACCCCAGAAATCATACGTTTCATTTCAATTCAGCTATTTCGCTTCACCTGAAGTACATAAAAGAATGCTTCTCAAGCTAATATAATTTTGCGTTTTTTCACCCTAAGAAACTTTTCTGGTGTCCCAATTTCTGTCCTGAGCCCTCCCACATCAATTTTATTCTGATTTCCTGAGTAAATGAGGTTTATGTAACAGCAGTGTCAATTGTCATCTGTACCCCACATCTTCCAATAGCTGTTCATCCCATTGACCACTTTAAAATAGCTTATATGAAGATACAACTTTCTATAAATGGGCTTGGAGAAGACAAACCCACATCCCTGCTTGTGGAAGGACAGTGTAACTCCAGCAGTTTCCCATTAGGCAGGCAGCACATACATGGATTAAACCAGCCTCTGCGTGAGCTGCTACGTGCCTGGCCAAACATGGAAGTGATTTAAAAGCAAAAAAAAAAAAGAGGGAGAGAGGACAGAAGCATTAGCAGATCAGGATGTCCTGCAAGATCAGAGAGACTTAAGACACTGATCAGCTGAAAGCTAGTCTCCACTAGTTTTACTCTGCACATGACTCTTTTCTTTCCCCTCAAATTTTTAGCCCCTAAAATGAAATTGTCATGATTTGCATACTCCTAATTAAATATTAATAAGCTCTCAGGTACAAGCTACATGAAAGAGAGCCAGAATCTAAACTTCAATTGATTAAGAAGATTTGAAGGGGTTAACTGACATCTAATTCCATTGCCTTGATTCTGAGGATCTGCATCCTCTGACCTTGGCCCAAGTGTAGAACGAGCCACCAACTGCACTGATCCGTGTCTACAGTTCCTAAAGGCAACTATCATGCCTTTCCATGCTTGCTTCTAATCAATACAAAACACATGGATTACAGGGATTAATTGCTTCTTTGAGATGAACAATTAATTCCTCATTGAAAATTGTATCAGGCCTGAGACAGATGTAAAACTGGTAGGAATGTCAAGTCTGTCCAAGAACATACAGATGTCTTTCCAGTCACATATTGTATATACACCTACGTAATTCTATTTTAAGGTATGTGTTGGGTTTTTTCAGCCTTAAAAGAACAAACTGAATTTGGTGGATTTCAGCTATGACCATAGGAACCCACAGGCCATGCTCCAACCACCCACCTAAGCTCTACCCTCTTATACTGAGATTTCTAGGGGACCTGTGTGCTCCCCACCACCATGAAATAACAGCACCTGTACTGTTGTTCTTTATAGCTTTTTCAGAAATTAATTTGTATTTGTGCTTTATCTGCAAATTTCCCTTTAGAGAGCCATCAGTACCAGAAATAACAAATACTCCCAAAATGCTATTCTCTCATTTGTTATATTCTTTTTACGATCCTGTAGCAAAACAAAACCAAAAAAAAAACCCAATCGCCAAAAAAACCTACTAAGATTTTTAATTGAAAAATACCAGGATGATGAATTTTCAGCCACCTTGATAACAGAAGAGATAGCAGAAATATGGAGTTAGTTATTGTTCAGTTCTATGGTTGAGGTTGTATGAACTCTTAAACCTTCACCTAGATTAAGCACGCTCAATTTCACAATTTAATACCTACTAATTTGAAAAAAATGATTCTTCAGAAGATGACAGAACTAGATATACAATTTTTTTATTTAATCTATAATTTTAAAATGTAGGTGCTTTATTCTGGAGTGTTCTGGCCACACAGAAAAAAAGGAGAAGGGGGAGTTAACTTCACTGCAAATTTCAGCTTCAGGATTGCTAATAAAAAGTATTTATTGGAATTCAAGAAGTGGAGCCATTGTTTGTGTTCTCTAATGCTGCTATACATTTTCTTTATAATAGACATTTTGGAAGAAAATAAACTAAAAATTACTGGAAATAACTTTAGGAATCTATATTTAAAATAATTAACAGTAAGTGAACATTTTGCTATAAAAACTTTTAGGGCAGTTTTAATTTTTTTAAAAATATTATTTCTTTATTCCATAGAAGATTAATGCAGCTAAAAAGATAGTAAAATACCAGTCATTTAGGTAGTGAAACTCCCTCAGGCATGTAGTAAATTTAATGTAATGTTTGTAGACTTTTTTTTTAACTTTATAGCCACCTCAGCTCAGAGGTGAAACTATGTAGATATTGATAAAATATTGTTTTAGCCTAATGGCTATAATTTTACCCATATAGAGTAACCCAGCTGATACTAAAGGGGTTTAGTGAATTTAGAAAAGGAGATTCAACTAGGGAAGAATATGAGACAAATATAAAGGTAAGAAAGTTCGGTTTTGAAAAACCAAAGTCTTTTACAGTGCTTCTTAAACCAAAGAGGCTGTAATATTTTACTGTTGTTCAGAAACAATAATTATTTTATAGTTTCCTTCTTCCATACTTTTTTTTAAAAAGACCTCTGAAAATGTGCTTTTGTAAGAAAAGAAAACATGTTGCTTCTGGCAGGACAACAGGAAGAGACTTTGGTTGTGTAACAAAAGCACAAAGTTCAAGCTCAGTAACATATAATATTTATTTATTTATAATATTTTATCTTGTACTTCATATGGACTAAAAATATCCTCAGAGTTCTTTCACCTTTTTATACAGTAGAAATTGCTCATGTATTATGATATTGTTTCAATGGTCTTCTAAAAAATTGTTTTAGAACTTCTTCTATAAAAAGAATGTATCATTTTTAACTATAAGAATGTAATAAAACATTTAGTACAAAATTCTATCTTTCTCCACTGTAAGGAATTATGAAACTCCAAAGGTCAGCTATAAATACCTTTTCTAATGCCTTTGTGACTGAAAAGAACTTCATAATAATGAGTATAATCTTTGTCCCAATTTTTTTTGTCAAGGAAATCACAAATTGGTAATTTCTACCTATTAAATTGGTTTCTTTAACTTTCTTCTTTACAGGTGCTCTGCAAGATTCATCCTTCTGAGCAAAGAAGAAAAAAATAAACCCCTTTAAAAGGAGTAGCTGGCATCATGGCAAAGCAGACTGCAAGATTATCTGCAGGGGAGGTGGAGAAAAGACTTCAGGAGGACAGACTTCGGGGGAAAACAAGTCAGTTCTGCTCCAGTGTGTGAAACAAAGTGCAAAGTTTCATGATTAATATAGAGAAACAGGGGAAAACCAGATGAACAGGTAGGATTGCTGTTTCATTGTTTCCTTAGCTGGGCCTCACCCATAGTTGTTCCCAACACAAGAACAGGTGTAAAATACATCCTGTAACTATCAAAATTACAGTCTTCAGCAGTTTTTTGTATAAAATCTATAATATTACACAAGGGTAGTAAAGTTGAAGACATTGCAGGGTTCTGCCACTTTAAGAGATCTCATGGAGTATATCTTCCCCTGTTTATTTAGTGCTTGCCTTAATGCAATAAACCAAACAAGAGACTGGAATATGGAGCTGAGTAAATCAGAGTAAGGTCCATGCTAAATACAAGAATTCTCGACCTTTAGGATCTGGAGTTATTTGTTTTTTTTTTTAAATTATCTGTCTAGGGTGTAAAAATGTTATTTCATGGCAATTAGCAGAGAGGGAAATACATCAACCTTTGTGGAATAAAGCAGTGTACTGGGATGGAACTAGCCTTCCGGTGGTGTTACTGGTTATCTCACTCTACCTTGGCTTTCCTGTGAAGCAAAATTATTTCAGATACAGATGTGTAAATATCTCTAAGCATTTTCTATATATCTCAGATAAGTATATATTTATCCCATATCCTTACTTAAGTTAACTGTCAGCAGAAGACAAACTACTCCTAAACCTTTCTGGATGACTCAATAAATCCACTCCTGAAGTGTTTAAGACCCAAAAAAAAGGACCTATACAGATAAAAGTGACAGAATTAGGAGCCTTATTTTTATTTGACCTGACACACTGGAAACAGTTCATTTAGTCTGTATGTAAAGCCATGAAAGAACATCATTTTTTATGCCTCAGCTACTTAGCCTTTAGACCCGCAGGGCAACCACGGTTCTTTCAGGGCACTGGGTCGGACTTCAATGAGAATAGGAATCACCCTTCAGGTAGTCGTGATACCTGTTGTGATACCTGTTGTGATAGCAGCCAAATGAGAAAAAAAGACAAGATTTCAGTCTCTTCCCTTCAGTCTGACTCAAAACTAGGCAGAAAAGTCGGGTTGGGTTAGGTTGGGTGTTTTATTTTCCAGAAGTAGTAGCACAAGTAATCACTCGGCCCAAAAATCTTGCTTCTGAAGGCCTGCCAGCAACAAGTGGTGCTCGAAGGCTGTGTAATGGGCCAGATATCAGCTCTCCACAGCCTGTGGAGATTTGTGTCTCCAAGGCACAAATTTAGAGGCAGAAGGAGAACAACACACCTCCAAATAACACACAACGCAAGCGAGATAAGGGCTGAGTGGTCACTGGCCACCACATGACGCCAGACAGGAAAACAAAACTCTGCTGCAAGTGGATCATCCCCAGCCACAGCTGAAACTCAAAACATAACCAAGGAAGTGCAAAATACAAGCAACAAGGGCTACAGAAACCAGATTAACTGTTAGTCTTCTTCCTGAGGTGGCTTTAAGGCATTCTGCACATGCAGCTCTGTTACAGAAATTGGGGGATTATTTCACATCAAGGGACTGTAAAAGGGTACTGATTTTAAAAGAGTGCTAAGTACTGATGTTTCCAGTGCTCAGGTCCATGCAGAAATAATTCATTCAGTCTGAGCTGTTGCAATCAGGAATTCAACACGACACTTTATGTCACGATTCCCCAATTAACGTAATTCAGCGTAGATCCATGCTGCCACTGAAGGGGTTGAGCCTATCTCCTTCCCCACCTCCCAGTTCCTGTCCCCTCTCGTGTGCTCACACGTGGTGCACCAGACAAAGATCTCATCTCCATGAAAATAGCATCTGGGGAGTTAGTTTCTAACCAGACCAGCTCCAGGTCAAGTTCATGGCTTAAGTTCATGAATGTTCAAATGAATGTTCATGGCTGCTCAAAGGAAGGGGCAAAAAACCCAACTAAGGCTATGCCCTTCAGAAGTGATGATGATTTATGCCAATTAAATTGCTGTCAGATCCCCAGGTAATGGTTGTCACAGAAAAACTTCACACGGAGCAAACATACTGTCTTAATTGCACCCTCAGAATCATTACGAATCCCTCCCGGACCAATCGGATTGGGACCTGACATTTTGTGTAGGATCAGTGATGGTGAGTCCTCAGCCACCTCTCACTGTTTCTTTTTATATCTGACACTTTATTTTTCTGTTATTTAACCACTTGCAGTAATAATAGTAATAGTAATAATTAATGATAGTTATTCCAGCCTCATCAACTAATTAATGAATCAGAATACTTGCCTATTGTAATTGTCATTAATCCTTCTTTTTCTTCTTTTTTTTTTAATTTTTTTTAAACAGTCATGTTTCTTGCAGTACTTCTTTCCCCTAAGCTGAACAGGACAAGTTGATTTCCATAGTGTCTGCAAGAATAGGATGTTGGCTTAATAATTACAGATTAAATCCCTGACCAACTCAAATCAAAAGCGCCTCTCTCGTTGCATGGCTGCTTCGATTGACCCATTGCCATTCAAATGCAAGGATTCTGCTAGAAGAACTCCAAGCCTCTATTGTTTTCTGTCTGGGAGCCAGCATCCTTACTGTGTGGTAACTGCCCTGAGTCAATGCAGATTTTTACAGTGCCTCTGACCTGCTGTGAAGGGAGTTGTATTTTCCACCCCACAAGCACCCAGATCTTCCCCAGCTGCCCTTAGACTAATTTAAGAACGCGTGGAGAATTTGGCAGAGACTATTACAGTGCAGTGAATGGAACCACTGTACTTTCTAAGGGCTTCATGAGCAAGCCCACATTACAGTATCATAATAAAAACATATCACTAATTAACTAAATAATGACAGGGAAACATAAAAACAGTTTCTTATGCCTAGGGAATTATAGAGCCTGGGGCTCAAATGGCAGCTTTAAATAAGTATTTCTTTGCTTTTGTTAAGACAGGTTGATTTATTTTAATATACATTTTGTATTAAAATTAATTATAATGTATATTGGATTCTGTGGTTATAATTTGTATTTTCTGCTTTATGTGTCACTCTCTCATTAGTTTCCTAAATAACAGAGAACACACTTAGTCAGTTGGCATTTTCCAGTGTTTTAATTGCCTGCTGTGATATAATTATTGTGACATTTTGGGATGTTTTTAACATCCTGAATTAAATATTCTGACATCCCACAGAGCACTTCATGAAAACAGTCAAACTGCATTCAAGTCATTAGGAGTCTACAGTTGTCCTTTAGTATCAAAATTATCTTTGACACAAAAAATGCAGATAAAATTAAAATATTTAACAACTTTTATGTCAGTTTTCATCTTTAAAACTGTAAAATATTAGTAGAATATAATGAGTAACTATGGAGCTCAAAACACTGCATTAATTTGTCTTTTCATATTTTTTTTTTAAGTAGTAGAGTGCTACCTATAAAATCCTATCTACAAAGCTTAATTTCTGATGCAGTCTCACAGTAAATTATACTGCTCTTATTTTAAAAAATAAGTAATTTATTCTATTATTTCACAACAATGGTTATGAAATACTGTACATCTTTAAAAATTATTTTACTTGCCACAAAAATAGTTTATGACACAACATAAAATGTTTTTGACTTCCAGATTAGACTTCATTTTTCTGCAAACATTGTTTAATAGATTACACAATGAGAATGACATGTGTCAAATAAAATTTTGTGAATTAGCTCCTAACAAGGTGCAAGAATACCGAAAAATAATACATAATCAACAGCCATTTCCCTGTCTTGATCTTTTCAGCAAATGGATTGGAAGTTTCCTGGTATGTGATAGAAGAGCATGGATGTGGTTTTGGGAACCACAGAGTCAATCAGGTCAGTTCCATTCAGTCCCTCAGTCCAGCCCCTTCTGCCTCTGCCACCACTGATGCAGAAACAAGTAGGTCTTGTCAGGGCTAGAGAGGGGAGTCAGGAGGCTGATGGAGGGTGATATTGCACCCTGGCAATCTCCAATTAATACCTGGTCCCTAAAGACTCATATGCTGGCTTGTACACAACACTGTATTGAATTGCACTATGGCCAAGAAAGAAAACCAGACAGACATAACCTGACACTTAACTTCCCCATGTAAAAGTATGGCCCTAAGATACAAATTGTGTCCCTTTATTAAATATACTTTTAAAGAGCGAGTCAAATAGTATATACCTAATGATTTATTTATACCTATTGCTGATACCCCCAAAACTCAAAAAAAAATCTTCAAGGCCTAAATAATGATTTTTTTTCTTAACTGAAAATTTAGTTAGTGTATAACATCAATTAAATTTCAAACGATTGACTGAATTTTCCTCTCATAAAAATTAGGAATAAATGCAAAACTGTAACACTGAAGAAATATTCCACAAATTTTAAATATAATCATGTATGTTTATAGAAAAATATATTGGGCTATGGAGTGACAAAGACACAGTCCATGCAAGATGAGTGATGGAATCAAGGCTATATAGCTTGTGTAGAAAGACAGTAGTTTCTGGTTATCAGGACTTAAACTAGAAGCAAGAAAGCAATGTTAAACAACCCTATAGTATGTTGGCCTCAGTATAATAACAAGAATATAGAAAGTGAAGTTCTTTCTATTTCTTAGGCACAATACAGCAGAAATCTTCTAAATCAAATCAATTATCTGATACAAGAGCAGACGATGACAGCATCACTGAGCACAGTGTGTGCAAAATTAATGTCTGTCATAACTTTAGTGAGAACCTGGAGAGAGAGATAATGGAGTTATGAGTAGGGGACAAATCTGCAGCAAGGATGTTACTTTTATGTATATGATTACCTGTCTCTTCTGTGAGTTATAGCTTTACTTATATGAGTATTTATTTACTTTATATCTTTCTGATAGTACACTGGTGATTCACACTGACTTGAGCATGCCCTAGCGTATTTACTACAATAAAATGCACTGAAACAATCCCAATTATATGATCAAAATCTTCAATAACCCAGCTGACATTTAATGCTGACACTCCATCCTCATGTCAAACTTATATATAGACTTGAGAGTCTTTTTTAGTTGTAATCGTATCTCCACATTTATATGTCTTTAAAACACTTTAAGTGAGTTAAATACAATTCCAAACAGCAGATGTGGTTTTTTAACAGCCTTAGGGTTTGCACTAACAGGATATTTGAGCAAATATCCTGCTAACTTCAGTGAAACTAGCTTGCTTGCGGAGCAGCAAGAAGACAGAACCAAAAGAAATAAGAGATTACAAATGGCATGGTTAAAATGAAGCTCACATAAACACTGTCTGCATTTATAGCCAGGAGCAGGGAGGCACTGGTTTCATTTTAGCCCAGTTCTGAATCATTTTTCACTTTGTTATAAGATCAGTGCAAGCATCATCAACCCTATTGATTCCATTGAAGTCAAAAGTCCTACTACTTGGTTTTAGCTGCTGTTTGGGCAGGCATCTAAATTAACTGCACTAAATGCATCCCCATTCAGGAGGGTATTTAAGTACATGCTTCATGCAGCTGAGCCCAATGTAGATTTAAGCACCCACTTATAATGAGTATGGTCGTATACAGCCCTGAATTTGCTTTCCCTTCTACTTGTAAGTATTACCAAGCATGAAGATGGTGACAGATCACTGGAACTGCAGAAAGTATATCCAGAGCAGCGTATTCAACTGTTCGTTTTCAGGCACAAATTCTGAGGGGACAGAGTTTTTGAATCTGAAATATAATCATCTGATATTCTGCTCCATTGTGGCATAGCATTAAAAAAAAACAAGGAATAAACCAAATAACCATTAAGTGCCAGAAGCCAGCTTTTAAAAAGGCTTTCCAAAAATGTTATGAGTGGTTTTTTTGCAGGAATATCTACTGGAAACAAATAGTTTTTGTGTTTGTGTGTTGAAAGGTGCTAAAAGACTATCTCTTAATTTTGTTAGAAAATAATCATGCAACTAACAAAAAACCTTAATGTTCTAGTCATTTCATTCATGGCTTGCTCTGAGAGAGCATGGAGTTACCATCAGGGATTGCTTTGAGATTTGTTCCGGACCTCCCATCTTCCTGACGTTTCCAGGGTACCTGCTCAAAACACGGCTCTTCCCACACACACACAACCCAGAGAAGTATTTTATGCTGATGATGACATTATTTGTGAAATTCCTCCATTAAAATCCTGGGCAGTCTGTCCGTTTCCAGCGCTCTGGGGGTGCCGCCGCTTTTCTGGCTCTCCCAACCCGTGAAGGTTCCACGGTTTGGGCCCAAATCAGGGTGGTTCTTCTTTCAACCGGGCAAAAATCCTCGGGTTTTTGGTCAACTTTTGTGACTGAAATACGGCTCGGAGAGCGGGTGGG
>JAOXNG010000026.1:57372350-57382956 GCA_028566535.1 Scolopax minor | reverse complement strand
AAACTTGAATAAAGGGAGAACGATCATACTCATATTGAGGTTACATCGTTACTCCGGGTCCGCCTCCCACTCCGACACCATCTCTTTTGCTTTATAGCATCATCTGAGCTTTAATCCAAACTTACTGCCAGGTATCTAGTTCATACATCTTGAGTCATCTGTATCAATGGAAGTTTTAACTTTGATGGATTTTTGTGAGAGTATGACGAGGTTCCATTAAGCAGCCACAGTGCATGTCAAGCCAGCAAACACTCTATAGAATGGTTGTCATCTTGTATTCACTATATAGAAAAGTAAGATGGACGATGGAAGAGCTGAGAGACCAGTGTTTGTAATGAAGAAGCAATGTGAGATTAAAATATCTAGCAGTTTTTCTATCTGGCACTGGAGGTGTCAAGCAAGGTGAGTTTAATGGGAAATACGGGACTTGAAACACAGATATTTTTGTTTATGCAGACTGCATGCTTTCGGTCTGTCTCTGGCAGAAAATGATAGATGTGCTGGTAGTGTCCCCTGGAAAATGTGTTAGACAAAAAAATAGCCCCTTCCTTTCTGCTCAAAGTACTCTTTCAGAAGAAAAAAATGTGCAGCAGTAACTGCTGCTTCTTATATTAATAGTAAAAACTTATGTATGTCAGAAATTAAAATGGCTCCCTTTGATCACTAAGCTATTTTGATTATGAAAAACAGCAATGGTGAAAAATATTCTGCTGGGAGGAAATAATAAGGTTTTCTATGATCAAAAGACTGTTAGAAGTTGGTATTCACTGAAATAGAGTATGGTTGCTGATGAAGCACAATTTTCCTTATCAGAATATATTGGATCAGCTTTGGGAAAAATTTCCTGTTACCTTTTCTTTTCTCTTGGGGAACCATTTTCTGATGCCCATGTTGGCCTAGAAATAGTATCTGAATTAACATTTTATGACAATATTATAAAGCAACTACATGATTTAAAATTATGAGTCAAAGTAAAAAGAAATACTGTTTCTCTGTGCCCTGTTTTCTTTCTTTATATAGAGTCTGCTACACTGAGCAGCAGGAACAGAAGACAAGAAGGGAAACCAAGCAATGGCTAAGCAGTGGAAAGTAGATACAATATGCTTCCGTGACAACAAAAAGCGTCCTTTTTTCCAACAAAGAGTCAGAGAGTGGGAATGCCAGACTTACTGTTTTCAATAGAGTGCAAAAGGACATTTTATTTCCTTAAAGTCTTGCTTTTGGTATCTTAGAGACAAATATACAGCTGCAATGGAGAAAAAAAAAAATTACAATCTCCTTAAGTTATAATCTTCTTTTCTCACACAGATACTTCTTGGACACTATACTTGTTCAAGAGGGGTTTTAAATTGACTCTTAATTAGCACAACTCTTACAGTGTGCCATTTGTATATTACACTCTTTAAGACTTTTGTCTCAACAGAAAAAACATGCATTATTAAGACTACTTTAGTCAATATTTAATGTAGCTCTGTTATTCTGAAATATAAGATTATTGATATAAAATATTAATTAACAGTCAATATGCTGGAACTGCATCTCATTTAATTACACTTAAAACTAAACAGTTTAAGTCAAGAATACATTTCAATGTCTCAAGACCAGAATTAGCTTAAATGAAAATACAGCAGATTGCACACATGTTGGTTGCAGAATGAGATAGGCAAAATGAAGTGTTTAATGTGTTAGTAAAGAGAGCGTGGTTCTAATGAAAAAATAGACAAGGTAGAATATGAATGTTTGTATGTTTTTAAGAGAAAACTGTTTGATATATCAAGACTTTCATCTCTATCAATATTCTTTTTATCTGCTCTTCTAGATATCAATTGACCCCTTCAATGAAAGAAGATGCATGAATGCTGAAAAAAAGAACAGGATATATAAATCATTCACAAGGTCTCTTGGAAAAAAAATACTGTGTGTGTTCATTCGAACATACCAGTTTTCATTGTCTTGGCCCTGTCATTGGCATCAGAGCCCTCCTGTAGCCACTTTGTTTTGGTAGGGATTTATCTTTAAACTATGAGAGATTACACGTATACAAACATGCTAACATTATGATAATAATGTTGAAATTTTAAGACAGAAGAGCCTTGTCCAGGACATCTGTCTTAACAAGACATTCAAATATAAAATGAGATATAAACAGAACTGATGATGACATTTAGCACAAAAAAGATATGCTGATTCTCTAACAGAAGACAAACATTTATTAAACGTCATCTATTCTACATATTTAGATATTTGCATAGCTACTGTATGTTTTATTCATTATTAATGAACATGTGCTCTTAAAATTCTGTGAAGCATCAAAACATACGGGAAAAAAATCTGGTATCTTTCTTTTACTGTTTTTGGTATGCTTTGAGACCAAATTAATTCTGTGTATCTTTAGGCATCCAAAAGAGGAGCTGGAAACTTAACTATGCTACATTTTTTTACAAAGAAGATAGAATTACTAGATTCTTAACTGGGAGATCTACCTCTCATCTAGGGAGAAGAAGGGAAAGGACTTCACAGAGCTAGCTTTGTTTGAGAGAGGTTTTTTTCATTCAGGTCTCTCAACTGTTGTTACTCAAGATGATTAATTGCACTAATGTTCAGATCCCGTTCTGAATCAACCACAGTGTACCTCTTTTTCTTCAGAGACTGTAGAAGAGCCTATGAGCCTAGCTTTCCTAGTCTAAAATCATTATCTCACTGCAGGCCTTAAAGAAAAGAAAAGGAAACAAAACAAACTCACAAAGAAATAAAAAAGAAGAGACTGGTATCATATGACTGGCCAAAATATTCTTTTCTAATAAAGAATTGTGAGAAATACTGTCCTTTTTATAGTGGACATTGTCTGATAAAGTCAGGAAGTAAAACTGAGTTTGTTTCAAACCCAAATAAGGAATATAGAATTACCCTTCAGAACCTCCTGCCACACAACCTGTATGAATCATGGAAGAACTTCCCTGCAAAATCTTCATTCCCTATTCTCTTTCTCACTCTTCCTTGCATTGATGGAAGTTGTTTCCATCTCCACAAACTCATCTGAAACACATAGAATTCTAGAGCAGCCCAGATTCACCTCAAGAAATCAACTGGGCCAATCTTTCATTGGAAAGGGAGCCTAGATGAGACTATATAGCACCCTGTCCAATCATGTCTTGAAAACCTGGACAGTGATGGAGACCCTACCATATCCTTGGGGAGGTTGTTCCAGTGAATTATTATTCTCACTGTAAAACATTTGTCTTATGCCAAGATGAAAAAGAATGTGGTTGATGCTCCAAGCCTGCTGGAATTTAAGAAGCATTTGGACAATGCTCTTTATAATATGCTTTAACTTCTGGTCAGTCCTGAAGTGGTCAGGCAGTTGGACTAGATGTAGATCCTTTCCAACTGAAATATTCTTTCTAGTCTTAAAATTTCTAAATTTTAGGAAATCTTTCTTCAGCAATCTCTGCTATTGCTAGGAAGCTTTTTTCCCCAATGTCAAACCTAAATTCTCTTTTGCAGCAACTGAAGGACACATTAAGACTTTCTGTGCCACCAGCATAATGTACGCTGCTGAGGCACGTGCAGGCTGTGGAAAGTTCTCCAACCACTTCCACTTGAAGCTCCTAAGTAGCCATAAAACCAAATCTGTCTCCAATATACGAGCTGGTAACAAGGACATTCTGCTGTCATCATTAAAGACACCAGCTCGGTGCTGTTTTAAGGCAACCTGCAAGAAGCACAGACATGGTCTTAAAACCCCACAAAGTACTTGTTTCTTCCTCCAAGTTAGGGAGTCACATTCTAAAGAGGAGTTAGTCACCGGTAGCATTTAGCAGGCACATGAATGTGCTAAAGTGCTGGGGAAAAAAAACCAAACCATTTTAATACTGTTTTTGTTAAAAAGGAAGAGCTGTATGCTAAAGGGCAGACTTTAAGACTCAAAATACAGCACTGGTTATACTACAGTAATATTGAGAAGGAGAAAACACAGAGTCTGATCAAAAAGCAATAAAAAATGGAAAATACTTCAGTACAAATATTTTAAGCTGTATGCCTATTTACTAGAAGTTACCTTTTCCCTTTTTTTTTTCCCCAAAAGTATATTAATTTAAGATAGGAAAACTAAAACTTATTTTCAAACGCATCTAAACAAGACACTCAATTGTATCTACTACCAAACTAAACCTCTCCTGAATTACCTCCTTCATTTTGAATAGCATTTTCAGATAATGTGACGTCAGTTTCCTGTGTCCTTTCAGAGAAGCCGGTTTCCTCAGTCCTTTCAGAGCGGGCTTTGCACACATCAGGACCTTTTGTCAAGTTCATCTTGAGCTTCTCAATAGCTCTTTGACACAGTTTATCTTTCACTTTCTGGAGAAGAGACATTTAAATGTGAAATGCTACTTCAGTTTACAGCTATTTCTTTTATACATTAAAATACCCACTGATAGGATTAGTTAAATTTACTGTACAAAGAATACAATGCACAACATGAAAATGATTAGTCGACACTTTCCCTATCAACACCAAGCACTGAAACCCCAAAATAAATTTTGGTTTTCGTTCTTAAAGGAAACCTAAAAAAACATTAAAGTGACTGGACATTCCCAGCTGAGTCCTGGAACTTTGCTACCTCTGAATGATACACCCATAGCAGATAAGCATTCATTTCAATATTTTAATATACCATTGTCTTCCTCTGTCAAACTCACAAATTTTACTTTATTTTTTCCACATTAATAAAAGCATCAATGTAAAAAATTTCACTTCAGCCTTATAATCCCTTCCCACTTCATCTTAAATCAAGCACCCTTTTCATGTTGCCTAACGATCTTACAGTTATTTAAGTTTAGGCATATAAATTCAGCTGTTAATAATTAACTAAAGAACTAACCAAACTGTAAAAGACTTAATACTGAATTTAATTTTAACATAACAAAATTAATTACACCACAGCTATCAAAAGAACTTACTCTACTGAGAAATGTATGAAGTTGGGCACACTGTTTCATCCTTGTTTTACTATCTATGGTAACTGAAATATGCAAATTACAAAGTAACATCAGCTCAGATTTTTGTAAATGACTCACTGAAAATTAATTTTCAAAGACTGGTTAAAAGAGAAATAGCAGTCGTATTGCCATAGTAAACAAAAGGCACTTCATTTTTAAGCTTATCAGAATATTAGATTGCTAGTGACTAAAACAGTAAGGACCACGTTATTTATATACTACCTCTAGAATTTCATTAAGCAGAAGCAGAAGATTCTCTGTGGAAGAACTGCTGAGTTCTAGTGAATTCAAAGCTTTTGCGTAAATACGAACATCTGGTGCAGTTGGGTCCATCAAGATTTCATTGCAAATTTTCATTGCTAAACTATCATGCACTGTCAAGTCCTGTAAAGGAAAGATACCAGATATCAGAAATTTTCCTGGGAGCTATTTACAAAAGGCAACAATGAGATCATTCTGATTTAAGCAGCTAATGACCAATTTTACAAGTTCCTACTGGCATTTTTTTTAATTGTAAGAGGGAAGGGAAATTGGGGGTAGGGAGGCGGGAAAGGATGTTCAAGCTAAAAGATTTAATTACCTGCACAGTCACTCATTTAATCCAGTTTCTGGCACTAGGAATGTCAGAGAGGCCCAGAGAGCTAGCAATAAGTGAAGGTAGCCAGGCTTTAATCTCTAGACACAAATACTGCTTTCCTCCAGTTCAACACACTGTACCTGATAGTCCTGAGAGTTTTTAGACTGAGGTTTCATTCCACTTGGTCTGGTCAGGTCCACTAACAGTTCAGAAACGTTACTGACATCGATTTCAGACAAAGGTGACGTTGCAGGAGCATTTAGCAGTGTTTGCAGAGTTGGAAGATAAGCTTCTTCAAAGCATTCCTGGTTAGATCTGTTTCAATTGAGTCAAACGTTAGTAACAGAATGAGACAAAAATCAAACCTTAATTCACCTCTAAAATTCCTATTCTGTGATGAGAGATCAGAGAACCATTATAATATATCAATCAAAGCAAAGTGGGAGCAGCCACCTGGGTAGAGACAGCCAGCAGGAGCGAGACATCACAACTGCTTCACAGAACCAGTTTCTTTTAAGTTTCAGCACACACTATTTAAGTAAGTTTTAAGTAACACAAGCTGCCTCTGAACAGTTTGAAAGTTCATCCTTACTACTGAAAACCTAACTGATCTATACAGACATATTCTCTCTTAAGGGACAGAAATACATTTCTATAAATCTTTTATTTAGATTAATCTGTCTTCTCCTCATTCCTTCTTCCTGCTAGAGTTATTCTTTAGAGATACATCTCATTGTGCAAGAAAGCAAGGAAGCCTGGCAAAAAAAATGCAGTGGTTAACAAGTTTTTTGGAAGAAACACTTGTGCTTTCTTTTCTTAGAAGAGTTAGTAACTCCTGCCAAGCAAGTCTAAAACTCATGGTGCATTTGGTTCTGCAGCAAGATGTTTAAAAGTTGTCTAATAAACAATTTAAAGGTAAAGTGTCAAAAAGTACAAGGTACTAGGTGGTGAAGTGAAGCCTATTTTGTTTCTGATACTTGTTAACTTTTTATTGGAACCCAAATAGCTCCAGGAGAAAACTGAAAAAGTAAATAATTTCAAAAAAAGCGAGGTGATTGCTGCTGGAATCAGCTGACCAAGAGACCTTTTGAGCACTAAAACTGGGGCAAGAAAGAACAGAACCAAGAACTCTTCCTTTCAGGGGACTCAAGGCTTTAGATTGGCTCAAGCATAACTGAAGTATCATTCAGATTATCTCCTGTAAATCAAATAAATAAATAAATTGAAGTCTAGTAGCTTATAGGCAAAAGGCAGAAGTTTCTCCTCTCAGGCTGCCGGACAGTTTATTACTCTTCAGAAAAAAATCCATGAATAAGTGTTTTTCACTGGTTACAGGATCCTATCCCTAGGTATAAACCCCTGCCAAATCTCATTCATTAACTGAGTTTTCTTTTTCTGAGCGGCAACTTTGCAGACAGTTCTGAACTACACATAATAATTCATAATTCTTGTCTGAAAATACAGTATTGGTAATCGAAGACAATTCACGATTGATCTTAAAATGAACCCTTTGTGATCCAGAATGCAAATAATGCTGAGAGAAAAATCAATGAGGTTTCCTAACTAAGTAGAGACTCCAAATCAATGAGTCAAACTAAGATTTAGGATTTTTTCCTCCATAATTTTCCTGATTTTTGCTGAAAGCACACACCTTGCTTTTCTTTTCAAGAAAAAGATCATCTATGATGTGCTAGAAGGAGTTTCCTCGTTTGCAAACGACTTTCCCTGAATAATTCTATATATTTCTATCATTAGAACTTGCAATAAAGTAAATAAATAAATACATTAAAAAGATATTCACTGGGTCAGAAGACTACATTCACAGATAAAATATTATCAATGTTAAAAGCTTCAATTCACTACTCAATATCAGAGATGCTGGAAGCACATTAAAATAGTTTTTCTGTTAACTATTTTCAATATATTTTAATTAAGAAAAACTCCATTATGGAGAAGACTGGGTATTTTTCTCTTTTTTTTACTGACAACAGCAAAATACATTTGTTTGGGTTTTTTTCCCCTCTCCAAACCAACTTCCCTTTGAACTACTCCTAAAGGGGCAGTCTCTAGCCCCCCCAAAAAAAAGTAATTCAATTTGTTTTGGAAAAATAGAAAAGGTAATACAGAATAGGCCTAAATTACATCTTAACCATAAAAAAGTTGATAAAAAACTCAGCTAATTCAGACTGGCTAAACCCACAAGCAACAACTGAAAATTTATTTAAACATTTTTTTCCTTTGAACAAGTGAAAGGAGATGAGAATTACTATTTAAGCTCCTATCCCCTTACATAAGCTCTCTACCTCCTTTGTCCACTACCAAAACAAACAGGAGATTTTGAACCTGCTGTGAATTTGGATTGGAATACTATTTGGTTAAAAGCCAAACCAAACCAAAAAACCAAAATCCCAACCACAACCAACCAAAGCCTGTTGCTTTGATATCTTTCTTTTGAAGCCCACCGGCTAGTTCGTTTTTAGTGACACTTCAAAGTCTACCTGTAGTGCTCAACAGCATATAAGTAAAGCACATCTTTTTAAATCAATCTTTTATTCAGCATCTTGAAGAACAGTTTCAATTATAGGCTCAGGAAAGAAAAAAAAGTGGAAGGCCACAGGGGTCAGAGGGAATTAATGGAAAGTCATCAGAATAGTCATAGGCTGAGATTATGTATATTAAAAAGTAATATGCACCAGAGGCTGAACTAGAGTTTTAGGTCTAGTTTGCATTTGTGCAATTTCTACTTGTCCAATATCAAAAAATGTTCCTAAAGCTGCTAGACCAATGTATATTTTCATGTAACAATTTACAAAGACCATACCTATTTGCATAAGCAAATAAAGGGAAGAAAACTCCCAGACAGTGTCGAAGGCGAGTATCCTCTTCGGTCACAGGATTATACCACAACAAAACAAGACGGGAAAGAAGCTTGGCACTAACCAGCCTCCCAGAGAACATCAGTTTGGCTATTCCTTCTGCAGCTTCTGTCCTAAGCTCTGAAAACTGAAGAAAGAACTGATGATAAACACAACACTAACCACAGTGTTTTCCACAAATACTTCATAAAAGCAGTCTTTTTTTCTTTGCTAATCAGTTCTCTACATTCACAAATTTGCACCTGTCCAAAATTCAAAGCAAGCTCAAGAGTAACATTAGTCTCTATCAGTGACAACCTTGTGGTCTTTTTCTAGGACAACTATTTTAACATTAAACCATTAATTAATTACACATCATCATGTAATTTTCACGTACAACTTAATGGGATGGTAAACCTTCTGCAAAAGTAATTTTAAAAAAAAAAAAACTAAGGCAAATTTTACAGTATTTCTTACCTCACTGTCTAAGAAATCTGAAAGAAGCTGCAGGAGGTTGTGAGCTGTAGCAGTCTCTTCTTCCTCCTCTTTTGCTTCAGTTTCTTCCTCACAATTTTCAGTTCTTGTCTGTGCATCTTCACTTTGAGCATCACTGACTCTTCTGGCTTTAAATGGCTCAATCCCGAACAGCATTAGTTGATCAAAGATTGCCTTTAAAGCGCTGAGCTTTACCTTTATATTATCTATTTGTAAAACCTAGTTTTAATAAGGAAAACATACACATTATTTTATAGTAGATCACCAATGCTAACATTAAGTATAATAAAATTTTTTTGCTTTAATTTTGGAAACTTTTTATATTACTTGGAACAAATTTCAGACTTTAGGAAGGTGTGATATGAGTTTAAACCTGAATTTATAATACGGTCTGGGAAAGAATTTATTAAGTCACCTGTGCAATTTCTATTACATAAAATCACTAGCCCCCCACATTCTTTCAAAGCCAGGGTCTGAAAAGTTAACAATAGTGTCATCAGAGCATTTACCACAAAGGTGGGAGATGTGGGTACTATGGCACACAGCAAGTCCCATAGTCATAGATGTTTGGCCATGCTATTGGTCGTTGGTTTGAATATTGCTTTATTCTCTATTTAACAACTCTTACTTAATCCACACAAAATTAAGAATTCAGAAATGACACCCAAGATCACAGATAAGTATGTAACAGAAATTAAAAATAAGCCATCAGCGTCATATTTTTGGTTTGGTTTCCCAAGGAAGGAAAGCTTACAGGATCCTCCAGGTTCTTTTTTCTATACTAATAATATGAAGACATGACAGATTTCATCCAGATTCAGAAGAGAAAGTGAGACCTTACAGGTACAGAATTCCTACAAACTTTCAAGACAAGATTGTACAAAGGAAAATCACACTACTACCAAGAGAGAATATAATCTTGAATACTATTAGACAACAGAAAAATCCACATGAAACCACACTCTTCAGGTCAAGATCTTTAGGAAAGCAGAATTTACTGGTGCTCAAATACGTAAAATAGCTTGTTCTAGATACAAGAGCAGTTTATTTACTTAGTCACACAGACCACCCTTCCATTCCCCATCAGACTTTTTTACCTGTAACAGCAAAGCAAGCTGCTGTCGGGCAAATTCTTTGTTCTGAAGGGCACAGCAACCCAAACACAGAACCGCCATATTTCTCACAGCTGGATGGACATTAGTTATGCCAGGAAGTATCTGGAAACAGTAATAATACACTTTAGAGTTGAAATACATAAACTGACAATAAAGCACTAGCTACTAAAAGATGCTTACCTGAAACTAAAGATAATCTATTTTTGATACAGGATTGGAAAGTGGTAGCTATTATATACTCTGCTTATGCAGAAGCAGATTGATATAATCAGAAGTAGATTGAGTATGTTTTTTCAAATGAACAATAAAATAAAGGCAAAAATTACATGAGTGTTTTCATTTGTGTTTATTTTTAATAAATATTGGGTTTCAAACAAAATTGAACTGTCCATTTATTGTCAAATAAAAAACCCCAAGCAAATAACAAACTCACACATTTCTTCATAGAAAACATTAACATTCTTGCAGAGAAACAACACCCAGTTCCAAGCCCCAAGGACTAGACCCCTTGCTGCTGGAGACTGAGGCAAAAAAGTTGTTGGGTTACCTCAGCCTTGGCCATGCCCT
>JAOXNG010000026.1:57309905-57321450 GCA_028566535.1 Scolopax minor | reverse complement strand
CCTAAATCCTTTTCTTACTTGAATGGGGAAAACGATGTTTTGTTTGAGGAGCTAAAAAGCGAGCAAACATTCCAGGCTGGGCTTTCAAAGTCTGAGAGGTACTTCTTCAAAAGAATCAAGCCATCCTTCACAAGAGGGGGACTGTAATTATGGTTAGAAAAAAATGAAACTTAAAAGACTTTTGAAATATTTCAAAACTTACCTGTCATCTTCTAGTAATAGTTGTTCATTTTTTCTTTACTTGGAAGGCAGCGGTAGGCAAAATCAGCTGTCATAAGAAAGGGCAAGTGTAAACCTAACTCTGAAATTTGAAAAGGATTCAGCAGAGCCTAGGAAGGTGCTGTTGCCTAGAGTTTATACTGTGGATAGCTATTAGTTGCATCTTTAAGCCCACCTTAGGCAATTCTGGGGAATAAAAGTGAATGAATAATGGTTTTAGAGGTACAGATTTTTCAAGAAGTTTTGTTTTGCAGCAGAAAGACATTATAAAACACAAAATCATACAGTGTTGCTGGTTTGTTAGCAGTAAAGAGAGCCAAATAGATTCTGGACTGATGTGAGTTGGCATAGTTTCATTGGCTTAAATGTTGCTTTACTGATTTAAACAAATTGAGGGCCTGGCTATCTGTTTTGAAGGAATGAAACATAATAAAATGCCTGGGCACTGCAAAATATTCCAGAGAAGAATTTGCATTGGTGGATTTGACAGCCCTTTTAATTGAAAGATAGGAGGAAGACACCTGATCGGATGGAAACGTTTGCTTCTTAACCTCTGATATGTTAAAAACAGCAGGATTCATTTCATCTGGTGAAACCAACCATGTTGGTTTGAAATTGTTTAAGAAGCGTTAAAACTAATCTTTAATTTTCTGGAACTTAAAAGAGAACAAAAGAAAAAACTTGATTCACAAAACACCGGGTGAAGGAATGCTTGTTTTCTTCTTATCTACCCACCTAGCATTCCCATGCTGTGTGGGAGACTTGGGCTTGGTTTATTTTGGTGGGATTTTTTTTCTTCTGTCAGTTTTCTCACCATTTAGAGTCCCCTTTTCACTGGATTCTAGGATAAAACAAGGTGAGCTACAGTGTGTCAGTTGTTGCCACTTCTTCACTTGTATATTAAGTTGTCATTGGACAACCTTGGCCTTTATCACTTGGGTAGGTGTCACAATTACCTTTCTATGCACACGCACCTCCTCTCTTGTTCTCTTGGGTTTTCTGTTCCTCCATGCTTCTTTTTTCCTTCTCACACACCCAAAGCAGAGACATTGCTGCCATCTCTTCTTCCCCTGTGTTCTGTGAATGAAGTCATTCAGTCTGGAGGAAGTATTTTACTTTTTTCATTTTGATACGTGCATTCAAAAATGCTTCCTTTGGATTATTATTCACTAAAACTTTATTGGTTGCTTGGTTTCTCCACCAAATAGGAGGAAGTCAACTGCCCAAGCTGGTAGCATTGCTAAAGAGTCTTTTAACAAGGGTCATCACTGCGTGCAGATTTCTGTCATGTCTAAATTACAGATCTCAGAACAAGTGAAACATCAGTAATAGAGCCGAGGAACTTTGAAGTTCAAACATAGCACACTACCCAATCTGGTAAAGGAAATCCACACTAATTATAATAGTAGTGTAGCCCTTTGTGAGCAAACTGTAGGAAGCGGTTCAGGGGGAAACTGAAGCATAAGATCAGTGATGATCAGTAATGACCACCACCAATTAATTGGAGAAAAGGAACCTGAGTTGTGGAGTTGAAGGAGAAACTAATTAAATGGAAGGAACAAAGTATACTGACTTGGTATAGAAACAGCAGTTCTGCAGTCAAAAACCTACTCAAAAATGGAACAGTAATTCTTTCTTGTAGCTGCTTACAGAACTACAGAAACCAGATTTAGTAAAGAAAGGTATGTCCTTCTCAAGATGTCTCTTAAACTAATGGGCTTTGAGTTATCTCCACAGTGCATGTAGTCCATGAACATTTGTGTTTCACGCAAATAACACTTACACAGCAACAAATCACCTTCACCTCATATTCTGTGAACACAAACTTTCTATTCAAAATTATAAACTACCAACAGACAAAATAGAGCAAGTTTTTATAATATTTTCAGGCCCTTCTGTAGTTGCTCTGTAGAGAAACCAATTAAAGTAAATCAAAATGAGTGAGTAGAAATAATTCCTTCTAAGCTGTGAGTGTCTAAAAAAAAAAAAAGATTTGTATTCATTTTTCTTTTTTAATATCAGGATTCATTTTTGGGACATAAAGACTTGTATAAATTCTAGAGAGAAGGGAGCAGATGCCAAGAAATGTTAAAAGCAGAAATCATGACTAGAATTTAAGACAAGTCAAGCTATGATGTTGTTGAAGGTTGTGGTCCTAAAGCGGGGGTACAGAATGGCCTTTGTCCAAAAGGAGTTGAAACCCTGGGGACTGATACAAGCTCTGTGGTTTGCACACTTTCAGGTCTCAGAGCACAGTTTGTGCTGAGAACCGAGGAGAACAGTAGAGGCTTAGAGAGTATTTGGATAAGAACTGTGATCCATCTGGGAATGGAGAAGGGCTTCAGGAGAGGGAAAGGAGAGAGCACGTCCTTTGGAGGAGAGCAGGCAGCATGCTCAACCAGTGTGAGAAAGAACAGAGCAAGGAGCTTGCAAGAGCCATCATCAGAAAGGATTCCTGGGATTTGGAGAGATCTGGCACAGCCCATTACTATCTCCCTTTGGACAGTGCAACTCTGACTGTGGCTTTGCCCAGCATGTCTCCTTTTCTAAAATGTAACACTAAATATACCAGAAAGTGCTATAAGAATGGAGTGTGGAAGGATATAGACACCTTAGCCCACTTAGTAAATCATCATCCAGCTTTTGTGGTGCTGCATCAGAAAGAACCACCAGTGTGCAGTTGAAGTTACATGCAAATATTTAGCTAGATAAAGCTAGAATGCTTCCTCAGCTAACAAACTCTGCAGTATGGATGGGAAAAAATGAGGGGAACACTTAAAAAGAGAAAAAGGACATACATACATTAGTGTAGGGGAAAGAAGGATGGACTCAGAGGTTATAATCTGTATCACATCCAGTTTGCAGGTATGTGCATCATTTGAATCATTTATAGTCACATAAAGCTCTAAGGAAGCTAACTTCTTCCTTTCACAGTTTTAATTCAGTTTTTTTAAGGCTGGAAAGTACAAATGTATAAAAATTGGAAAGCAGACCATCCTCTTTCACATGCTTCCAAAAAGATGGGCAACAGACAGAGATTTTGCAAGAGGAGCAGACTTGGAAACCTAGAAACAGCAGTAGAAATGCTAATTTGCTGTACTAATTATGCATGCTCCTTCTATGCAGAAGGCAATTTTTCAGAATTTCACAGCGATGATGTTTGGAATGGCAAATTTAAGAAGAAGAACAAACACAAATTTTTGCTGAAAGTTTAGAAAACCTACCAAATAGGAAAGAGAACAGTCCCTAGTCCCTTCTTTCTTTCTCCACCAAAAAAAAAAAAACCACCAAGTTATTCTTCTGAAGGGTATTTTTTGTTATTTTTGTGTCAGCCATTTTAGACATGTCTACTAGAAATTTAGCTAAAAGGGGCAAGAAAATAAAACAAATCTGAAGCCTGATGTGCAGAATTCTTGTTTCCATTGGCTCTTACCTACTGCTTTATATAAATGGACTCTGCAGTGGTGTGTTGTGTCTCCAGGCTGACAGTAAGAACAGCCTTAGGCCTTGCCTCCTGGTTTGTGCCATAATTATTGCACAAACTGAACTCTGGATTGTACATATGAGATGGAGACAATTTGAAAAGAAATAACTGAAGACGTGTACTTAAGGGGCAATGGAGAGCATATGCAAAAGGGATGTCATTTTTCCCTGAAAAAAATAGGGCTCCTTGAATGAAACAAGCATCTTGCTATTTTTCGCAGAGTAAAACAAGTTCATAAAATGTACACAAATTTACATAATTCCTCTCCATTGTGAATGCAGCCATTAATCCTATCCTGCTGACTTACTTTTCTGGAAGGTAGCTCAGCTGAAGCAAATATTAGACCAACAAGCAAATAACTTCAAGGAGTCACTGAAGAAACATAATCTACAGTCCAACAAAGAAAAAGAGAAGCTTTTGCAGGATCTTCAAAACACCATTAAAGAAAACCAGAATGCTAAACTGCAGCTGGAGGCATCACATCAAAAAGTCTTAAAAATGTTGGAGAAAAGCAAACATCAGGAACTCAAGGTCAGTTTGCAACATACTAGTGTTAAAAAAAAAAAATCACATTTGTGGGATAAACTATATTAACTACAGCTGATTATCAAAACTCTGTTATATCCAGATATCTTAATGACAGTTGCTATTATTGCACATAATTAATTACTCTGTGACTTTGAAACTTCATCACCTTCAGGTTGGGGTTTTTTTTAGAATGTTAACATTTGAACTCATACTACAGTATGAATGAAGTAGTTTCATAAAATAATATAGCCTACCTTCTACAATTAGACTGCAATTAATACAAGCTGTGGTCTTGCTTTAGAAATACAAGGGAAATCCTGAGAGTACTAGGAAGAGGATTCAGTTTGATTGTTTTTCATCCATCATTAATTTATGCATAAATGCTTTAAAAGTGTAATAGACATATATAATGGTGTGTATTGCTTTAGATACCTCCAATAATCAATTCTGTAAGTGGATAACCAAAGCTTTTAAGGTGGATTTATTTCAGTGATAAAATGTTAATGCAATATATTGAGGTTCTAAAGAATGTTGCTGTTTGAGGAAAAAAAAAAAAGCAGCTTGAAAAATCTGCATGTGATTGGGACATGGAGTTCAGGTGTCCCACCGCACACTTTAGTGAAAACCTACTTATAAAACAGATGTAGTAAAACCATCCTAAGTAGAATTGAATGTCTTGCTTAAATATTCAGAATAAAACCCCAGCTTTAACAAAACCAAGCTGAAGGCAGTCATCTGTAAAAATAAAATTGAGGATAGGAGTTTGCTTTCAGAACCACTATGGAACAACTGCTCCATTATTTACAACCTATCAGCAGCACTTCCAACCACAGTGGAAGTTTTAGCCAAGAACGATACAAGAAAAGATAGAAGCCTTCACCTGACACACTGTGATAACTAATGATATACAGGTCAAGTCTGGGAGGCTTTGTATGTTGAATAATAAAACATCTTTCTAATGTCAAATAGTGCAAAGATGTCAGTGGTATTATTTCATGATGTACAAGAAATCTAGTAGACAATATTGTAATAATTTATCTTGTCCTATTAATTCTTATTTTTTAACTTCAGCTCATTTTTATTATTGTGTTGATGAAGTGTCACGTAAAGTGGTGATGAAAATAAAAGTTCTACAATGAAGGATGAGATTCATCCTGGCATTACGAGTAAAACAACAAGGTTCCAACTACTTTGTTTTTTTGGGGTGTGTCTTTTGCTTACAGGAGGCAGAAGAGCGCTTGAAAAAGGAGTTTAATGAGACTTTCAAGATCCAACATCAGTCTCACAGGCTGGAAATGCAGACCTTGGAAGAGAAAGCAAAGAAAGAATTACATGATGAACTCGAGCAGATACAGAAACAGCAAACCCTGTTACTAGGTATAATGTCTCCTGTGGGGCACGGCTCCTACTGGTTGATTACATGCTGAGAAGCACTGACTTTCCTCCCATTCATTTTCTTTCCCATTTTCTGGGAACTCAGGGCTTTGCCAGTCTCCTTTTCCATACCCTGCAATTTCAGCAATGCACACTTAGTATTCTTTGTTAATCTGCCTCTCAGCTGTCAGCAGCAGAATGTTGCTAATGAGTGGTACTGGGTACAACATTCAAGTATGCAGGTATATTACATTGGAACATTGTAGTTAGTGTATATGGCTTTCCTCTTTTTTTCTATGATGTGAAGAATTGTTATATGTGGTTCAAGTCTGTTCTGTTGAGTTCAGCAGCAGCGATCAGTTGCTCCTTACATATTGTTTAGCTAGTTTAGAAAGTTTCCTAAACTGCTTAGAACTAAACAGAACACTGCATCAGGAAGACCTGTAATATCTCCAGGTTTGAACTCTGGTTATTAAAGCTCATCTATAAAAGGTTTTTTTAATTAAAGAAATAATAATTTGGAAGTACTTGAAGTATGAACTGAATTATCTTCTCAGGTTTTTCTTTCAGTAATTTGAATTTGCTAAAAAGATTTGTTGTTCTCTAAAGTTTATATGTTCAATAGATAAACTCAGTTCCTCTTCAAGAAATAGGGAGACAATAGAGATAAAAGCTTCTTTCTCCTTGTACTTGATCCATCCCAAAACTTGTTCCAAATATACACAAAAGTTGGAGTGTATGACAGATCTGCTGATGTGTCATGCTTCTCAAACATGAGAAGAAACCAGAGCTCTCCTCAGTCTGCCTTAAGGCCCTCTATAAAACATCAGTGTACTTAACAGGGAAGCTGAGGGGTGCTCCAGTCAAGTTCAAGGTTAGAGGAAGCAATTAGAGTGATTTGGGCTGCAGAGCAACTGCCACAGAATTACCTCTCTGATTCCAATGTTGAATCATTGCTCTTGTAGCTCCTTATCTTCTGAGTTATTTCTCTGGTAGTAGGGGGCCTGTGTTCTACCTGATTATTATACTTAATGGTGAAGGAGTTGAGGCAGAACCAAGATGTAATCTAATCTATAAGTCTTAATCTGCATTGTCTGTATCTACCTCCCCAATCCAGCTGGCTTCTGGCTGCCCTAATGATTGTCTGATTGTTACTAGGCTCTCTGAGGATGGAACTCTCTGAGCAACAAACTTCATGCACTAACCTCAAGAAACAAATAGAAGAACTGCAAATGGAGCTGAAGAGTGTGAGGACACTGAAGAAGCAACAGGCAAGAATCCAGTTCTTTGTTACCATGTTGTGTTTTGCAAAAGCAATAATATCAAATTTCTCTCTTCAGAGATAATAAAAGTGTACAGTCTCTTACAGAAACAGAATGGATTTCCTTCCTTTATGTCACACTTCAAAATGTTAGTATTGTTTATCATCTTTTCTCTATGAGCAGGCTTTTTTGTCCATTTAAGGATCAGAATCTACAAGTAAATGAATGTTACAATAAAATGAATTTTATGAAGGCTATAAAATATGTTCAGGAATTTTTGATCACAGATTTTGTCTTGCACATATAATTGCACATATATAATTGGTAAATCAGTTCACAAAAACTCCATACACACAATTCCAGAGAGATCTTCATGTTAATAATAAGAAGCTGTGAATAACTAAATTTGGCCTTTTTCTTAGGAAGGAAGTAGCCAGAGCCAGATCAGATCTCTTCATGATGAACTGGAAAAATGTCAGAGTGAAATTTCCAAACTCAAGAAAGAAAATTTACTTTTGAAGGACACAATGGAGCTACTCAGTGCTGAGCTGGAGGCACAGAAGCAAGAAGCTGCACAGCTTCAGGATAGAGAGAAACAGCACAGGTTTGCCCTAAATTCACACTTTCAAGTGCTATCTATAGAGTTAATAACAATGCCAGAATCAGAGGTGTTCTAAATGTGATTTCAGCTTCTCTCTAAAGTACTAATTATGGTGCCTCTGGGCTGATGGAAGCCTGGAGCTGTAATATGCTGTCAGGGGGCAGGAAGGCCAAGCTGACTTGTAGTCCTGGCTGTTGTCTAGAAAGTGGGACACATCCTCTTAGCCTAGCCACGGACTGGGAGCATGTGTTGCATTGCAGTAATAGCACTCTTCCTGTTTGCTGTATACAGAAATCAGTGCAAGACTTACCTTTTCCAAGGGAGACAAGACTGGGGTTCACTGCGCAGTGCATTTGTACGGCTGTTGAATCCTTTGAAATTTCTGGATGATCAGACTTAATACATTCTCTTTGCAGAGAGATTGAGGGATTGGTACATGAGTACCTTTCAGTTCATTTCTGCAGTGATGTAGAATCTATGCCCCTAACTACTCAAGCTGTATATAGAAAGGATTTCTGAAGAGTATACCCTTAAAGGAAAGGAAAGGAAATTATGTCCTGTATAGTCTAGAGGAAAGCACTCAAGGGATGCAGTGTCCCTCAGCAGACTGTCAGAGTGGCCAGAGTAATTCTGCTGCTATCTACCAGTCAGTAGATATATTTTTTTTCTCCCTTGCACTCTTCAGAGAGTTACTTGAAAGTGACTTTCATTTCAAGCTTTTGAAGCAAGATCAGCAGAAAGAATTGCAAACCAGAGAGTTTCATCAGTGCCCTCCAGCTACCTTGAAGGAATTCAGAGCCTCTGTTCATGAAGACAGGAATTATTTACATGTCAGTGATGAGGTCTAAAAGGCCTCAAGTGCTAAAGCTGCTGGGCTGGAGGGTAATCTTTACAGGGCATAGGTGGTGCAGCTCTACTACAGTATGCATTTGAGAAGGAAGCATTAATGGAAATTACATAAGGAGAAATCCTACTAATAATAGGAGGTAGAACCAAAGAGCTCAGATGGTTCTAAGCACCTGATACAGGCTCCTCTGAAATTAACCCGTGGAAGATCTGGAACATTAACTCATAGCTCTTATTTTGCTTTTGCAGGACAAATAATTTGCATAGGGGAACAGTTAAATTGCTGAGTGCATACAAAAAACAGGTTTTTACTATTCCTTTAATAACAGTGACCTTGTCTTATGCTATATAGTTGTTTCTGGTTGGAAAGCTGATAGTGGCTTGTTATTTGCATGTGCCAATTTTTAATAACCAATATTTAAAATTACTATTCCTGCTGTTACAAAGTAACAGTAATCTGCTTGAATTAGTCATTCCCATTTCCATTCTCTTGACTTGTGTGAATTCAACCTCCAGTACAGAAACTTTTGCGAGGAGTAGGGTGAGAGCAGGCAGTGGGGTTTTTTTATGGGAAGAGAGCACAAGTACCAGAATGACTATTCTGAAGGAAAGCTTTTATTCTACCCCTGAAGATCCATTTCAGGAATTCTGCTCACATTTTTACTCTGATTCTTCTTATTTTGTGCCAAATCAATCATTCCCATGCCTGTGCTCTAATTTCAAATAATTTCAAGAGCAGAATCCTTTCATGGGCCTTTTGGCCTTTCCTGAAGCAATTCAGAAACAAGCAAAAGGGCCTTAGGAATACATTAAAAAAAAAAAAAGGAAAAAAAATTATAAGCTGAATATCTTTTGTAAAAATTAAAATTGTTAATTTGCCAATGTCTTCAATAGATGGCTATTGATTTTGGTGTTGGTATCACAAAGCAATGTTAGGGCTAGGCTTGAAAAAATATTAGGCAATTTTTAGTTTTCAGTTGATGGTGTTAATCAAATAGTGCTTTCTTTCAAAATACATTGTTAAAGACAAATGCTGTAGTTAAAGGCATTGTTACAGCGGTTCTTACCTTCACTTTTTAAAAAAAATGTATTTTTAGGATGGTGGTAGGCAGTATTAAATGTTTCTGGTGCCATGATGTAATGAAATACAGCATCAGAGCCTCGTGTTAAAATTCCAGAGATTTCAAAATAATTTTGCTTAATACAAGTGAGTTCCTATGGTACTTTATTGTCATGTTTGACTGTTAAGATTGATGTAGAAATTAACAATAGGCAGAATATCAACAGCATCATTATATAGACCCTCCATTTCCTGAAGGCTGTGACACAGCCTTTTTTTTTTAATTTGGGAAACTAGATTAGGAATGTGATGAGCGAGCTCGTTAGGCTTCTACAGCGGGGGCTTGATTTTACACTGGAACAGCTGTTGTGAGTTAAACACCTTGGTGGCAATTTATTTTGGAACTCCACAACATTCTGTACTTATGTAATCCATATACAGATGCCCATTTTTAAATAAAATGCTCTTATTAGAAAGGCCTGACTATGTCCCTGTATTTTAGGCTTGGAATTTAGGGCAGAGGGCAGCCCAAGTTTCTCTTGAACCTGGTCTGAGGAAGTTTTTTCCACTCTGCATTTTCTTTGGTACAGACTTAAAGAACTAGAAGAAAAGTCAAGAAAGTGGGAGTCCAGATCAGAAGATACACACCTTATAAGCTGTCTGCAAGACAAATTAAATGAGAAAGAAGAAATTATCAAGCAGCTGGTGGTAAGATTTCCTTCTATATGTACCTATGGAATCTTTTGGAAGGCTCTATTCAGTGTTTCACACATTGCTTCACACTGATCCTTTCTATTCTGGAATATTTTAATAAATATATGTTTCCATACCAAATTCCAAAAAATAGACATCTCCATACACATGACTTTTCTTTCCTCTCAGGAAGGAAGAAAATTTCAGCATTCATTTCTAGCCAACACTGAATCTTACAGGAATCGATCATTTTCTTTCAATCCTAACAGAGGATGCTTGACTCCTTCCATGAAGGTAAGATGGTCACAGTGTGATTAAAATCACAAATCATGATGTTTCATTGTTATTTGAATCATACAGGTGATCAGGACAATAAAGGTCCTATTCAGAATTCTTTCTAGCAAGACAGCCTAGAGTCAGGTGCTGAGTATAACTTAAATTCAGTAGAAATATATATGCACATAGATTCAAGTGTTTAAGCAAATATAAAATACTACAACTCCAAAGACATCAGTATTTAGTTAAGAACTGGGTTAAGCCCAGCTGTTGCTTGCAGTTTTGGGAAATTGCATGCATCAAGGAAAATTATGAATTGTGTTTGGGCTTTTCAGGATTTGCCCTTTGTCATTCCAGCCCCTCTATATGACTGTCTATAAATATTCATGGGAAGGGAGGTTAAGCTGGTGGAAAGCACCAAAGTGAAATAAGTATAAAGTGAAAAAAAAAAAAAAAGTGTGTGTGTGTAATGAAGTTTTCTGTTCAGAAGAAGAAAACAGCTGAGGTGCCCAGTCGTGTTGTCAGTGTGCCAAACTTAGCTTCCTACGCAAAGAGCTTTTTGAGCTGCGATTTGAGATCCAAAAGAAATGCTCCTCAAATAACTAAATCTACAAGCTTAGACCGCAGTCCTGGCGGCCTCAGCGTGGGCTCTCCATCAGCACAGTCCTCAGACAGCAGCGCTGCCACAAGGTATTTGTCCATTTTACAGTGACTTGTAAGATGATATATGGTTTTCAGAATCTTGTAGGCAATTCAAACGCGTTAGACATTGGGAAATAAAGAATGATGTAGGGTTCCTGTTGTGCAGCGAACTCCATGTCTTCAATTCTCTGCAGAGACACCCAGAACATTACTGCAGAAGTAGGCTGTAATCACTGCCCAGCAGAGATTAGGATTGCTGGCCATTGTACTCCTCCTGGGACAAAAAAAAAAAAAGAAAAAAGAGAGGAGTTGCAAGTATTTAATTAAGAATGTAGTTAATGGTGAAGGTGGCTGTTTAAAACTTCAGGCCCATATCAGTGGTTCTGTTAAGGATGTGTTTTCCTTCTTACTTCTGTTGCCCCACTTTGCACTTGGTGGATGTATATTGCATATTTTCATCTTAGAAGGTATTTCAATGAATCGACTCCACAAAGTATGAGGTGTCCATGATTTTCAGTGACCTTAGAAGGAGCTGATGGTGCTTAGAATGTTTCAGAAAC
>JAOXNG010000026.1:57232291-57242447 GCA_028566535.1 Scolopax minor | reverse complement strand
CGGGTTTTTGTTTAGTTTTTTTGTTTGGTTGGTTTTGTTTCGTTTTTTAAATGTTTATTTTATAGGTAAAACTTTTGAGTAAATGTAGTGCTTTCTGATCCACAACATAGATTGTATTTTCATTTTCATTGCTGCAGCAGTTTCTGAATTCCTGCAGTGGAGGTTTTCGGTGTAACTTGAAGCCATTGCCCCTTGTCCTATCATTTGTAACTTGGGAGAAGAGACCAACCCCCACCTCTCTACAGCTTCCTTTCAGGGAGTTGTAGAGAGCAAAACTACACTATTTTAAACAAAACTACATTATTTTTAGGGGAAGAAAGGTCTTGCAATCTTACTTAAGACAAAGGTCATCGTGGAGAAAGCCATGTTGTGGGTGTAGATCAATTTGAATGCAAGATACCATATTGAAAAACAGCGTACCAGAACTTCTGGTTTTCTTTTCCTGATCATGTTTCCTTAAGAACTTTCTTAGTGGGTTAGATGGAAGTGCCAAAATCCTATTTCTGTTAATGATGTGTCTGCTCCTGGGCAGACCACCACTTGGTGGCATCCATCAGCTCTTTGGGTGGTGTCAGAGGCGAGTGCTCTGTTTAACATCCCTCTCCAGCTCCCTGGTTTTTCAACATTTGATACTTTGACCCCTTCCTTTTCTTCATCTGTTGTTGTCCGAGATCACTTGATTTCTCCACATCTGTTTTTCTGTAGTGGTCTTGCTCCCTGCAAGGAGTTTGAGTTTGGGAGAAATCATTGCTGGCAGCAGAGTGGATAGGTTTGGGATGTGATGGTCAGGACTCAGGATGCTTGGTTCTGCAATCGGTCTTCATATTCTGCATCTATGTGATGTTTCCTTCTTGAAGTAAACTCTTATCTTCTGTGTTTACAATGATAACAGAATCTCTTTCCTACTTGGTTCGTTTTCTTGGATCCTTCATTTTTAAATCAATCCTGTTGGATTGTTTTTTGTTGTTGTTGTGATTTTGTGTGGGTTTGTGGTTTTTTTTGTTTGTGTGGTTTGTTGGTTTTCTTTTTTGTTTTTTTTTTTTTTGTCAGTTGCATCTGCATTATTTGAACTCCAGATTCTGTGCTTCAGGGAGAAGGCTGTTTGTTTCAAGCTAGCTTATTCCTGGGGTGATCCAACAAAGATATCTGCCAAATTGAGATGCTGAAAAATAGAATTAAAAAGACAGAAAGTAAGCCTGGTATTTTTCAGTCTGTCCTTCTAACCTGGAGGTTAGAACATGTACCATCATGTTTAATAGGTATCAATAGATTTCTCCCTCATTTAATGTAATTTTATTTCAGATCTATTTGTATTTTTGGGCTCCATGATGTCTTGTAACATTGCGTTTAATAACATGATTTATGTGGTTCATGCTACATTTAAAAAAACCCCCAAACCTTCCTATTGCTTTGAATCTTTTGTTCTGATTTTGCCTTAAAGAATTGCCAGCTTCTGCTTTATAGCTGTTTCTAAACACCAGTGACAGTTATGATGCCTTTGGAAGAAACCATAAGTTGCTCTGTCAGGCAGTGACTGTATTCAAAACCATTAGAACCAAGACTTGTTTTAAATTAAATTGTTTGTAATTACAAAAGTGTGGTTTCCTTACAGCAGCAGGATCCTTCAGACATTATTCTGTCTGAATTATTTTTCAGCTCATTATTAACAGCATTGACAAATTATGTCAAGCAAAGACTTGTGCATGAAGTGGTATTCCTTTCTGTACTTTGGAATCTGGATCAATCATTAAACAGAAAGTTGGCGATTTGATCCAACTGACACTTCAGATCTTTGTGTGTTGTTTTCTAGCTTCATAGTTGTTGGGATAAGCTTTGTGATTTTCAAACAAACGAAAAATAAGACGCACTATGATGATGATGAACTTCTTAAATGTTTTTAACATATTTTTATTTGCTTTCCTATTCTGTGCTGTTACCAGACAGGAAAAAGGCTTTATTTTCACAATAAATGTACATGTGATGTTGGTATTGGACATTTTTCAGTGGATTTTTCAGTGAAAATAGTAATCTGGTTTTCCTTGGTGCTGGGAATATGTGCTTTTAACTGAAGTAAGTAGAAGTGGGACATTTTCAGCATATTTTAAAAAAAAATAAATAGTTTTTGTTACCCAGATGTGATTTAGGCATTTTGCAGAGTGAGCCAGTCTCAGTGAACACTTCTGAGGTTAGCAAATAACATGTTTGGGGTGAATTCCAGTTGTCCCCCCCTCTTTGCAGAAGATGATTTGTCACCAGCGTGTGGAGCATATGTAGACCCTGTTGTGATGGCCAGGGTGCTGTTGGTTGGAGCAGGATTTTTGAACTCTGAGAATAGATAAAATGATATGTTTGCCTTATGAAGCTTTCAAGATCAATTGGGAAATAAGATGCATAATGAGTTTTTCTCTCCTGTTTTGTCACTTTTATCGTTTTGAATGTACAGAAACATTTCACAGGAAAAAAAATATTCATAAAGGTCACCAGTGCTTTCATACTTGGGAGTTCTGAGGTATATTTAAGCCTTGGCAGACTTTTAACCTTTTCTAGCTTACAATAAGTTTGCCATCCTTTTAAAACCCTTTGATTGTATGGCTTTTGTTCCCCTGAAAAGGGGGACAGGGCTGCCTGGTTACTCAAGCAGATGCCAGGCTTCTGATTTGCATTTGATGAAAGCCACTTGTGAAAGCAGAATCAATGCTCAGATTTACAAACAGTAAATGTGGGTATTGGCTTGTCATTTCTTCCTAGGTTGTTGTCCTATAAAGCTGCTCAAGTTCCTCTCCTTGCAAGAACGTCTTCCTGCTCTCCCTGCTGCCCATAAACATTATGTTAGATCGAGATGAAGGGTGAGTAATTCTTTTTACCTCCATTACGGTTTCTCTTTTTTTTTTTTTATTTTAACAGCAGAAAAAAAGAAAAGGAAAAAGAGAATGAATATGCTGCCATTTAGAATAATGCATTATAAGTTGATGAACCATAATAACCAAACTGTGTGTCTGAAGGGGCCTAATTACAGAACACCAGGGGCACAAGAGGGAGGTTATTGTGGACAACAAAATAGTGGTCTAATAATGCTGTCAGTGTACTGAGTACAGCATCAGCATTAATCCATGTGGTTATATCCAGGTAGAGAATGGAACAGAATGCATCAAGAGGAACAGCAGAAATGAGTCTGAAAGGGTTACATATAAAATCAAAGAGAGCAGGGAGAGACACATTATATTGAACGAGGTTAACTGAGAGCAAAATGGCAGTGACTGAACCAGTGTTTCTAAAATAAGGGTGGGTTTGAGTAGTCTATGTGTGAACTTCCACTGAGGAAGGAGTGTATATATAGGTTGAGGCATAGCTATAGGAGTAAAAGAATCAGCAAGGATAGGCATTTGAAGCACAACCTATTAGAGTCCTTTTATGCCATGAGATCAGGTGTTACCAACTATACCAAGAGCAGTGCCCAGTAAAAAGGGCTGTGGACGTATCTTTTCTCCTACTAAAGGGTGTCTAGCTTTTTTATTTTTTTACTTTTGATATGTGTCATAGCATTACTGTTTCATGCCTAAGACATCGGTAGAAAAAAAACACATTGTCAATATGACTATAGGAGAGGTGTCGCCGTGTCCCTTAAATTCATTCAGGTTTGTGCTAAACTTGCTATAACTTGAGTATCCTGCCTCACTAGGCATGCTCCATAAACCCCCGTTTGCTGTGATAAAACATAGCTGTGCTTTCTGAAAAGCCAAAAGGTTCACATGTACCGCAGGAAGAACGTTTCTTTTTGTAGTGCAGGTCAGATAGAAAACTCACCCACAAGCAGTAGGACTGACTATAAATCCCAAGATATTCAAAAGCTCATTCCTTTGTCTTGGCTATTTCACTTTTCCTGTACTGCCCAGCGTTCGTGGACTCATGAGCTAGATCTAAATGAGCTGGTGCAGCAGTTTCCTCTGCACCTCTTGGGTGGTAAAGCACCTCTTGGGCTAACTTAGCTGTCTTCCTATGATAATGTTGCTCAGTACAAGATAAATCAGCTTTAGCAGATTTATATCGTAACTTCATCACTGAAATGCTTCCAGTGTCTGATCAAATTTGGGTAGTGCCCTGTTTGGCTGTCTCTGAATGTAGTTCATTTTTTTTGTAATTGTGGATAGTTGCAGTATGTGGAAAGTTTTAACAGATTTATAAATGATCACTTTACCTGTGTCAACTTTTACTCTCTTCCAAACTCACGTGTGCATCAAATACGACGAAACATTTTTCAAATGCAATATTGAGGGGTTATTTCGGTAGGTGAACAAATACTACAGTATGTCATAAAATTACAGACAAAAATGTTAGTTTGTACTCCTGGCTTTATAGTGCCAATATTTCGTGCATTTATTTTTCAGAATTATAATTTCCCATTTTTTAAAATGAGTATTGCTGTAATATCAGACAGCTTCCCTTTAAAAAAAACACACCAAAACCCAGCAAAACTTCCTTATGTAGTGGCTACTTGCCACTTAATCCATAGGTAGGCTGTCATTATGGAGTTGACATCCATATTTGAACCTGAAGGTACGAAGACCTCCACAGAAATTCCAGGTTTAAAGATTGTTGCTGCAGTTTGGTTTTGTTTTGCTCTTTGGGGTTATTTTTGTTTTAATATGCAAAATAAGAAACAAGGTTATATTACTTAGTCTCGTCTTGGCCTGGCTTTTAGTCCTCAAGAATGTTTCTGGTTTGAAGCATGACTCGGGAATCGGGACATGAATTTGATTGGCTCAATCACGTGAAACTTCATGCTTTGGTTGTTTAATTTCAGAGAGTATAAAATGGAAGCTTTTCATCCTGAAGTCAAGTATTGTGGTATCCCTCTATCTGTTGTAATGCAGGAATATATCATCTAATGCTGGCCTGGTGAAATGTGTAGTGACAATTGGCCTGGGGTATGGAAATTGGATTGATTATATGTCGATATAAATCGTTAATGTGAGTAGTTGGAGTGAACCTTCTTGGCTCAAGGTGTTACTGTTGCCACCTTCAATGAGATTTGAATCTACTTATGCATGTCTATTGGGGAATCAGATCACACTCTGGCTAAACTATTTATGCCTGCTCAGTTTTTAGGGTGTAAACATTCTAAAACACTTTGTATTCAGGGTCAAAATTTGGAACAGCCTTGGAGAGCTGCAGGCACCAGGAAGCAAATAAAAAAACAGTTTTTCATGCAGATATCTGATCAAGAGGCAGGAGATGCATAAGTGCTGCTTCCAGGCAGCCAAAATCTTTTCATACTCACGAGGCCTAGTTTTCTGACAGTACTATAGCAGCTGTACCTTTCTTTTTCTCTTTCTCCACTGTCTTCCAGTTGCACCAAGTAGCTGAACTCTCTTTTCAGTTAACAGATTCCTCTACAAGCTTTAGTCTCTTACACTCCTCTCCCTTTTCTGTCATTGACCCAAAGTCAAATACTTCTTGATGGCCTTCCCAAATTGGGTTTCTTTCTTGTTGTTGTTTTGCATGCTATGTGTATATTTCTTCTTCTTATCATTCCCAGTTCATGCCCCTTTGCACGTGCCTCTCACCTGACAGCTCTTCTGTGACTTGATTCCTAGGGGCTGACTCTTCCCTGCACTTGAAAATAGATTTATTTTTGGCACTGCTCCCTCTTCAAGTCTCATTAAATCCCCTTCTCTCAGCTTACCATCCCTTCACTGTGCCTGCCCTGGTGCAACCCAGTCCTTAGTTGTGTGTGTGCGTGTCTGAAAATGAAAGAACCAAATACCTGTGAAGGAAAAAAATAAACTAACAACTCGGAATACCATTCTGCAAATAAAAAATCCTTCTGTAGTTATCTGTATGCTCCTTTATCCCATCAGCAGTCATTTCTTCATGATTATCTTACCAAGGTTCCACACTCTTCCAACTGGGGACCTGACTTTCTGAGTTGTCCGAAAAGTGCAATCTTTTCAGACACACTGTGAAAACTGACAGACTTGGTTTTGTTGGGAACCCAGGTGTTTGTCTATGTATTCAGGAAGAGAGTGAGAGTTCATTTTCTGTGATCTCTTTTGTGTTTCAGATGGAACAGATGGCTGAGCAAAATAAACATCTGTATGTGAACTGTAAAGTGTTCAGTTACCGATGTAAAGGGAGACCTGGGTATCAGTACTTATCCACAAATTATTTTGGAGGGAAGATTAGGGAAATTTTGATTTAACACATAAATCATCAAGTAGAAATTTGCTGAGAACTAGCAAAAAAAACCAACAACAAAACCAAAACAAACCACTGTGGCATCAGTAATGTGCTTGGCCCCATACTATACAGAACAGCATAACATAAGCATCTCTGTTCTCATAGGATTTCTGTTTTCATCATTTCACTGTGGGCATTCCTATAAGTGAAGGCAAAGAGGAAGCCAAGGCACTGTCTCTTGCCTGCTGATCATCTGTATTCCTTGTCTCCACTTTCTTTGATGCATGAAAATGACAATACAACTGTCTGAAACGTGCTAATAATTGCATTAGCCGATAGTTCTGTGGTCGTGCCCCAGAATTTCTGTTTCTGTTGCATTCAGTATTCAAGTTATGACTTCTTTACTGAAATTGGACTTTCCAGCTTCACTTTGGTTCTTTTCTCTCTGATTTAGTGAGCAGTTCACAAAACAAGATGATATTTCAGTCAGTCAGGTATCTGTGCCCCTTCTACTGCCAGGATGCTTTAAAAAGGGATAATTTCTGTTTCATACTGAATAATTTAGGCAAGATTTGTAGGGGAAGATAACATATTCCATTAGACCTACTGATGCCGTGGCAGGGGTTGTGGGAGAGATACAGGCAAGTTTTTGGATGCAGAGGCTCTACTATAATGTATTCGGTAGTTACTCCTCTTTCTCCTCTGCTATGCCTGAGGTTTTGTACTGATGAATCTGCTTTGTTTGACTAACACATAACTGTATCATAGAAGTTGTTACCAGTTGAGAAGAAGGATTTTGACATCTGAGTGTGGAATAACTGGTGCTTTTGACTCCCAGAAAATTGTTGGGGGCTGTTTGCTCTTATTCAGTGTTTACTACTTGGATGACTTGAATTTATTTCCTTGTTCTAAGCACACTGGCAGGATCAGAGGACTTGGGGTTTTTTTTAATTATTTATTTTGTTTATCTCTTTTTCTGGTGAATGAAATGTGAACTTCTAGTCTGTTATCCAACAAAGATGACAATCTGCAAGCCTGGAGTCTCTGCTTCCACAGTTGTTGTTTGATTCAACAGTTATAGGTAAACACAATAATCAAAATTACTAGCAGTGAAAATAATATAAGTTTTATAACCTCACTTTTTATTTTTTCAAGATAAAACCCTGTTGGGAGAAATAGGGCAGCTGAAACTTTTCAGAACTTGTTTTAGGTTGTAGCGTCTTGGATGAAATCGTGGTTCTACAAAAGTCAGCTGCAGAGTGCCAGCTGACGTTGGCGCGAGGAATTCAATGGAGCTTCAATTTCTAACACACTCAATGCCCAGATATGTTTAAATGAGGACCCCAACAATGGGAAGTTCTATACGCTTGTTTAATGCAAATATTCTGAGCTGAACTTAAACAGAAGCATAACGTGTTTATTTCTTTACAAGGTTACGTTTTCTACTGAAGTGAGCTGAATTCAGAGGTTATTTCTGTTGCAGAGCTAGCCCTACTTTAATGTCAGTTGAGTTTGGTTGAGGAATTTTATTTCAATGGTAAGACCAAGATCCCAAGATTTTAGAAACTGGGCTCCAATATAAAATCTAAAGATCTCAAGGGTTGTATCTGTACATAGAGTTCTATTTATTTTTTTAAACAACTTACCTTATTCTATTGCAATAAATTGAAATTCTAAAGTGGCGTTAACACGGTTGTAATAAATCAGCCCTGCCTTGCAGTAGTGAGAAATAAAGAACAAATTAGGGCATTAAAACAACCTTAGGTGTGTTCATAATACCAGAGCAGCCAAATTTCTGTTCTTGAAATCTTTTATACTTTACTTATCTCCCATTTACCTTGGACTAACTTTCAGCTTTATCTAGTTCTTTTGCAACAAAGTCCATTTGACACTCTCCTCTAATTTAAGATTTCTGGACCAAAACAATGTATAACTTCATATCTTTGGTGCTCTTATTATTTCTTTTTCCTTCAGGTCTTTGAGAAAGCTGAGTGATAAACTATCCTATTGTAGATAGCAGAAAGAAAGGAGTAGAGGAACAAAAGTTGATTTTGGTGTACTAGGCATACCTAGTTCTCATTTTCAAAAACTCTCTGTTTCTGAATAAAGCCACCCAGCCTAACCTGTTTGTTTTACTTCTGTACTCAAAGGAGAAATTAAAAACATACAAGTAATTTTAAATTGATTCTGTACAAAATTGAAGTCAGGTTTAGAAATAATAAGAGGCATGAAATTCAGGACTTGGAAGGGAGTACACCAAGCCAAGGCAGTCATTCAGGCATGTAAAGTACTTTTCTTTAAACCCAAATGAGCAAAGCTGGAATCTGTCTCCCATTTTTCCTAAGTCAGATTTTTTTCCTTCTTTAGCTGTTCCTGACTAAATTGCATTAAACAATTGCATTGCTTGTCTGTTACACAGCTGCAATGTTGGGAGGCACTTATGTTCCATGGAGCATAAATAGCACAAGGAAAACTTCCTCTTTCATTTCAGGTTGTGTCTCCCCCTTCCCCAGCTGAAAAAAAATTAGGAAAAAACAAATAGGAAAAAAACCCAAACCTTAAAGAATATGAAAAGTTTTAGCCAAGCAAGAGGGATAAAATGAAATGTAATATTCTTGTGGGTGTACTTCTGGGGGAAAAATCAATATTCATCATACTTTTACTTGAATTGGGAAATGAAAAATAGAATAGAACTCAAAACAATAACTTAAATGGAAAATATTGCATTATTTTGAAAAATATGTTAATTTCAGTTTTTTAGGTAGCTTTGCTTTTTAGTAATACTTTCTATTTCAGTCTTCCGTATTTATTTTTTTATTACATACTTTTTTCATTGTACTTGATTGCATTTAGGCTGGATATAAGTTATAAAAATTACAAGAGCTAGAATTTATGTAAGATAGTCTGGAAATCACCTGGGGACAAAACAATACTAGAAGCAGATAGGCAAAAGCCTGTATTTTAAAGTTCATCAGGTTTTCCTCCCTCTCAGAAAAATAGAACAAAGCAGTAGGATCAGAAGCCAAGTATATCCTCAGCCTGAAAGTATTTAAATCTGAGGGTTGCAAGCCAGAGGACTCTTCTTCCCTCAGCTACTTGGATGGATGGCAGTGATATAACTAGCTGTTAACCACGGGATCAGATTTTTCTCTTAATCCAAACAAATCCAAGGCCGTGGCAGATGTGAGGAGCACAAGTGCCTTTTGTTGCATGTGAGAGTAATGGAAGGAGAGCAGCTGCAGGAGCTGCAGTTTCAAGTGGACACGAGTAGCCTGTTGTAATCTGTTTTAGCAGTGAGGAAGGAACGGATTACTGCTGTCTGAACTACAGCTGAAAGAGGGGAGGTCTTGACCTTGCAAAGCAAGGATTGGAGGGAAAAATTTCACTCATCTTCAGGTATCTGTAGGCAGCCACATGCCAGATTAAACGTCAGTCGTGTGGATCTATTTAAACTAAATGCAGAAATATCTCCCAATGCAAAATCAGAGGCAGATTTGTGGTTTTTTCATGACATTTCCTGCAGGCAAAAAATATCATTTACATATTATTTTAGCTGGGAAGCAGAAACTTAGCCTTTGTTCAAGGTTTGATTGTGATCGGATAACTAGGCACAGGTGCTTAATTTTAAATCTGTGGAAAGCACATCCACTGGTAAGCTGGTAGCAATTATTTCTAAAACTTTTCTAGTTGGTTTGCAGGCACAGTTTAGTCAAAACTAGTAGCATCACAGCCATTCACAGCATCTATCCAGGAGTTCCCGAGGCAAGGTATTCTGAAGGTCTGAAAATTTCTGACAGTTCTCCCTGTAAAACATTAAAGACTGTGCCACTGCTGAGAATAAGTGGGAAGGTCTGTGAGCAAAGTCCTAAGTATCTGAGAGATCTTGGTGCTCTGCTTTTTTTATACCATCAGGCAACGATTTCACTTTTGACAAACACTGTGTTTGACCTTTTGGAACACGTGCACGCTTAAAATAAGA
>JAOXNG010000026.1:57105736-57118824 GCA_028566535.1 Scolopax minor | reverse complement strand
GAAAAGGGGGATACTGGGCTCCACTCAGAGTATCCTCTTGGTTACCTGCATTTTTCTTTTTCATTTTAGGAGCTTATACTCCTAATTCAAGGAGTGATAAAAGTGGGATTTTGTGGTCTTGATTTCTGGGAGCAGACGAAAACTAGCAGTAGAAATAATCAAAATGAGCAAAAGGCTCTTTTCAGCTTCTCTGGGACCCAGCCAAACTCATAGATGGCGGCAGTAAGAAAATCCCCTTCCAGAATATTTCATTGTTAGGCTGGTCCCAGGCTGGTAACTTGTCCCTGTCTTTTACACTGAGCAAAGTCCCTTTGTATAGTCTGGAATTTTTGCTCATCCTCTTAGAGCACAACTTTTTCATAAGCCTAGCCTTAGGAGTTTTACAGCTTCCAGAACCAGAGAGTCTTGGCCAAGATTAAATAAACTTCCTGGCTAACCATTTACCACCTAGCATTATGATGTTTGCCAGCCCCATGGAATGTATGCTCTAAGCATCAGCTGATAAACTGCTATTTTTATTGAGGTTTCAATCAGAATTTTCTACCAGCATGTACAGAGAAACTCAGAAACCAGCTGTGAGCCCTATTACAGAGAAGCAGCAATATGTAATAGTATTCAAGACAAGCAAATTCAACCATACAGGTAGAGATCATGAACAGTGCATTTACCCTGATGTGCATGGTCAATAATTAATATTCCAATTCCTGGAGGAAGCAACATGAGTCAGTGAGTAAAACAGCAGATAAGAACTTTTGCATTGTATTATCACATGGGTCTGTAGTACATCTCTAATTTTGGAAGTCACTTCATTTCCTTCTCTTTGCCTCGTCTCCCCTGTCAGTGACAGGATGAACATTCAAGCGAAATTCATTAGGCTATGGGGATAAATATGGTGACAACAAAGAATAGTTGTTATGTAGTTACAGTTAACTAGAAATTATTCATAAGTGTCTTCATGTTATCTCTAGTTCACCTCTACTGAGAATGAATTGACTATTTCAGACTATGTTTTGTTCCTACTTTACCTGAGATGAGATGGGCATCAAAAATGAAATACTTGAATGCAGAATAGCCTTTTATTAAGGAAACTAGACTTTCTTTTTTAGTGTGGAGAATATTGCCTTATAGCTGTCCTTAAACATTTTCCTTGAGATTATCCAGTTGATTAATATTTCACAAGAAATGGCTCCTAACTGTGCTTCCAGATTTTAGTATTAGTTTGTTAGCTAATGTGGCTTTTTGCACGGGAAGAGTCTCAAGTTTTCCACTTCACTCACAGAAACTCTCGTGAAAAAATAGTAAAGTGTTTGAAGTCCTCCCAGGTTGTTCAGTCCACACAAAGGTGGGCTTTTGCCTTGTTTGTAACATTCCTCTGAGGGATCTAACAGGCTTTTAGAGCTGACTCTGTATGCCTGCACTGAGAGAACAATGTCTTTCAGTAGACTTGCCATGAAATGCCTTGGAGGAATTCAAACAGCAATGTGTATATGCGCACGATGCATTCTAGTCCACTGTCATCCAAACCCAGCAGAGGAAAGAGACTAGAAAGGTTTCAGGAGAGAGAGGAGGAAAATGCGTAAAGGTTAAACTCAGTGCTAAAATCACTGACATTTGAACAACATAGATGTAAAAGAAAAGTGAAAACATCAGACATTAACTAGAGTTATTGTACTGGAAACTTTATCTTGATAATGATTGTAAAGCCAAAAAAGCCCACCAAACATCATAAAAACCCAACCAAACCCCTCCCCAACAACTACTAGGCAGGCCGTGAATCCAATATAAATATTTTCTTTTAAATGTTGTTAATTGAAAAGAATATCTTTATAGAGATATTATCAATATAAAATTTTGCCTGTCATACATGTTTTTAAAACCAGAACTAATTTAGAAGTTAATGCTATAAGAGCATAAATACTGTAGAACGGAATTATAACTGTGATGCCATATTGGTATTTTTATCTTCTGAATTAGTATTTCCTCAGCATCACTTAATATGTTTGATTCCATCTAAATATTATGGATAGATAATTGATTGTTAAATTACTGCCTGCTTTATGTATAGGCATAAACGTTTCTATTGTTTTCTTTTGGATGACATGAGTGTTTTTTATTAATTAAGAACAAATCAAAAATTATTGCTAAGCATATGATCAGGAATTTTATGTTTGATTTTTAAAAGTAATATCTGACTGTGTTTATATTTAGGAATAGAACAATTTCTAAAACAGGATGGAAATCCTGGAACAGCAAGTGTGGCTGTTAGTGCCATGTGAGCTCTAGCTGATGCATTTTCAAATTTTGTATAAATGTTTGGATTCTTGTACATTAAAAAATGTCTGTGATAATGAGAAGGGATTTCTCAGCACTAGATAAGGTAATAAAATAAAATATTAAATGAAATTAAAAAGCAAAAAAAAGTCAAATGCTGTAATTTCAGTGAAGGACTAGTAAGATTTGTACAGCCATCTCTACTTGTTTGCTTGCTCAGTTCCCGATTAAGAAAGAACAGACATAAGTATGTATTAAGTTCCTTTCATTTATTCTCAACCACCAATGAATATGTTGAAGATAATAGTTGCTCTTGAGCTTGCCTGCCCTTGCCAGTGGCGTTATTAGCTCTTGGGATACTGGCTAACAACACAGATTCAAATCTCTCCTGAAATCTAGTTGCTTCTGAGAGACCCAAAGCAATAAACATCAATAAAAAGCCATCAGCATCCCTCTTATAAGCATATGTGCTCATACTCACAGGTCTGGATCATTTTTTTGTAGGGACATGAGTGAGCGTGGGCTTCCTGGATTGCATTTCTTTGAGACCTTATTAACTTCAGTCTATTTGTGTCTTCTACTTAGCTGACCACATTGTCAATGCTTACCAAATAATAAATCCTAATTACACCAAAATCAAGTTTGGAGCACACAGCTGCAAGTCCTCCAAATTCATCTTTCATTCTGCCTCTAAAAATTCCTCCTTGCTGAGACTGCTGCCTTTCAAGCAGCAGTATTCTTGGCCTGGAGACGGACTGAAATTTGAAATGAATCAGCAGTGCAGTAAATTTAATTTTCAAAACCAAAAAGTTGTTCATATTTACATCCTGGCCAGAAATTTTAAGTTGCACCCACTCTGTGTGCTTCACTTTCCATGGGGCTGGTCAGTGGTAAAATTGCACCAAACAGGGGAGTTCTTACTATAGGTATTGGTACGAGTGAAGTCAGGCTGAGAGGAGGCATCTCGGGGATCAGAACAGAGGCTGACGCTTGAGGGTGCAGCCTGTAATCCATCAGGCTGTAATCACAGGAAGTCAGGACCAGAGTGTGCAGGTTCTGACCACATCTGGGGCAGTTCCTTGCACCTTCTCAAAATCAGTGCAGGTCTTCCAAAGGGGTCCTGAGCAAAGAAGGGATGCCAGGGAAGAATGAACTGGGATGCAGATAGTGAATAATAAATAGAGGTAGCACCACTGCTCAGAAGGGTCTGAAACAATATTTCAAGCCATGTCTTGAGATTCTCTTGTACACAGAACAGTCACTTCTTTCCTTTTTATTTGCCTGGGAATGTATTTCTGTTGTTCAGCGTGTTGGTTTTCTCTATCACTCCTATCAGGCAGAGCTGAACCTTGGTATGTTGGAGTTGCGTAGTTGCATTTTGTGTTCCCTTAGCAACCGAATAACTGACACTCGAAGAGGAAGCAATAAAAAAGTGTGTTTTAATTCTTTTACAGTTTGATAAATCTTGAGAGCTGGAGAAGCTGTGCAACAACTTCATGAGGAAGGAGAAAGTGAACTGCCTTTTGTTTGTATCTATTAACTGCTCTGAAAATACCTACGCTGTTGCTTTTACTCAAAAAGTACACTTGGTGTAGCTAATCTGGGATTTATTTATGTTATATGGAATCCTAGATATAGGTTATTTGCAACACATATTTATATGTTTAGTATAATAGGGTGAGAGTGAAAAGAGAGAGGAATGAAAAAGCCACACCTTAGCTACTTCCTAAACCACTTGTCTTTGGAGACAATTCTGGTTATACAGGTTGGTCAATCTTAACTTTTGTTTCACTCAGCCTCAGAAGCTTCTTTGGTGAGAAAATTCAAGAAGGCAGAGGGAAAAACTGGAGGACCAATGAGGTGGCTGGATAAAATGAATTCTAGGAAACGGTATGTCTTTGGATAGGGCACATGGATATATGTATGGATAGACTAATATTTAAAAAAAACCACATTTTCCTTAAGGGAATTATTCCTTATGTTGAATGCTTCTTTTTTGCTAAGGAGGCTGTTATTTATCCCAGTTGTTGCAGAGCTGTGGGGGATGGAGAGGAGAGAGCCAGGCTGCACAGGAGATACTCAGAACATAGCCAAAGTACTGGGGTCCAGGGACTGTTCTGAGAAGACCCGATTTATTTGAAGCTTCTCCAAAAAGAGCAGATATACAAGGCTTGGGATCACACTAATAAGAAAAGTTTAGAAAGGTGCAATATCCCTCTAACCATGACACACGTCCTGTAAGACAAAACCTTACATCTCTTCATTGCCTTTTTACTTTACCTTTTTGTCTGCCATTTTCCGTCTCGCATTTTACCTTTCTCCTTGTACTGTCCCAGCCATTCATTCTAATCAGCTCTTCTTCCCTAACCTGCGGCTTTAGCATTCTGCATCTTACTGCATGCTAAAATTGCTCTCCTGAGCGTTGCTCCACCCACACTTTGATGGATTGCTGTTCATGTGCCACCGCTCCTGCTCCCGGAGAAGCGTTGTGTGCACACAGGGCAGGCACCTCACTGCTAGACCTACAGCGATGCCTCTGCATTTCTACCTACTCTGCATTTCATCTGAGCTTGTGCTTGGATACCTCCTTCTGCGATCAAAACCAGGTTTTGGGGAGATGCTCCTTCCTCATGTCCTGTCTCTCCCCAATGTTTTTTGTTTTTTTGTTTTTTTGTTTGTTTTTTTTTTTTTTTTTTTTGTAGTCGCATCTCCTCTGATCCTTCAGAAAAGCACCCTTTTCTCTATTAATGATGCTTGCCTAGGGCCAATGCCTGTCGAAGCAGACAGTTACTCTCAGTGTCCTATCAAATTAGGTAATTTGACTCGAATAAATGTAAGCACATTCGAGATTTTGGCTACTTTCAATTTGCAAAGTTTTCTGAGACATGGCAATATCCCTTTCTTCCCCATGGACAGACATGGCAGGAAACGCTCCCTTCGGGCCATTGTGTCTGTCCCAGCTCTTTCACAGGACAGTCTAGCACTGGGGTCCCTTTCCACTGGTGGTGAATTGGTGATATTGCAAAAGTGATTAATCTGAAAGTACTGTTCACGATCCGCCATTTCTGAATCCATAAGATGACAAATAATTTCCACCTGAACATCTGTGACATTTGGGTTCTGAAACAGTCTCAAATACCATGCTGTTCATTAGTGGGGATTCAATTTCCTGTACCTCTCTGCTTCAGTTTTGCTTCAATGCATAGTGTGCATATTCATTAAAAACAACAATAATAAAGTTTTGCTGGAAAAGAGGGGTGTGTAAATAAAAGATGCCTGGGGCAAAGCTGTGTTTTGTGTTCTGGACATTTATATAGCTATTTAGAGTGCTCTTCAGTTAAATAATAATAATAATAATAATAAAAAAAAACTGACCAGAATTACCATAGCAACTGAAGCTAGTATGTGTTACATTTTTAATCTCTGAGAGACACAAACCCTTACTAAGACAACACGCAGAAGAGAACATGTGAACCTATGTGCCTTCCCTATGTTTGAAGGGAATATTTTGTTTCTTATTTCCTTGCCAGTGTTTAGTGCTGCCTCTGTTAGGGGAGTAGCTTTGTTCTCTTTGCATTGTTACGCTTGCAACTTGGGCAGAGGATGAGTGCAGGAGACAGCTGGAATGCGTTCTCTTCCAAGACATTTTTGAAACTGCCAGGAGTGTACAGCAAATGGTGGCTACGAGGCCACTAAGACATTTCTTTTCTGGTGCACTGGAATGAATTCCACAGGTGAACAGGGCTATGAATAAAACATGTTTGTATTTCATATCGGCACAAAACTACTTGCTCTGCTTTTCTGAATCTGATGTACAGGGAGGTACTTGTTCAAGTTTTTTTCCCCTCCCTCCCTATCCCAGTTCCCTGGCTTTACTTGGTTTCCTTAAATCCCTTTTGAATTAGAGAACACAACATTTCCGCTACATGAAAGATCCGTAACAATTCAATATATATTTAAAAATATATAATGCCACATCAGTGTGTGTTGTGTTTAAGAAGAGTGAGGGGAAAGAGGGATCGGTTAATCCATCAGCCCCCTCCATTAGTCTCTCCTATGGTGGTAAATTGGGATTTATTTCTCTTGTTGATGGTAAACATTTTTTCCTCTGTTCCATCCACCCCTGTTATTGGCTGAATAATTACAGTTCCTCTTATCAAGAAAATCAGGGGACTAAACTAGCTGTTTTCCCCATATTACTGCAGTACTTTGTTTTGAGTCTCTTGCAAAGAATGGGGTTTTTGCAGTAACATGCCTGGACACTTTACTGTTTCCAAGACAAACAGCTCTTGAGCCAAGATCGATTTGGACAGCATGCAATAGCTTGCATCTTTTTTCAGAAGATTCAGAGTCCTTTAGAAAAGCTAAATGAGCCTTAGAAAGCAGCCCTAGAAGGAGCAGCTGTGGGTACATGGAGGTACAGAAAGGTTGTGCCTGTCCACAGCCATATGGGTTGACTTAACGGCATAGAGGGTCACAGTTCTAGGAACTACTAAACAATTTCAAGCCTGATCTTGTTGGTGCTGGCCCTTGACACACGTTTTTACCAAATATGAAATCTGTCTTCATGATCCTTAGGGAAAAATCTGTCCTCATTTCCCTGTCAAATGCCTGCAACTTACTGTATTGCAAAACCAAGTGAGGCTCCAGATTTTGGAGCAAATCCTTAAGATACTGATGTTACACACTCTTTGTGTTCTTTACAGAGGTAAAATTTTAGGTAGAACTTTATTGTGTTTTCTCAGCATGGCTGCATGACATCCTTTCTAGAGCTGGCCACGAGTGTTTCTATTGGAAACTGATGTTTTCTTAGAATGAAACTTTGCATGGGAAATCAGCTGTTTCTGATGAATTTTCATTTTAAAAGTTTTTGATGGAATCATAGCAGAATGTTTATAGCTTCTTGGGTTAGAACGCTTTAATTTGCTTTGATGCTATGCATCATGCACCAGTTAAACTGAATTAAATAGCTGAAGTTTGTCAGTAAAGAATATTTTTTTAACTCCAAGCAGATATAAAAAATTGTTTATTGAAAATTTCTTAAAAAGTGGAAATTCTCAGTTTCATCTAGCTTTAATTTTTCCCTCAAAATGGTGAAATAATATTGGCATAACTCAGGTTTTTTTCTGGTTTATTTCTGCTAGCTAGCCTTAAAGTAGCACTTCCAGCTCCTGTGAATGTTGAGCAAAATCCGTAAATGAAATATGAATTTTCAATAGCTTATGTTCAGCTTGAATTAAAAACAAGTAATTCTTTCCTTCCTGTCTCATCTTGGAGTTCATCATGCAGTGACAATTTGAAATTTACAACCCAGACATTTAACATCCTTCACAAGAACATATAATTTGAAAAACTTGTGAAGAGAAATGTCTCTGCTAAAAAATGGCACTATCTCTTTGTAAAAAGACCCCTGTCATTTAAATCTCTGCTCAGCTTCCCATCTTAAGCTAAATAACACTGACATTTTTTTCAGATGCATTTTTTTGAAAGTTACCCAGATTAGATATTCACTTAAAAGAGTTTTAATGTGAAATTGCTGTCTTTATTGTATATCCCTTTGCGTAAATTTGCAGCTAATGCAGAATATGGATTTTATCAAATTCCATTGTTGAAAATAGACACAATGCCATTTGGTAGGTGTTCATAATCTTACAAATTACCAAAGCAGCATTCACCCTGAATTTGGAAAATGAACCCCAAGAATTTTCTTTCAAAAAATAAAGGGTGATTTATGTTTTGATAAAACATAGCAAAGGAGAGATTAAGATGAGATTCTGTCTGTGGAGACATAGATCTCTGATAAGATTAATAAAACTAGGCTTGATGTCTAACTCTCTTTGACTCCACTGGATATTGGACACAACCTCTTTCAGTAAATTCCACAAAATGAATATCTTTATTTTCCGTTAATTAACCACATTTGCAAATCTGTTCTTTACACACCAGTACATAATTTTCAGTTATGCTGGGCATACTTCATCCAAGTGAATACCTCCTTATGTTAATACCCCAAAACACAAGGTGTTTGTATACTAAATTTTATGGAAGGTTCATTTTTCTACTAAACTCTAGAAAATGCATAATTTAGAACACAAGTCTTGTGGGAAATGGCTGCCTTGGAAAACTTTGAGTTCCTTCATATTTTAATTGGCATGAAAAAGTCTTTTAATTCTTCAGTATTTCTAGTTTGTGTTAGACACCACCAGCCCTACACCCCCCCTTCCCCTTTTATATACAGATAGTAGAAAAAAAATGAACCTCTACAAAGTTTTCTCTTTGATGTGAAAATTTCGATTGATAGCAAATTGGACAAGGCAGAAAATGGCACAATGAAAACCCAAGAAACCTTATTTCTTTTGTGAAGAAGTAGAGCAGATTCTATATTTTGATTACACAAGATGCTTAGCAAAAAAAAAAAAAAAATAGAATCCAAAGGTGTCTCTATACTGGGTTGTTTTACATGGTAAACTACATTGCCCCACAAGGTTTTCTTTCCTCCTCCTCCTCAATAAACAGACTTACGAATATTGTTAGAATTGCAGAACACAAAACCGGTATGAAAGCGAGCCAGATTTTATGCTAGGAGATGATCCCTTTCATGTCTTTAAAATATTGTACAGAATCCTTTTTAGTTCTAATACTGGTATCAAACTGAGGGAGAAATATTTTTGTTGGGTAACTTTGATGATGATCAAGAGACACAGAGCTAAACTTCCAAAACATGCAACATAAGTGTTTAATTCCTGTTTTCAAGAGTATCTTTGAAGCTGAGGAGTCCTTAATATTGAGCCTGTTGCACAAGTTACTAGCAATCCCACTATGCCAAGTAGTTATTGAAGGGTGGGGGACTGCTGAACATTTCCTACAGACAGGCAATGCTGAGTGCTTGCCAGCAGTGAAAGACAACAGCTAACACGTACATAAATGTACTTACAAAATGCTCACGGGGAGAGAGGTACATAAAGCTTATGCATTTTGAGTTTATTAGTGATTTACCTTGCTTTAGCTTAATCTTTTATTCGTCTAGTATTTCTATGGTGGAAGTGATTCGAGTTTGCACTGTATGAGCTCAGGACTGCATACAGTGCTGGATTAACACATTTCTCCAGTTAGTAAGTGTTTATTAAAAATGTCTATGGTTGAGTTTACTTTGTGATCTTGCATGTCTTGTGCTACATGTTATGAGCATACTAAGAAATAGTTCCTCCTCCATATCTGAGCTGCAGCTTGAGAACTATCTGCATATCTGGTAGTGGTTATCAAAACAAACAGGTAGAGAAGTATTTTTTAGATTTTTTTTTTTTTTTTTAATGACTGATTCAAGCTACAATTAAGGCTCAGAAATAGTTATGCTTTCAGACTAGGTTGTCTTCTTTCCCTTCTGGGATTCACATTGGGATGAAAAGTATGAACAGGGTCACAAAGGGGTGAAAGAAGAGATCATTCTCTTGGCAGAGTCCTGTACTGGTCATCAATTTTGTGAAATGAACTATAAATTATGGGTTGGAAACATGATTTTATTTATAGAAAGAGAAGCAGGCTAAAATTGCTTAGAAGGTCAGTTCTAACCTGAAAAGAAAGTCTACTAAGCTTTGGTAAGTTTTGAAATTGGGCATGAACATCTTAGTTCCCTTGGAATCCTTCTAAACCCATTCACTTTATCCCATGTCTCCATGCTGTGTGGCAGTTTCTTTAATCTCTGAACCAGTTGCAGAAGTTCACAGGCCTCTCTGTTTTGTAGTCTGGTAGATTTTCTGATATAACTAATTGGTTTTGACTCCCCTGGAATGGTCCATTGTGGTTTTACGTAGTTTGACATTGTAATGAAATATTTTTGTTCACAATGTTAATTTTCTTAGCACTGAGATTCTTTATTTGTATTAAATACTAAGAAACACGGAATGAATTCTTGATCTTCAGACTTTCGCCACGAGCAGCAACACAGATTACAGTGAAGTCACAATGTTTTAATTCATTCTGCTGTGCTTTCCCTTCTGGATTGTAAGCCCAAATACATTTGCCTTTAAATGCTTTAGAGGTAGACAGGTTGGGTTTTCATTGCTTCTAAATATGTGACTGCCTTGGGGCTTCTAATTTATTTATTTTTTTAATGGAGTGAGAGGCTATAAAACCTATGTGCTGTAAAGCAAGCAGGCTTCTAAAAGTTTCCTACCAGCTCACCAGGCTCAGCTGAAAGAGCAGGTATCTTCAAGATTATTTAACTCATGTTCCTAGGCTTCTAATTAAAACCACCAAAATGCTCCCCATTTTGAAAAGGTCACATCTGATTGCATCTGAGACGTTCCCTTTGTCTCATTTTAGTTGTCTCTGGTTTACATACTTATGAAAAAAAATAAGCAGTTATAGTCAACTGTCCATTACCAGCAGGAAGATTACCTGGTTGGTGGATGAGCTTTGGCAGAGGTGTGGACACAATCTCCCTGTCTCAACACATATCCTAGCAGAGTTTATTAACCCAGGAGTGCAGGCTGGAGACTCCTGAATGGCTCTGCACTAAATGAGGGGCACCAGGGAATGCTGCAACAATGAATGGGTTTATTTGTTCAGCCCCAATGCTTAGGAATAACAGAAATTTGATTCTTCTGATTGTTATTGCATTCATTAATTCAGTTCCAATCCAGGGTTCTCATCTCAAGAAATAATTTAAATAAATAATATCAGAATTTTTAGTACTCTCCTACAAGGTTAATTTTAAATATATTTTTTAAACATTGTAATAAGATAATTGTCTTTATGTTTAAGAGATTCACAGAGTGCACTCTTCACATGTGCTTATTTATCTTTGTCTATTTTCACATTTCCCATTACCATAACATATGAGTTTCATACCCTTTAATGTGTGAATCTGCCTGGGGCCTCTTTGACTAAGTGAGTATTAGCTACATTTTGAAAACTGTATGTAATTCATACTGTCCAGCTTTAATTGTCTAAGTTAAGGCTCATTTTGTTACCTTGGATCCCAGTATGGGCTATAAAAAAGGTTAGGCTGTTAACTTAGCCATGACTTGTAATCTACAGTCTCTGAAATGACTGCTCAGGAGGCTCAGCACCTAAATAAGGTAGTATCACTATCCCTCCAGGAGACTAAGTAACAGGTTTTCAGAGATGTCTAGACACTTGAGAAAGCAGAGGAATATCAAATGGGATTTAAAAAAAACCCCCACAAACGCTGGAATGCTTAGGCATGTTGAAGACTTACTGAAGACATTTATCTCCATCTGCCTGTCTTGCCAGAGCAGAGCAGGGTGTTGAGTTCAGGTCTGCAAAGTCCTCTACCTCTGCTTTCTCAGTTCACTCATCTTCTTCTCTCCTTTATTTTTTTTTAATTCATGTCTTAGGACAGAGAATAGACATTCTGCCCAGTGACCTTTGAGAAGTCTTTTTAATCACATTTGTGCCTAGGGAGTACCAGTAAGAACTAATACTAACAAGTACTGCACGATGACAGGGTCAGAAGCTGTCTCCTGTCAAGTGGGTAAGAGGAACTGTAAACTTTATCCTTCATAACTATTTCTTTTTAATATGTGACATAAGAAGAAAGATAAATATCACTTGCTTTATTTGTATAGTTTATGATATTATTCTTCCTGGAAATAGTACTCCATAAGACTTTTTCATCTGAAAGCATTCAAGTCTTGGCTCAGTTGATGGTATTTGCTTTACCTGGCTGTACCAAAAGGTCCGTGCTCCTAGGTATGCTGGTGTTGCATACAGAGCTTTATTGTATCCCCTCAACTTTTCTTCCCTTAATCTGTACCAAAACACAGTACCAAAATTTACTGCAAGGAAAGTAATGATCCTCCAAAAGAAATTCAGAGCAACTAGAAAGAACCATTTTAATTAGCTGACAGAATTGCATTGTTTAGGTTTCTTTTAAAAATCAATGAAGTGGCTGCAAATGTTTCTAATGTCTTCATGTCTTTAAAACTCTCACTGGGGAGCCCTCATTCTTAGCACAAAAAAAAAAGTTTTTATCATTTTGAAGTTATTACAAAGGCAACTGGTACTTGGAAGGGGCTGTAATGCACTTCTTCATGTCTGCAGCATTTTTCTGTGCTTGCTTGGTAGCAAAAGGTTTAAAAATCCTTGCCCTATTCCTACTTTCTTCTGGGATTTGGGATTGGGTTTTTTCTGACTTTGTGTGGGTCAGTTATACATGCTACAGAATTTTAAGCTATAGTATACTGTGCTATTGAAGCCTAAGCCTGAAATAAACACTTCCCAAAACCTCTCTATGCAATAAGGATACCATGTATTTCTCCTGTACCTAGGACTTATGTTCAGTTAAGACAGCTGGAAATGTTTTCTCAAACCCAGGTCTGGATTAATTTTCTCTTCCATTCACATGCAGAATACCCATAATGATGCGTATTGCTCTAGTAACACTTGACAAATGGCTACCACTGTGTATATACATATATACAGTCTGTATAATTTCTGTAACAAAATGGTACTGAAAAAATAAAATATAAAGAGGGCAAGGAACAGAGCTACATCTTCATAAAGCAAAGCACACTGAACTTGCCTTGCTCAATGTGGAAAGTGGACATTCCCCTTCAAGGTCAGGTTTACCAGAGGCTCTCTGCTGGAGGTCTCACCATTGGTACCTGTTCCTACATTGGTCTTCATTCATCTCCCTCTTGGAGAAGGGACTCTTTGTCAGAAAGTGTAGTGATATGACAAGGAGTAATGGTTTTAAATTGGAAGAGGGGAGATTTAGATTAGATACCAGAAAGAAATTATTTCCTGTGAGAGTGGTGAGACACCAGAACAGGTTGCCCAGAAAAGCTGTGGAT
>JAOXNG010000026.1:57081709-57094903 GCA_028566535.1 Scolopax minor | reverse complement strand
CCTACCCAGGTTTTACTTACTTGATGAGAGATTATTTTCAGGAATAATTACATGGGGAAGAAGGACAAAAGGAGAATGTTGAAAGCGATTCATTTGTAGGAACAGTGGGGACCTGCTGGGTGAGTTATTATGGTAAGTTATGAGGAACATTGGCCAAGCAATAAGAGCATCCTGAAGGCATATATTCCAAACTACCAAACCTGTAATTTTAAAAGAAAATCTAATGCATGCATTTTTGAAGAAAATGTAAATGCAGGTTTGCTTTTTTGATGTGATATGGTCCCAAGGCTGCACTTGCCTCCCATAAGGGCAGAAAACAGCCCAGATCCACAGTATGGACTAGGTAGGGTTTGATACTTCTATATCACCAGTTGAGCACCCATTGTCTGCAGGTGTCTCTTCTCTACCTTTTAGTGTACATCAATGCATACATCAAGAAACTGCTGAACTCAGGCTGCAGGTTGACACTATTATTGAATCCCTTGCCAACACTGAAACTCCCAGAACGCAGGGTATGCCTTGAATACTCGCTGCCATCTCCAGCTGAGGGTCTATACTCAGATACTTGTAGGTTTGTTACTCTTTTTGAACTCCATACATATATGATACCCATTAAGAGCCTCCAAGAACAGAGACCTTTTAAAAAGTGTATTCTCAACGAGGTAACCTGGTGTGAGCACATCAGATCTGTCCTCTGATGCTTTCATTTTTTAAATCAGATTCAGGGAGGTGTTGCTTAGATTCAGCCTTATACTTCATTGCCTTGTCCAGGATATGTAAAAGATGTGGGGAGCATTCTTATTTAAGAGGAACTCTCATCCCTGTAGAGAAGATAGCTTTCTCCAGGGCCAAACTGGAATGAACTCTGGAAATTCAAAAATTCCCCACAGACCTCACTGCCTTCTGCTCCGGTTGCAAGGCACTGTTCTTTGACCCCATCCTCTCTAATGTAAATATTTAACAATATGCATATTTCAAAAGCAACAGCGACCACAACTCTGAAACTCTACCAAGCAAAGCACAAGGTCTTCTCATGGGGAGCGAGTGAGAGGACACCCAGAATTAGCGACGCCGCTTCCTGCATGACTGTAGGTGTTTCTCCACACAGAGCCAGACATAGCAACAGAGGTACCATAGGAACCTCTGCAGAACAACACAGCAGCTTTGGGTTGCCTCTGGGAGAAGGTCCAGCCCTGAAGCCAGCTGCCAGCCCAGGCTCCTTTGCATTTGAATGAGCAGTGGGGATGGTACAGGGAGATCCGAGTTACAGGCAGCCTGAACCTTGCGTCCATATTACCTTGCATCTCGATGCAGTCTAACCCTCTGGATACCACATAATTACCTCAGCCTTATACTCAAAGGTTCAAGATTTGTGTTTCAGCTGCTGTGCTGTGCTGCTCCACGCTAGTGGCAGAATTTCAGGTATCCGAGCACAGCACTCGAGGGGTGTGACATTTTTTTCTGTTGCTACCGCATCAGAGGCTAGTGGTCAAGTTGATAGCCTGACCCAGGCTTTTTCAAGCTGTATTTCAAGACTGAGATGAAGAAGTTTAAGTATTTGCTCAAATAAATAAGCAAAAGTATTAAATCTTGGTAATAAGAATTTGACAACAAAAGCTTTTTATTTCTGCCTTGGAATACAACACCATTACTTCTTTGTCTCCTTCCCACTCCTTCGATTTTCCAGGTACCACTCAAATTGCCCATAAATCTTGGACTCTTAATTTAGAAAACAATCTTTCAATCTCTACCACCTCCTAAAAAATACTCCTGAAAAATGGTAACTATTTTAAACATCACATTATAGGTTTTGTTCAGCTTTCCGTGCCTGTGCTACTGAAAGAACATGGGGAAAAACAGGAAAATGAAAGTAATGAAAGTAATAAAAATCTTAACTGTGTTTAGATTTCTCAAAACACGTTAAATAGAAAACACGTATCATGTTACATCATTAGATTAGCTGCAATCTGCCAATTCCGCTGAAGTGCTACCGCCTACATGTACACTTTTGTCCAGCGTTTGGGAAAGGTTATACCTGACAATGAAACTCATGGTATTTTTGAAATAGCACATATGCACACACAACACTTGAGATGTATGCCATAACCCTGTGATCATGCTTCTAGTTGTATTTACAGGAACACAGAGGTCTTTAGTAGTGATAGGGCTTCTAATGGCCCCTGTTCTATTAAGTGTATATACATGTAACCAAGATAATGGTAATACTGAAGAGTTTATCTAATTAATATGTGGCTTGTGTCCCACATTTGTGATAGATATTTTAGGGGAAAAAAACCCAACAAACTGCCCAAATTGTTCTATCTCTTCTATCCTCCACTTTCTACCATTACAAGCAATTTTGGGAGGCAAATAATTATCTCTTTCTCTATCCATGATTTGTGTCCCTCCTTGAGAGGGAAAATGTCTCAAATGTTTTGATGAGACGTTCAATGGAGAAGCCTTTGCCCATCTGAAGCCCCAAAGGACAGAGTGGGGTGCAGAAGGACAGTTCTATAGCGCTACTACAGAAGCACAAAACTATGTTTTTCTTGTGCTACTTACATTCTTATCATGGTGAAATTCTTACAAGTTGCAATAGTTTTATTTTAAAGTTGGAGGGTTTTGTTGTTTTGTATTGGTTTGATTTTTTTTTCTTTTGCAAGTATTTGAGATAAAAATGGAGTTAAGTAAGCTATTAATGATTCAGTGGGCATACTTTTAGGAATGAACGCTCTACCTGTGTTCAATATGGCTGAAGAGAATAGCTGGTGCTCTGGTTACATTATCCTGCTTTAAAAATTCAAAGGGAGATCCCACCAGAAACATTACTCCTTATTCACTTGTGCTCCCTAATGGCAACTTTAAATTCTGTCTTCTCTATTGTCTTTGCTAAAGACACATGACATTGTGCCTTTGCTGTCAGAGCGTGTGCATTGTGCCAGTGAAATGCAGTCAGTGCCTAATGTGCATTTACAGAACTTTCAAAGACTGTGATAATATACATTTCACTTCTCCTTTCTTTTTTTTTTTTTTTTTTTTTTGTGGAGGATATGCGATTTCTTCTATGAGTGCAGCAGCTTGTGATGTGATAGTACAATGAAACACGAGGCCAGTGCAGCCAGATACCTTTTTTCTTCATATTGTGTTAAGGGTATGAGCCTTCTTTGATGTCGGTAAAGTTAATAACATTTAGAAATATAAAAATCAAGTCAGTACTCACTGACTAAGACAGCAGTACCAGACTCCCTTGCTTGCCTTGATTTTTACCAACTTTCCTCTTTCTATAAAAGAAACAGCTTTTAGAAATTGAGACATGCGTCCTTTGTTTGTACAAACTCTTCGACAATATGTGGAAAAGAAGACCATATGTTCACTCCAAACTTACACCATCTTTTGGTCACTGCACAGCAGACGGAAAGGTGCCTTGCAGGGAAAATCGCTACAGCCAGAATCTCTCTAATCTCTCCCACAGAACACACAACAAATCCAAACTGAAAATTAATTGAGATTGGGGAAGAAAAGCTAATGCCTTCTCCTTTCTCAGTGGGCATTTTTTTTACTTTGACATTTATACATATCTGCATTTTTTAGTCTCAAGAGCAAGAGGAGAATACTTAGAGAAAAAGGGCTGCTCACTGAACATTGGAACAAAGTTCAGTCTACAGGCTGGAGAGGAAATAACAGTACAGTAATTTTGCCTTTTTTACACCCGTCCGTGATTTTTTTTCAAACATGCTGTTAGTTTCCTAAGTATACACACTGCTCAAAATCTGGCAACAAAATAGATCTTTGGCTGTTCACTTTTAGCCACTACATAATAGAAACATTGTGGTTTGTTTTGATTATAGGTAGACTACATCATATTTTTTTATTTTAGGACCAACTCCTGGAATAACTTGACAAAAAAGTTGGCTTTCACTGAATATTTGATGGTATTTTCTTGTTATGTTCTATATGATTTTGGGTAGTGATGATGATTACTATTATGTATCATGTAATTTATAATTCATCATACAATCTATTTGCTGCATTACTTGCAGAGACTGAAAAACAGAGAGTCACAAGAATGCTTCGCTGTTGTAAGGTATTACTGTTGCATAATCTTTATCTATTTCCCAAACAGAAGATGATTCTAAAGTGACTGGATATGCAACAAACCAGGACAGGAACAAGCAGTACTTAAAAAAGCCTAGTCATAAATTGAAATGAGTTAAAATGTGTATTGAAGAGGTTCTTGAGAAATTAAAGACTCTTCCTTATTTTCTAAGCCAAGTCTTGAGACCCAGTTTCCTTCCTATCCTATACTTCACCAATGAAGGCTTCTGCTTAGTTTCAGGTATAAGGTTTGAGCTTCAGAGTAATATCCCTCAAGTCATTCTACAGTATCCAAAGACAGCAATGTAAATGCATAAAACTTGGCAAGGGAACTTGCTGGATTAGCCTGCTCTTCTGCCCAGCACCCAAATTCAATACAGACATAGCCTGAGGAAGTGTCAAAAAAAGGTTGAGAAGAGATTCATAACCTTATCTGCCTTTTGCATTCACAGTTGCTTATGATTTTCAAGGGTACCTGTAGCACATGCCTTCAAAGAGTCTGCTTGGGTTGTTTAGGTACAGTCCTAAGCAGAAGAGGACCATACCTGCTGGTATCACACCTTATTTTAAGCACGGTGTTTAATAAGGAGATAGTAAACTCTAAGACTGAAATACAACCATGAGTATAATAACACCATTTGGCTGACTGTCTCATGTTCATTTAAGTGGCTGAGGATTAAAATAATGGTAATAAGGTAAAACAGGCCTGTTCATAACATGTACCAGGACAGCTAAGAGGGGACTAATGCACCAGGTATTTATTATACTGTAGAATAGCTGTCCTTCAAAAGTCAGCATTGCCATGTATTTCTCCATCTTTTATCCAGAGGGCAACATAACTCTCTGTAACTGGGAAATGCTAAGCTTTTAAAACACCTAAGAATGAGAAGAAATATTACTGTGATATCATATGACGAATGGAAGATGTGATGCATCCCTATTACTGCATCTGACTGGCAATATTATAAATTTACATATATTAGCAAATTAGATGATAGTCTTAAAGGATAACATTCTTAACATTGCACTTGTATTCTGGACATTTATATGAAGTATATCTACTATATAAATATCAGTTTTCTCTGACAAATACAAATGTAAAAATGCTAAAGAAACTGTAACATATGTGGTTATTTTGGCTAAGTATCTGAGAAATAGGTCAATTCAACTTAGTTTCCTTGTAACCTCTATTTTCATGTCCCTACCTCTTTTTTAAAGGCCAGCTCTACTCATGTAAATGTCCCATGATCTGAATTGCATGCAGTAATCTTGAGGGAAGAATATGTATTTGGCACCATTTTCAATGATCAAGACACTTTACATGACATTCTTGTTTAAATGGCATGAAAATCAGAGTTAAGTGCTGTGTAAATGAGGGCAGAATAGAGCCCTTTGTATCTCATTTTCCAACTGCCGTGGGATCATCTGGAGGTATAACCACATAAATCCCCCGAGGATATGTCTCCAACTCTCTCCCTTAACATGCTGTTCCCTGATCACATTGGAAATCCACTCAATTTAAATTTAATCTCAGCAAAATCTACACAGGACTTTCTTTCTAAATTTGCAATGCTGGTTTTGGGACACTTTTTTGCTTGGGCTGCTACATTTCGTTGCATTTTTGCTTAGACATCCTCTAACCTGCTTCTCTGTGGGGGAACCACTGTGTATCAGGAGAGTTGGGGTCTCTAAAAATTAGAGATTAAACTGTTGGCTCAGACCCCGGAATGGGAACATATTGCTTCCTCTGTCACCGACTGCTGCATGATGTTAGGATTGTACCTTCTCCCTGCTTTACTTTGGTTATCTAAAATATGGCCATAGTGTTTTCCAAACATTTTTCACTTTCCAATCTTTCCGAGTTAAGGCTCTGCACGGCATGGATCAAAAGTTCTCCCCGTTCTCCCCATCCAAACGGGAAGCTCCAAGCTTGTACTAAACGAGTACCTCAAATTTATAAGTAAAAAATAATTGTCAAGTTGCATGTGAGGAAAAAGAGAGACACGGAGACAGATGGATTTATATAAATTCAGCTCTTAAAGTGTTGGGGGTTTTTTTATTATTATTATTAAATTAAATAATAGTAAGCAGTAACCAGCTGTAGTATTATTCTTCACTGTGTAATCTGCACAGTGAAATGTAAACAGGGGGTCAGGCTCTCCTGTGGCCATATGACCCTCTCAGCAGGAAAAGGGGGCATGGAGAGAGGCTGTGCACAGAGAAGCGTACAAGGATATTCATGAGCTGGGAACTTTTGCAGCAAAAAATAGCTTTCCTGCATAGTCAATGGTGCATAGCGTTCGGTTTAAAAACCCTTATTAAATTAAGAGGAGCTTTCTGCATCTACCAGCCTTTGCCGCTGCTGCTGTGTGTACTTCCATAATGTTGTTGAGAATACTGGAGCTTAATATAAACTTGGAGGTTTAGAAAAATGCAATAACATTCAGATACAACTTGATTACTGACGGAACAGAGATACAGAACATGAAAACGGATATGTCTGGGGAACCTAGTGCTTCTGAATCTCTTTGTTCCCTAAAAAAAATTCCTTCTTAAAAAATAGACGTCTATCTGTATGTATATATGCATTCCTTTGTCAACACAGGAAGATGGAGGGATTGGCAGCCAGGCATTCTTTAGTATGTTAATTACCTAATGTTTTCTGTTCTTTAAAATTCTCTTCTTTTCCTTCCTTTTTTTTTTTTCCCTCCAGATTAGAAAGCCGAGCCCATCTTTGCACTCTGATCATAGTTTTCATGCTGTGTATTTAATACAGTATATTTTTTAATTCACAAGCATACTCTTTCTGTCACTCTTGTAGCCACTAAAGCCCTGATTACCTTTTCGTTGTGGTTCCAACATCTTTTCCTTGCAGTATTTTTATGGCATAACAAACCTTTATTTATTTCTTCGTTTATAATTTTAAAAACCAATATAGTTTTCCACCCAAAACACCCGTTTTTACATAACCTTGAGATGCCTATTCATTCTTTCTCAGGAGGAGTTCAGGGGAAAGGTGCAGTGCCCCTCTAAATCACAAATGAAATGAGTTTGTTGGCTTGAATAGTATTTCTCCTTTCAACCCTCCGCACATTTCAGTGCATTCCATTAGTCATTGTTCAAATGAGGCTGTTCTCCGACCCCAGAGGCAGGGGAGGAGGGAGTTTGGGGTTTAAATGAGTTTGCCGATCAGTACATAGAGGCACATTGTTTCTCATCTTATATTTTGCATGTTCTGTTTGCAGAAAATAACCCCGGTTCCCAGTACCAAAATGTTTCAGGTTTTGAGCATACTGTATGTTTGATGCAGCTAATTTAAATAAATGACTTTCACATTTAAGCAATTAAACCTATAATTAGCAGTGTTTGAATGAACTAATCAGCTAATACCCTATGACACACAGTTCTTTTTTTTTTCATCTAAATATTTTTAAAGGGAAAGGAGAGAGATTTATGAAAAATTATAGGTGATGCAGTAAAAAAATATGCTTTGACTCGTGGAAATTACAAAACAACACCACAAACTATTTAGACCAATGTTCTCCTTTTGCCTTCCAGGGAATGTGGAATTATGCACACTCATTTCCTCTGAATTCAGGGGAAAAGGCTGCAATAAACAAAGTAGACAATCTTTTTTTTTTTTTTTTTTAAAACGAGGCAAACTTCTATCACTGTCGTGTGTTTTTAAAAACACCCAAATGCACTTTTTGAGGTACTCTGCACTCACTGTATTTTAAAATGTGTGCCCACATCTAATCCAGTGATAGGAGAGCTGCGTAAGCCATACCCTTGGGAGATTCCCTCTGGCTGGCAGAGCGTTAGCCGCTCTCAATAAGATGGAAATTTATTAGGAGGAAATTATCCTGGTGTCCTCTGAAAAACAGCATTTCTGATAAAAATCTTGTTCTCTGACAGCAGTCTAACAAGATACATTTGTTAGCTGGTTTTGTTCCTTGGACTCATCTGTTAATTTTAATTCTTCTGTTGCACTGCGGTGTATTTACGTTCTGAGGCAGACATGATCTATGTGTGCTCAGTGGAGATTGAGATGTTGGGGGTGAGAGGGCACAGAAGTTTAGGAAAGAGCTAGTCTTTTTTTTTTTTTCTTTTCCTCTAGTTAAAGTAAAGGGGGAAAAAGGTCCTTATTTTTTTATTAAAGCTTGAACTTGCTAATAAATGTTGTGCCTCTTTGAATCTGTTTGACTATAGTTTTTTATTACTGCAGAAATGTGTATAATTTATCATATAATTCTTCTTTTCTTCAGCTCTGTTGTCCTTGAATGTCACAGTACTGCACATAGGCCATATAAGTCACACCGCATACCAGAATGCTACTGGTATTTTCCCCTAGAACACCATTAAATATCTACAAATGCTGAAAACAGCTTGAACACCCCTGAGTTGTTCAGCTCTGCCTATCCTTACTGCAGCTCCACTAAGGTTGACATTTGGGACCCTTCTCTTCAGCCTAATCTTTCCTGGAGTGTCTGCCTCATGTGGAGGTCAGGCTGGAAGGTTTTCAAAGGAGGACTGTGGATTTTTAATTTTACCCTCCCCCCAGCATTATCTCTTGTTAGTAAGGTACGCGGTGCTCTGATCTTGCAGAGCAGAACGGACAGCAGGAAGGTGGCAGATGGCATTCAGTAGTTATATGGCTCACCAAAACTTAAGTGAACTTCTATTCCTGTGTGATAACTAGCTTCTGAAAGTGGTTTTTCATCTGCCAAGCTTAAGAGAAGAGCTAGTTTAGATTTAGATTCTTTTCGCCAAACATATTGGGGAGAGTAGGAAGAAAGAAAGGGGTCACGGGGTGCTGCCTTATCAAAAGGGTTTTTTAATAGGACTGGATTCTCCCTTGCTTTTGATGGAAAATCTCAGTTCGGTAGCAAATTTTTTTTATTTTTAAGTAAGAGAGATACTACCACCCTATGTAACTAATACCATGGTACAGGGAACGCTCAGAGAAGGTCTGGATTTGAACCATCAGGTTCAGAGCAGAAACTTGCACTTGAGGCTTTTATGCTCAGGCAGAGGATTTGTCTACTCAGTCATTTCCCATGATGATAGTCTTTCTACCTAATGCTTCCAAATGTTTCCTCCAACTTGGACTGGGAAAAAACAGTACTTTTGTGCAGCTTTAATAGAGAGGAAAACAATTTCTTCCTTGGCTTTACTTCTGGAAATCAAGGTATAGGTGTCTAAAGCACTGATAGTTCTCAATGTAGTCTGAAAGAGTGGCAGATAATCAACAGCTCAGGGAAATTAAACCCTAGGTATTTGAAGTTGGGCATCTAATCAATGAGGCAACCCAAACTCAAGGACTTCACAAATTTTAGCCTTAATCTTGCTATGCATCAGAGTCCATATGCAAAATGGAAGCATTTGTGCCTTATTATCTATGTAACAAACAGGGGAGCTCATTAGTACTGCAAGAGGTGTCTCCACTTGAGACACATACTATACCGATGAAGTTCCTCAAAGCTCATGAGAAAATAGATAATTTCTTATTCAACTTATTTGCAACTTTTGGGTGAAGTATAGTGAGTGTTGTATGATAAGGCTAGCAAAGTTCAGATGTGGGCTGAGAGATCCCCAGTGACGAATACACTCTCTGGAGAACCTATGGTAAGAAAATCCCAAGGACCAATGCTCAGCAACAGTAGAAAGGAGGAGGCCCTGCAGGCCACTCCACGGAATTGTGGTGAGAGTCTTATAGAGGTTCTCTGAGAATCTAAACCGTGATCAACACATGTTTCTTCAGGATGCAGATCAGCTGGACCTTTTCTTAGCACGCATCTGCCACACCTTTCAAGGCCTGCTAAGGAAGTGCTGCAAAGTTACTCTAGTTGTAATTTTACAGATTTGGTTTGGAACAAAGCATTTTTGCCACCAGGAAGCTCATTATTTCCAGAGCAGAACGAAAATGGGGAGACTTCAAAACTATTCTAATATGTTTTTTTCTGTGTAATAATCTCTGTATGATATAAAATGATGGTGGTTCTGATTAAGTATTGAAAGCCATTACCTCTGAATGTCATTCTTTAAATAACAGGAAAAAAACAGCTAAAGCAGCCTCTGTAACATACCTAACTCCTACACAGCACCCTAACCTATCACTTTTTAGGGTCTATGCTTCTTCAGTGCTCTTAGCACAGCTGACTTCATGCAGCAAAAATTACAGCTGCAAGAAGATTCTAAATACTATCCTGGTTGGTTCAAAGTTTAGAATTCTACTTTGAAAAGTAGAAATGCTATTTTCAAAACTGTTCTGCTTGTTGTTTCTATTCATTGTTTCCATGGCAGAGCTGAAAAACTATTACAGCTGTGTTTTGGGTGGTCTATTGTATACCACTGTTGGTTTTGATTATTACGTTCAACACTCTCTTGGTATGTGTTTCACTGTCCCACTGTCTCCACACAAATAAGGAGTGGTGCTCCTTCCACCCGTTGTTTATATAATTGCTCTGTGGTTACAAAGTGGGAAACCTAACTTTTTTGCCCTCTTCTGCTTGAGGGATTCACAAATCCATACACCAGTTCCTAGGAGTGCGTCCTAAACACTAGGTTATACCTTAGTATTTAAAGGGGCATTGCTTTGTCCTTCCTTCAGGAAAAGTCCTGGAATAAAATGTAGATCCTAGAAGAAGGAGCATGATTCAATGCCCAAGAGATAATGACTTCTGTCTGAGATGAGGACACCAAATTTCTGCTGATTCGATTCTGTGTTTTATGTTGAACCATCATCAGGACCAAAAAAACCCCAAAACAACAAACAAAAAAGGAGGATTATAGAAAGATAGATGTGGATAAAGGTATTCCTGACCTGATTTTTAAATGTGCTCTTATAAAGACCTTCTGCTAAAGTCAATCAGGCAATACATAGTGCATTTGCCTGGAATATACCATGTAACGGAGACTAACGTGCTTAAATGTCTGTGTTTGGACATTGCTCCAGAAGATATGATTTATTAAAAGCACATAACTCTCAGAACTGGATTACGAGTAGTTAAAATACAGACTCTTGTCTGTAAAATACACACATCGTTTGCTGCAGAAGATGGGAAGACAAAAGTGCTTCCTTGGACCCAGCATTGTGAAAACAAGGGAGTGGGGGTGTAAAACGAGTGATTATCTGTATAAAATGGCAGTTGCAAATACAGTGTGTGTTTAAGCTCACCAGCAGAACACACCCTGTCCCGTGCAGCTGCGAGTGAGGATCAGAGTAAACAAAAACTGCATTGTGGCCTGTCTTCTCCTGCTTCGCAATTATACAGCGTGTGACCTTCTGCAGCTAAAGAGGGACCTTGCAGCCTTGCTGTAAAAACCACCCTTAAGAAACCTGCACCTTGACGTGGGCTTAGGACAGCTGAGACACGTGTACCTGGAATCAAAAGTAACTGATGCCTTAATGACAGTCAACAGAAAGCTTTTGCACGCGATAGATTGTTTTCTTTAACTATGTAATCCCATGTGGTTTTAATTACTTGATGTAAGTGTTCCCATTCTACTTTGGTTTTCTTTGTCCAGTTTTCATCAAGACGAGGAAATTTGGAAAGGCAGGATTTTTAACTCAAATCAGTATTCAACACTTCAGATATTTGTCTGAAACTCTTCTGGGCTTTCTGCATGTGTGTCTCCAGATTAGTTCTGGCAATATCGTTAAATGATCTTTTTTGTATGTAAGACCTTCAGTGCTTAAGATGGAGTCATGGTAAAAGTGAAAAAAAAAAAAAGTTCAGGACATTATTTGAGCATTAAGGGAACTAAAATTACGGTCGTTTCTCAAGCAGGAAAAATATACAAGATGGGGCACAACAGGCTTCTATATCCTGAAAAAAAAAAAGAAAAAAAGCTTTTCTGAGAAACTAAGCTTCCATGAGAAACAGAAGCCTGTTACCTACTTGGCTTAACAGTAGAACAGGAATCAGTTGTGCATGTGAAGGGACATCAACTCTGGGTTCATGACTACAAGCCACAGATCATGTTGTGAACACTATTGCCTCCTATTTTTCCTCTGACTATATCCAAGTCTTGAATGCATATTTCAAGGAACTGTGACCTGAATTCAGATGATTGATCACAGTAGCAGTAGAGTAAACTTTCAGTATATCTTCACATTGACAGTGAACCTGATATCAAACTTTAACCTGCAGCACTTTGCTTTCCTATAAAATAAAAATATTCTGTCCTAAATCACTGCCTTTTCAAAAACATAAACAAAACCAAAAAAGCCAACTCTTGCAGACTGGCTGAACTGTTTTCTATATAATTCCCAGTTTCTTATCTCTCTGATTTCCCATGCACTCCCTCTTACCTTTCCTGATCTCCCATGGAACCCTGGCAGAATATCAGCAGATCTGATAGTTCCTTCTGGGCTGGCTGCCATTGCCATATTTGAGGTACTTCAGGGCTTCTGTGGGATTGATGACGCACAATACATCATTGGGCTGCTGTGACCAAACAAGGTTTGTGAGCTGCACCTTCCCCTAGCATTCTGCCAGAGTGCTGAGACCTATCAAGGGGCTGAGGAAAGATGACTAAATATTGGTGAGGGATGGAGGAACAGTGTTGAAGCAGAGTAGATGTTGAGTGGGAGGAGAGTTCTGAAAACCGTGGCAGGGGAAGAGTTAGTAGGTGTTTCAGAAATATCTGAAACGGAAGGGAAGATGGAAATATTCTGTAAGGAATATTGTAAGGAATGGGTTATTAAGGGAAAATGAAAATTGGGAATTGAATAGAATGGATGGAAAAGAAAGGGAGTTTGGATTGGGAGAATGATGACTGCAGGGCAGGATGATGGTGAAGAGGAGCTTCATTAGGATTTAGTGAAATAAATATGCCTTTGGCTGAATTGAACTATGCTATCTAGCCCTTGTGAAATAGGCTGTCCCTGACTGGGGTCCATTGTATGACCTTATTAGTGTTAACCAACATATGAGGAGGATTACGTTCACACTGCAGGACAGGTATATTTCAGGATCCCATGGGTGAGTCTGGAAGTGATATCCTAACCCTCTGCTGGGATGACAATAGGATGTACTGTCTGCCACTTTACCTCACTTCCAGCAGAAGAAGACCTGGATGCATAAACTGTCACAT
>JAOXNG010000026.1:56988353-56999548 GCA_028566535.1 Scolopax minor | reverse complement strand
AGTAGGGTAGCTAGTAACTAGACATTTTTAGTAAATAATTGCTCATGTTGCTACTAGTTGACTGACAGCAAATGAAATCCTACAAGGATTTTTATCCATTTTGGTGGTAGTGATACAGCTAAGTGGCCACTTGGTAGGTGAGAGCTTTGTTTGTCTAGGGTTTTAGCATAATCATTAAATCACAGCTTTCTCTAATTGCTTCAGCTGCAGCCAAACTCAGTTGGATGGGATTCTGAGCAAATGGAATTCTGTCACATTCAATATCGGTGTTTGCTTTATTAAATAGCATTTCTCTGGGGACCCGCATAGACTTTTGGAGTTTTTAATTTGTTACAGTATGTAATAGCTGGCTTCTGTGAAGGAATTGTTCAGCAAACTGCGTTCTTATTATTACTGCTGATGCCTTTTTACTTTAAATGAGGTTGACAATATAAGATATGCCATTTAGAAGAAAGCTGTGCTTACTTTGCTCAGCACAGCCCAAGTTTTGAAAGGGAGAACTCTTTGGCATACATAAATTCTCCCATTTCTTTGAAGTGAAAATCTAAAGTTAATAATTAAAACAAACATACAAAACCACTCTGTTATCACAACCTCTGGGTTTCCCAATGTGCGCTGCATTTGCTCTGTGTTTCTTTCAGTGCCTTTCAGGACAGGAACTAAACATTCTTTGATTTAGCTACCTTAACACCCTTGTCAGTGATGTGTAACGCTGCAATACGATATTATAGCGGCAGTAACAGTTTTGATCTCAAGTATTATTTTTTTTCATTGTAGGCAGGGGATTCAGACATCTCCATTTGAATCAGAGTTTTAATTTGGAGATGCGAATGCCAGTTTAAAAAGTTCCCTACCTTGTACTGATACTGCTTCTCACCATCAAAACTTGTAAACCACGGTGGATGCTGAAACCATCATGTGTCTGTGACTGTCATAGGCACAACCCAGCCTTGCTTTGTACTCCTGATTATTGTTCCTTCATTAATCAGACTTGGCTGTCACATGCCCGTTAGTGAGTGTTATGTGTTTGAGAAGGATAGTGCTCCACGACAGAAACAGAAGGACCCAGTCATCTGGTGGTAGCAGAATAATACATGAGAAATGGCAATATTTGAAATGTGTTGTCTTGACTTAGAATTTCTTCAGATTCCAGAATTCTGAGGACGTAGGAAAACACATATGAAGAATTCTTCCTCTAGTTTAATTGTGTTTTGTAAAGGAATTTTGTATCCTAATACAGGGTGAGATGAAATACAGGACCGGAGGGCCTTTATTGGCAACTATGGCTAGCTGGGGAGTGCAGTTAGGAAGCCAGGCAAATAATCACATCTTCTTCATTTAAAACATTTCATACTGGCAGGAATCTTTAACCAGTGCTCCAACTTCTGTCTGCCACTCGGAGCTTTTTATATGAAACAGCAGGAACCTGGCAGCCTGGAGAGCGTTGAGCATTGCGAGCAAAAAACTTGAACATCATTTATAGGTTTTCCTGCCAAGACTTTAAAAATCTAGACAAAGTAGATACGGTTGTTTCACCCAGCTCTTCACTTATGTTTGTCCTTCACTATGGAAGCTCCCAAAACCTCAACCAGTTTTCTTCCTGAATTTTAAATTCTTGGTAAGTACATGGAATAGGATTTATCTTACCTACCTTTATCCCTATAAAGGTTACGTGGCTAGAACTATTCTCTAGGCTCCCTCTACAGTCAGTGAGGAGACAGATATCTCCCGGAGGCTTTTTATCTCATATGAATTTAGACAACTGTCTTGGGGTGAAATGAATCCCAACCCTGTTGTCACCCTCCAGCTTTGATTCAGCAAATGTAACAAATTCCATTTCTGTGCTGGGATTTGGAGCCTTGTACAGAATATTCCAATATCTGATTTTCACTGAATTTAATGGAAAAGGGGATGCATAAGTCTTTTAATTAGCTTTGAAAATCTCAGTCTTATTGTTTATATAAGTTTGAATGCACAAACATTTGTATATAAAAAATGTCATGCAATAAATGTAGTTGTGTTATTTTCAGATATGTGAGCATCTGGCAACTTCAGCTGAATAGTGGCCCAAATGGCTGATATGGATGACATTAATTATGCTGTAGTTTTGAAAACTGGATCAAGCAAGTGTAGTCTAAAAGAATTTAATACTTCACCTCTACCTTTTTTCTTGTCTCTCTCTTAAGTAGAGTTTAGATGTTGAAACACATTTAGCGAGGATAATATTTGTGGATGGAGTGACATTGCGTTGACAAAAAATGCCTGTGATTATTAATCCTAATAAGTATAAAATGTATATAGGAAGTAACTTAAAATGTACTTTTGCTATATTAAGGAAGTGATCCCTTAAAAAATAGAATAAAAATGGGGCGTTTGAGATGAGCTGAATGAACAGCATTTTTTTTCTCAAAGAATTGGCACTCTTTATGTAGCAAAAATATAGTATATTATTAAGACATAACAAAGAACTTGATTTTGTAATTTACCATTGCTTCTTACCAGAATTTTGGTAAAATGACATAGCATTTGCTTCTCTGCACTCTCTGGAATTACGTAGTGCTCTTACAATTCCTTTGTGTGATTCCTGAACACCTAGAACCACAGTTATATTATTAAGCACCTAAATGCAGTGAATAATATATGATTTAAAGTGTAGGTATGCCTCTAAATAGTAACAAAGGGAGTGATTTCTTAAATGTTTTCTCTTTTTCTGACTGGTTATTGCTAAATTAATCTTTTGTGCATGAGATTACCTGTTTTCTAAAGGAGATGGGACATACAATATGCTGGATCTTTTCCACTTCATATATCTTCTCAAGAAATAACAGCTCTTGGTTAGACAAAGGTCTCCAACATGGTGATATGTTCTTACCCGGTTTACAAAGCTGAATAGAAAGTCATAATCTTCAATTAATTTGATTTACAGCCTAAAAAATACATATTTTGATCCCAGTCCAGCAAAGCATTTAAGCATATCCTTAATTTTAACTCTTCTGCTGAGTCTTAGCAAGAGTTTTGTCAAAGTCCTGTAGACTAGAGGGTGTGTAAGTGTCATATAGAGGTAAATCTCCTCATCTATATGTCTTTTCAACCCATAAAATCTTGATTTATGATAAAGTCAGCTCTTTGTTGCTACATTACTTAGCCCTGTCACCGTTTGGTACATCTCCAATCAGCTGGAATGTAAGGCATAAGGATGGTTTGTCTGGGTTTCCGTTCCCTACCTGGGCCACTAGATTTGCACAAGAAGGCAACACAAGATAAAAGCAGTATGTTTTCTTAACTTAGCTGAAGAGCTGTTTCTTACCTATCAAAATACAGTCTGTTAGATTGTAGTTTAGATTGTAGCTGTTCAGAAGCAGGGAGGGACCCCTGAAAGTCCCAGCTTTGTACTTGTCTCTAATGTGCGTGGTGCTTTTGTGAGACTTGAGTGAATAAAGAGGTGGTGAAAGTCCAGTGTGAAATGGAGGTGTCAAGGATTGTCTTCATTGTGTTCCCATTGTGGAATTTAACTGCTGTCAGGAATAATTTTACTTCCACTGTAATAACTGATAAAGGCATTTGTGTTCAATAGATTTTAGAGCCTTGGGAGTTGATGCAGTTGGGTAGCTAGACCCAGAGAGACTCTTTTACTAATGTTGCTGGGAATATGACTTTTTCTGTGCCCTAGTGACATATGATGTTTGATGCTCTACATTCACTGATGGCAATACTAGTTATTGCCTTTTCATTGGGATAGATGGCACAGTAGCTTCCATTTACTCATAGAGATGGAAGTAAACAAGGTAAAAAAGAAACCAGGTCAAAATGTCAGAATAAAATAAGAACATTCATATGACTGATGGTAGTACAATAGATAATAGACACACTTAATATTCCATCTCTATAAACCATTCTCAAAGGCTGAGGCTGTGGGGTATTTTGCGGCAGAATAGAGAAGTGTAACTGCGGTTCATTTTTGATAAACACAAAACTCAAGTCTGTGATTTGAGTGCAATGATCATGGATTGGAGAATACTACTAAGGGAATCCAGTACTGTTCCCAGCCAGCTAGAGACATCCTCATGCCTATTGAAAAGAGGGCTCAAATTTTAAACAGCCTTGAACATGGATTTAGCATGCACCGTTTATATACCAACTCCAAACAGATACTATGCTATGGGTGGAAGTGTCTATTTCTGTTAACAACTGCACATGATTTAGTTGCTAATGCCTAGTCTCTTTGTTCACACAGCCAGAATATAGGTCTTACCCACAGAGACCAATAGCAATCTTATCCCATATACTTAAAAAGGACAAAAGAGCATCTTCTGCTAGTTATTAATAATATTTCTGGGAAATATCAAGGATGATGCCATGGTGGCTATAAGGAATTGGCAGTGGAATATGTCTTGAGCCCACCTTCATTGCTCTTTTTTCCCCTTTCTTTATCCATTCTTGTGCACAAGTTTCAGGAGTGGAAATAATGAATTCAAATTAAAGAAGCAGGTGAAATAGCACATTTTATAAATTAACTATTTCTGCTCTGTACTGCTTACAACGCAGTATTAAACTATACAATGTCTCTGCTGTAGGTGAATAGTGAAACATGCAGAGAGTGAATATTTAAGGATTCGTTTCTCTTTTGTCCACAAGCTGCAGTAAAATTTAAAAAATGAAAAATAATAGGTTTGAGACCAGGCATTCTTCTTTGTTTCTGTTATTAGACTGAGCCAGAATGCTCTGTCTTACCTTTTCTGTCAGTTTAAGTAAGAAAATCTCCATAATTTTAAGCACTCCAATTTTAAAAGGATATCCAACTTGATATACATGTAGCATCTGTGCAGACAAAAAAAATTGGGTGGCTTAGTTGTAATGGAATAACTGTACTTCTATAGCTGTGTTTAAACTGGTCTTGCTATTTGCCAGCCTAGTGAGCAGTTGCCACAACTAGTCTAAGAAAAAGTCTCTAATTTGGACAAATAACAGAGCCCTATAACAAGGAAGAGGTAACCATACTTCTGAACATAAGGAAAGTATTTTTCTTCCTCATATGAGTGTTGTCATGTTTCAGTTAATCTGAACCCCTGGTATAATAGCCCAGTGTGGACTGGCTGTTTGAGAATCTAAGTGATGCTGTCTCAAAGCAGTGTATCCACAAAGCTGAGGTGTGGGGGCCAGTATCACTACAGCATAATTGTTTTGCTCTTCCCTGGTTCCCACATCCTCAGATTCAGAATACATCAAGAAAATGTCATGAATCAATCTGCATAGTTTGGAAAGCCTCTATATTTCATTTTTTGTTTGTTTGTCCCATTTTTATCTGAAATAAAATAATTAATGGTTAATTTTCACAGTTCCCCATTCACAAAATGAGCTGTTTCTGCTACCCCCTCCCTCTATTTTGCTGCTATATAGTGCAGTGGTTTATTGGCAATAAGAATAGGATCCTTAGTATATTAAGAACTTCCAGTGAATCTGTAAAACTAGCTTTGCATTATGAGATTTTTCCTGTAATTCCATTGGATTCTTAAAGTTACTCCTGATTTATACAAGAAGCAGAGATGTTGCCCCCCATTTTACACCCAAGTCGGTCTCCCTGAGGTGGTACTGCTGTGGGGATCTGTTGCATGACTATATTCTGCCTTTTCAATAAAACACAAACTTGGTGTTGTTTCTTTCCTGTACAAACGAAGATAAGTTCCGAAGTGGAATGTAAACAATGATTTAATTAATTATTAAGTAAGCTGAAGAAACTGATATGTTTTGGGCATTGAGTAGTGTTTTGGCAAGAAGTATGTAATGGAACAGAAAACTACTTATGACCAAAGCCAAGTCTTAAAATTTTTCTGCCAGTTTTACTACACATTGTTTGAGAGATGGCACCCAGCCACACTAGTAAGTGAAATAAAAGCAAGCAACACCATTAAAACTGTGAATATGTGTGAAATAACAAATGGAAGTAATAGAGTCGGGCATTCCTGACAGGGGGAAGGGAGCTGAAGATTCTGTAAGATACCACGAGCTGCAAGATTAAAAGTATTTTTAATGTTTTGGAAAACATGCTTTATGTTTAAGATAAAATAAATGAGATGAAATAACAAATGCAAAAGCAATGGGAGTGGTTCTTACACACCAGCCCTGCTGCTGTTAATAACAGCACAACATGCCACAAATTGCTAGCAGAGATGCTCTGAATGTAAGATAGGTGTGCATCTTTACCTGTTTGATAACAGACAGCCATCTGAATATATGGTTTTCTCACCTACATACTGTATATGAGTATTTTAGTCTTTCACTCTGTTCATACTGCCTCCAAGAAAATCAATTTAAGACGCAGAATATCAGTATTCCATATAGAGTTTATATAAATAGCAAAAAAACCCCTACGCCAGATCATAAAATACACTGTGCATTGCAGGGCCAGACCTCCAGATCACCACTCAAATGTCCAAATGTATAAAATTAAGATATATGGATCCCATATATGGATCCCTGTTAATTTGTTGCTCCTGTGAAATTTATATCAGAACCTTGAATATATTGAGTGGACTCAGGACGGGTCTAATTTAAAGCTAATGGGCAAAGTTATTGGTTTCTTGTATTCAGGCATTTTATTTTTAATGGTCTGTCAGTGTGCTCCGAGTATAAACATTAGTGTCAGAATTTTTTTATGATACTTATCTTGTGAGTTTCATAATTTGTAATGGCTGTGCAGTTTTTACAGGTGTATTTAATGGCAAAATCTTATCTTGAACAGCATTTTAAGAGTTTGAGTGTAGTTTGATTTGCTGGGAGTGGGAGGGGGGGAGGAATACCATTCTCTCCTTGGGGAGACAGCAGTTTCCCTGTGCAGTGTTAACTTGAAAGAATATGAGAAGCGTGTATGTTGCCAACAGGAGTGTGGACGTATAGAGTTCTTAAAATAGTAAGTGTCAATAGGGAAGGGTTGCAGGTGCCAGAAGAAAAATGTAAGCCCCCAAGGGCACTATCTCTTCTTATTTTTGCCTTGTCCAATGCCAAGCCGCATAGGTTGATATTTTAAATTCAGTTCTTCCCTGAAAAGTAGTTATATAAAGAAAAAAGGTCCCATTTTAGAACAGATGTGTTTCCTGTGTGTATTCAGAATCACATTTGTTTCCATGACTCTCTTTTTAACACACTATTTACACCTGTTATACATGTGCAGCCAAAAGCAATGTGAGGAGCAGAACAAAAACCCACTTCTCTCCAGGTAGGAGCCGTGGAACTGCTGCGATGGCACAGCTCTGCCCAGGGCTTGTAGGCAGTGAGACCTCTGAGTCCACTGTTCTTGGGAGCACAGTAACCATGCTGTCTGGCTCTTCCTCTCTGCAAAACACTAGCCCAGAAATCTGTGATGGGATTAAACCATTTAATCTGGGATGACATCAAACTCAGCCAATTATTACTCCTTCTATCCTTGTTAGCCACCAAGGATAAGTGATTGCTCTTCTTTATAGCAATCTTTTCATACAGTTGATGACTGTCATCACAGTCCTTCTGGGCTTCTTTTACTAAACACAGCAAGGTCCTTCTGCTTTGATTCCTGTGAGTCTTTTGTGGTTGGTTGGTTTGTTTGCTTGTGTCTCTAAACTCAATGATTGCTGCTGTTCTCAGCTAAATTCTTTAAGAGTGGGTGGTCCAGACCTGGCTGCAGTACTCCAAAAGTAAACGGACTATTCCTGTTGAAGTTGTTCCAAAGATGTGTTTGCTGGAGTGGAAGGGAATTATATCTAAGACATTTCCCTTATTTGCAAGAGCAACAGATTGCTGACATATTTGCTTTCTGATTGGGACCATATTCTACAGTACTGCTTAGCCAGTTATTCCCCATTTTGCATTTGGGCTTTTGTCACTTTGCTTTATTCAATTTCATCTTCATTTTAGATCATTTCTGCAACCTATCGAAGGAATCTTGGATTCCAGTTCTGTCCTGCGCGGTATCTGCATCTTCTCTTGAGCATGATTTCATGTACTGACTTTTTACATGAACTCTGTTCTGCCTTCCAAGTCATTAAACAAAAATAAAGGAATTTGGAGAAAATGCCATAAGCTCAGTTGGCCTAATATTCCAGTTGCAAGATCTATTTTGGTTCAGCAATCACCATCACAAGCGAGTAGAAAAGCCTCATTTAGCTTGCAGACTGTTGATCATGTAAGTGTGTAAGGTGTAAAGAAGAACCCAGCTTGACTCTCAGATCACACAGTGAATATGTGGGACTATTAGACAGAGGGGGAAAAAGAACATCATTGAACTTAAAATCTGATTACATTTGCCAAAGAAATAAGAGTCAGGAAAAAATATTGAAACCCTAGGATTCCATTTACTTGGAGACCCTATTCAGAGTTGAGCCATGCTTCAAATTACAAATAATACCAGGGGTGGAGGGGATCAGAGGGAACAATGACAGTTGTGGCAGAAGACTTTTTTGCTGCTTAGCTAGCTGGCTACAGCAGCATGGCATCTTCACTTCTGACACAACTTGCTGGCTGTCTCTGCCCTCTTCTCTCCTTTGACCCATTCCTTAAGTTTATTTTAATACAAAATATTTTTAAAGTATTAATTTTTTTGGTGTGTTATGTTTAGGCCATTATTTCAATGTTTGAGCGTGTGAGTGCACTACGTGAAAGGGAGGTTGCCATGGTAATTTCTCATTATTGTTGAATAGAAAAATAATTACTCTGGCAAAATCCCCCGTAACCTGTCAGAGCATAAGTTAAAGATGCCTGGGGGCAGTCTTGCCTTCACCATCCCCTTTTTGCAAGGAAAAGAGGGTGATTTTATTCTTATTCTTTTTTTTTTTTTTTTTTTTCATAGTAACTGGATCTTTTTTTCAGCTTGGCTGAGGGACACCTCATTTGGTTTTGTTCACCATTTGGCTGTGAGAGTAGTTGGGCCCACCTGCGACAAGGGTGGAGTAGAGAACTAATCAGCAGAGCGTGTTGAAGCTTGACAGAGGATTTATATATTCTATTAAGGTTTGGGAGTTATTTTTGTGAGTGGGGGTGGGGTGTTGCATTTTCAGTTTTTCCTTCTTCCTGACATAAAATATGCAAAAGTGTAAGATAAAGACCTTGGACAGTATCCAAACTGTGACAGAGTCGGATATTTCATCTGTCCAGGGAGAGAATCCACAGTGATTCCATGTCTACATTTTCCTTGTCTACATTCCTTCTTGGAAGGAAGAGTGTGTGGTTTTGAGGTGAGGCCCTGCACTTCCCTGGCTCTTCTCAGTCTTTCCCATGTGCATGTACATCCCAACTATGTGATGCTCCCCTTTTGCCTTCAATGTCATTGGATGGCTATGAAGATGATTAGGGAACTTGAGCATCTCTCTTATGAGGAAAGGCTGAGGGACTTGAGTCTTTTTAATCTGGAGAGGAGAAGACAGAGGAGATGTTATCAATGCTTAGAAATTCATAAAGAGTGGGTGTCAGGAGGATGGGGCCAGTCTTTTTTCAGTGCCCAGTGACAGGACAAGAGGATATGGGCACAAACTTGAACACAAGAAGTTCTATCTAAGCATGAGGAGGAACTTCTTTCCTTTGGGGTTGGCAAAACCCTGGAACAGGCTGCCCAGAGAGGTGGTGGAGTCTTTGTCTCTGGAGACATTCAAAATGCACCTGGACATGTTCCTGTGCAGCCTGCTCTAGGTGGACCTGCTTTGGCAGGGGGGGTTGGATCTCCAGATGTCCCTTCCAACCCCATATCATTCTGTAATTCTGTGATGAGTAGCTCCATGATACTTAACTGCTGAGTTAACAAGAGCTGCAAAATGTGGTATGTGACATTGCAAGGATGTGACAATCCTTCCCTCCTCTTTTTCTTCCCTGTGACAAGTATATCCAAAAGATCCCAGTTAAGCGACACTGCAGCCTCTCATTTGGCAAATGGCAGAGTAGGGTAGCTTGTAATTACTTGTTGGACCACACACTCTCACATGGGCTTATAATATCACCCACCAGGCTCTCCTGGGTGGTGGGTTGGTGTGCAGAGGTGCATTGCTAGAAGCTGGTTCATGGGCTTCTGTTGAATATATATATTCTGTAGTTAGCATTGTGGCTTCTCAGATAGTCAATGCAGTGATGTTTGCATGTGGACACACTCCTGAGGTTTACACCAGCAAAGAGGGAAGAGCAGCAGCTCTCTGTGACAACAGATTTTTAAGACGTGGGGACAGTTTTGATACCTCTTTGTGTGACTGGATTTCGAGCAAGTACCACGGGGCTGTGCTGCTTGCTGTCCTGCTGCTGCAGGGTGTGATGAGCCTTGGTAAGGAAGGTGAATTACAGGCTGTGGGCCAGCCATGAAGTCTCTCGGGGGTCCCTGGTAGGAGCTGGAATGCTAAAACCAGTCTTTACCCTTTCTTCATTGAATGCTTGGCAAAAACCTGAGTGAAGTTGTAAAGCAGGAAAGATACCCTGTTGAGCAGTTTGGAGTGAAATCCAATAGTAATGTCTTCAGCAAAACCAGGAGCAGAAATAAAAAAACTTAGATAGCTATTCCTCTGCATGTGTACATATAACAAATATAATAGATGCATGTTTTGTCTTGGTATTTTGGCCTTGAACCCTGAGACGGCAGCCCTGGGTGGCTCTGAAATGAAAGTGGAACAAAACAATTGGTGGATTCTGTTATTGGCCGACTTCTCTGAAAACCCTTGCAAGCTGGACCACTTGCACAGCTGCTACACATCGAGGCTTGGGTGCCTGTTGTTGGTCACCCAGGTCTGAAAATGCCTGGTTCAATTGTCAAAGCCAACAGACCTCCTGTAGTGCTGTATATGCTGTACATTGTAAGCTATATTAATAATTGCTACGTTCCAGCTATGTGTATTACTGTTATCTGAAAATATTGTTTTCGCTTCATGTATCACACTGAAAAGTAAAGATTTCTCACAACAATTAGATTTAAGTAACTACCTGGTATTTAATTAACCTGCAGTTGCATTGTATTTATATTAAATGCATTGGAGTGGAATGGCTATTATATTTAGTTTCTAAATAACTTTCTTGTCAGCTCATGCTGATAATCGGGTTGTGTAGCATTATAGAATTAAGTCTGAGTTTTTTTCATTTTTAGGACCAAGCATTTGAGATACACAGTCCAGAAAAAAGAGGGAAAATTCACAATTGCTTTATGTGAAACTGATTTATTAAATAATTTTTAACACTTGAATAAAAAAATATATTTA
>JAOXNG010000026.1:56903643-56918331 GCA_028566535.1 Scolopax minor | reverse complement strand
GGCAGTGGCAACTGAAAAAAGTAGAGGAACATGAATTACAAAACAAGACTTTGTATTTATATATTTCTCACCTATACAAACAACTAGCTAGGAAGGCAACATGATTCCACTGATGGATAACTGAATGGAAATGATTAGAAGGGATTTAGGCATATTTCTGTTAGATATGGTTTTATTCAATTATGTTGCTTTTAGGCTGAACAAATTCTCATTCTGAACACCTTTTTAGCAGTAGACAAACCTCAGAGTCTTCAGAATTTTGCAGTAGTTCTAAAATCCTTTGATGTATGAGTGCCATTCAAAGCAGAGTCAGAGACAACACTACACTATTTTTTTTACTGTGTGATTTGTTTCAAAAGTAAAAGGCAGGTTGATTCTATGTATTAGGATTACGCTATCATTTCAGAACTCAAAGGTCTCTAAGAGTCTTTTCTAGGTATAGAGTGTATTATGTATCTATGTTTGTGTGCATGCAAAAAAAAAAAAAAACCAGAAAAAATGCAAGAAGATATTGTATTTTTTAAATCCAAATAGTCCTCAGCTTAATTTCTTATTACATTGATTATCTTCTAACTTTTTGAGGAAGAAATGCAGAGGAAAAATATCTGTTGTCATTGGTTGAATACCAAACTACGCTTGCTTTACTCCTCAAGGACAACCTAAAAAAAACCCACCCCAAACTCTTCTTTTCAACTGCTTATTATAAGGAAAAAAGCATTAACATTTTATCTAGCATTTTACCTCATCCATAAATACAGTCTCCTATAGATGTATCATTTCACAATCTCATCTGCATTGCCAAAAAATCATAGAATCATAGAATCATCTGGGCCAGAAGGGACCTTCAAAGGTCATCGAGTCTGACCCCCCTGCAGTCACAGGGACACCTCCAACTAGGCCAGGTTGTCCAGGGCCTCGTTGAGCCTTACCTTGAATGTCTCCAGGGAAGGGGCCTCAACCACCTCCCTGGGCAACCTGTTCCAGCAATATTTGTTAATATTTTAAATATTTGAAACAGAGCATAGATCCCTTGATATAAAATAACAATATCACCACCAAAACGAAACAGCTTCTTGTTTCTGAAAGATTAAAATAATTATTACAGTAACCTAATTGTATCTCTGATAAGCTAAAAGTGCATCTTTGAAAATTGGCTATCTCTGAGGAAAGTAATTAACAGAAAAGATGTAGCTGTACATACATCAGCTAAGTGCAGAACCTAACTGGATTGATGCTGCAACTGGGGAAATCACCTATATGATAATGTCATCATGATGCTGTTTCTTTAGAAGTACAAGGCCTGAGTAGTAAAGCAGGTGAATATCATTGACAAGTGGCTGTCATCTAGCTCCTAGTGGGCTTGTCCCTAGCCCATCAAAAAACTACAGTGCCACATGGCAAAAATCGACATGATTAGGGCTCTCTACTCCCTTGGAAGGTTTTAACGGGACGATCGCAGCCAAGTCTGCATACATGAATGCACATGTCAGTGCTGCAGGAGGCAAAAGTAGTGTTGTTCTGCCAGTCTACATCCAGAGCAGGAGCTGAGAAGTACAAACAACGGCAGGAACATCAGGGAACACAGCTAAGAAACACTTATCCCAAATCATTTTCCTCCTGTCACCCATCTGCATCAAACAGACTACAAGCCAGTTTTTAGCCTATCACCTGCAACCAGTTACAGGGATGACAGGGACAGCCAGAAGGGCACAAATTATTTTTTCTCTTGCAGCAGTAATCTGGATGCTTTGCCTGGCACCTATTTATTAGAATCTTTTGGGTAAAGTTACTAAAGAGGCGGCAAAACTATCTGCCTCCATCCTCCCTGCTGGACACTTCTCTAACATTCATTCCTCTGTAAGCCAGCTCAGCAAAGAACCTGGAAGAAAACCAATTCAGAAAAAACATGGATAATTGCATCTGGGTTAAAAAAACCTGTTCCTGTGAAAGCCAGGGTGCACAACACACAGGAGGGAGAAGAAGCAGGAGGCCATCACCCTTTGCACTAGCTTTATGCAAACCTACCGTTCTGTGCAGACACATGAATTACTAATACCTAATATATTTTCAGTTTAATTTAGTTGGGGATTGATTTAAGATAGACATGGATAAAGCTGATCTGAAATGAGAGGAGGAGTTTCTGTAGAGGGTTTGGCATTAACTAGGACTGAAGTAATGAACCTTTGTACACAGACAGCACATGAACATATAACTAGTACTTAGTGCAAGACACACACTTAGCAAAAAGCATGGGAAAAAACAGAAAAAAAACCCTTTTACAGCATGTCACTGCAGACTAAAAGCATGTGCAGGAGAGGGAAGGAACTCCTGACATACAGCTTGCTTGTGTTTGTGTAATTGCTGCTTTTTGCTCAGGAGAGACTTTAGCTGCCCTCCAGAGGATGACATAAGACTTGCTAAAATAAAGAAATCTTCATTCTCAGCACACTCCTGGGAGAAGCAAGTGTGTCAGAATGAGACCAGCATATAGGAAGCAAAGTTGAATCTCTTTCTGGCAACAATACAAGTTTATTATTTAAATGAAAACAAGAAATACCTTATTCAAATATGTTCAGAGAAATATTTTAGTATTACAATTACAGAACCTTCTGGGCTCTCTTGCTCTAAGCACAAAGTATCTCTTGCTTTACCATTACAGACATTGCAGAAAGTTGCACATAGGGTTCTGCAAAAAAACAATTCTTCCAGTATAAACACCCTTTTTGCAGACAGTTGAAACAAAAAAAAGAATGCACTACACTGACAGGTTGCTAAGCAGCAAAAAGGACATATGTCAAGAACCATCTATGTCTTTTGTATTACTATATTTCCTTTCTTCACACCTTCATCGCACAAGCTGTTATGATTCTTATGTACCCATATATGGAGAGAAAATGACACAAAAGCTGTTTTTTTCTCCATTTCTTATCCATTTCTTTTTTTTTAAAATCTAGTGTTAAAGACAGGTCCCTGGTGGGTCTAAGTTGGTTGAGACATTACTAGTTTCAGGTCAGTCCAGAGCTTTAGGCGTTTTCATCGTAGCTGATTAATTCATTAGTTGTTGGGCATTGTGTTGAAGTCTTTTGGGCCTGGGTTACTCGCAGAAATGAAAGGAAAATCTCACCAAAAGGAGAATATTGACTTTAGGAATAAAATTGGCCTCTCCAGACCACGAGCAGTATTCTGCTGCTTTGCTTTGGCTGGGATAGTTAAAACCTGCAAAATGGTGATTGCCAGAAAAATCAGAGCTAGTTTGAAAACATCACCAAGCAGGAGTTTTGAGATGGCTTGCACCGACCACTAATTTATGTTGCTGACCACGTCTCTTACTCACTTGCATAGGTGTAGTTTCTTCCTAGCAAGTTTTCACTGAAAAACCATTAAGGTCTTCTGCTTGCTCTCCTGGAAACATTTATTTGTGTGAGTAGTTTCAGTGACATTATTTGTAAAGTGTCTGGTATTAAAGACCTTTTACTAATTGATTGTGTTTTTTGCAAGGATGTATTTTATGGTAATCACATTCCATAGCTTTAAAAGCATTTATTTACTGTGAAACTATCACAGAGCACTTTCAGGACACACTGCCTTCCTGGTAACAAATGTATCCTGAAATGATGAAGAGCTTTCCTTAATTTAAAATTTCAGTATTGGGATTATTTTTTATTATTACAGCTATTTAATAATCTCTTCCAAGTAGTTTCATATTTTCAAGGTCAAGATTTTTTAAAAGGACTAATGGTCTCCAAATTTCTTTTCACTTCCCTCAGACCAACTATGATGAAGTAATGGTGTTCTGCAAGTTGGCATTGGAACAACAAATTATACATCAGCCAGGATTCATCAGCCAGGGCACATGCCTTTTTCCCTATGTGCCCTATGACTGTATGACTAATAAAATGCCTATTTTTATTGTGTGTGGTCCAGCTTCAGAATAATAATCATCCTTGAAGATTAAATTAATGAAAAATCAATTTAGCAATCAAATATTTCAGCCATAGTGGGTGGCTGAGTTAAGAAAGTCTTATAAGCAGAATATAATTTGTTCAGCCATATAGGCAGTTGTTGAGTTTCTTATTCAGCCATTAATTACTGCAAAATGTTTAACTGAAATTGCAATTAAGTAATGGTTGCAAACCACGCTGGTAGATCACACGTGGAAACAGCTGCAGTTATTTTAAAAGTTACCATCCGTGCTCTTTGCTACTGCTTTTCCTTTGGAGGTGGCTGACCTTAGAGGGGGCTTTTGCCTTCCCAAGGCAGCTTCAGCTGCCACCAAGACCTCATTTGGAGTAGGAGCCTTCCCAAGGGCTGCTGTGATGTCTTTCCATGGGCTTGTAGCTCCCAGCAGGATGACCCAGCTGGTCACATTCTCTTGGGTCCTGCTCTGCCTACTGTGTGGCTCTGCCTGTGAGCACAGGTCTTCACTCAAGAAGTTGTCCTTAACCCTTTCCATGGTGATAGATTTATAACACCACAATTCATGCCCATAGGCAAAGAAGAGATAAGTTTTACCTGAATAATCTCTCTTTGCCCACTACTACTGTGACCGCTCTTGAAATGGTGCTGCTGTGAGGATTTCAGTAGTATTTCCTGTTCTACAATTGTACTTCCATCAAATTGTGTGTAGTTTGGGAACTCGTCTGTAAGAGCAGTATTTCCAGTGAAAGTATTTGCAGTAAGATTTCTGTTTCAATTTTCCACATATTCAGTACCTATCTTTATGATATAAGTGAAAATAATTAATTGCTTCTTCATAAACTAATTGTGCACAGTTTACTGTGTGTCATAGGACATTACAGAAGACATGGGAGAACCTTTGAAATTTGCTCTCAAGATTTTCAAGGGAAAATGATGATAAATTAAGGAAGGCTTTGGGGCTCCTCATGAGTTTGTGATTCCATTTTAGGGCTCAACTTCTCACAAAAAAGCAGTGACATAATAATGTGGGCCAAGTCTTCCTTTTTTATTCAAGGTACAAGGGGGTTTTAGTACTTAGAATCTCTCTCACAGAGAGATTTTTTGCATTTTCAGGAGAAAAGATTCTTCTCTGCAAGCTTATTTGTTGCAATATTTCTAGTTATCCTGTATTAAGGCATTCTCTAATAGACAGACATATGAAATACACCATGAAAAAAGGAAAAAAAAAACACCATAAAAACTTATTTTGTGTTTTGAAAGAGGCTGTGGGTTCAGATGTGCTCCAGTACTGCACCACTACTGTGTCTTTTTAGTAATTTTACATGTAGGCGTTTGCTATTAGGTGTTTGCTATTGTTAAAAGTGACAGCTACATCCCCCTCTTTAGGCAAACCTTTTAAAAATAAGTGTGATTTACATATAGTTTGCATATTTTAATTCTTAATTTGCATATGTTAATTCACAGTGCATTGCCACGACAAATGGTATTGCGTGAAGTCAGCCTAAATTGTAAAGAGTTACAGGAAAGTTTGTCTGATGGAAGTCAGGGTCCTTTCTGTAGCTCAGCAAAGACTGCTCTTGACTCTTCCCAGGGATGCTCTNNNNGGTGTGTGTATTACACACTTCAAAAGCGTGTGTAAATAAACACAATAGTCTGTTTCCTATTTTTAAAATATATTTTGTGACTCTTGAAGGGAATCATCCCTTGCTGTCAATGTCTTTCATGACAGTAACTTTGTGCCAGATCATATAGAAAGTTGCTCTTACATTGAGCCTACATTTCTGAAACTTTTTTAGGTAATGAGGATCTTAACTTTGCCAGCGACACCATGTCTGAATTAAAAGTCTCTTGCAACTGGGCTGAGGAGTCAGAAGGCAGAACTGTGGTGTAGAGTGAACCAGATGAACACACCTCTTTGTAGTGTGGACTGGCATGACGTGGAAAACAGCAATCCTGCAACACGAGTTTCATTTCTGCAGAACACCCGGGTGTTTTCCAAAAACAAGCAAGATCAGTGGGATATTCAAAAATATCCAAGTTTTCATTCAAAAAGGTGTTACATAGGAAAAGACACAGTAGGGAATAACTCCGTTAATGATATTTAGGTTGCTGAATATTGCAACACTTGACCCGTACTGGAATAATCTTATAAAGGGAGCCCTCTGGGATCCTTCCACTCTGTAGCAGACACACTGGCATCAGTTTATATATTTTCTAGGCCACTACGTTTCAAACAGGAGCAGTTTCCCATTACTGCTGTCAATGATGCATTGAGAAAAAATAGTGAAAAAGACAAAAAGAAAACCTGTATAATTTTCCATTACAGTGACACCAATGTGGTATCAATAATACAGAGCATCCATCTTGCAGTAGTGTATTCCTGTGGTTAGCAGATATGCAAGTGGATGATGACTCTTTCCTTCAACATATTTAATGTTGCCAGTAGTAGTTTTTATTCAATGTTTCAGCGAGACTCCTGCTTAGTATCACATTTAATAAAGGCAACGTAGCAAATCCTGGTAAATGTAGGAGAATGATTCATAGATGGGCAGGTAGTTGGAAGAATCCCCCATAATTGTCATCTCACTGTGCCCATTAAGAAACATCCATTGGCAGTCACCCTCCTGGGACAGGTTTGCAGACGTGGCAGGGAGCACTGCTGCATTTGCCTAAGATATGTCAACCCAACGTACCACAGCCTGTATGATGAGTAGGGCATATGGGAAGGAGTTGATTATTCCACATCAGCTGGCTAGTTAGTATTTTAAATATATCACTGTAGAATATACCAAAATATTAGCTTCTGGAATCACTAGGAAGACAAGACACCCACAACATAGATATTGTCTGTCCTTTTTTTTTCTTTTTTTTTTTTTGACGATACTGGAGTGTAAACATAGAAGTTTCTCTGAGAAAAAAAGTACAAATTTTTCTTGGTTTCTGATCGCATTTGGGTTCAAATTTACTCCTTATAAAGTAAACACCACTTCTTCTTGACACTGTTAAGAATGTCACTCCTCGAGTGTAACTTGTAGCTCTGATGCAGTAAACAAAAATGTTGTTTTGTTAGTACTACCATTTGCTCTTAAATCTTCTCACAGTTGCATGAAAACCTGTGTTCTGAAATTCAACCATTCTCATCATCTTTCTTGAGCTTCTGCAGTTCTGGGTGCATTTATCACTACTCAGAACATACGGAGCACCGATAACTTAACAAACAAGTGGCAAACACAAATTCTTCAATGGAAAGGCTTTGGGTAACCTTCTTGTGAGTGACTTCCACATGAGTACCCCTTTGAAGGACACCGAATGGAGCAGACGGCTTCTGGCATGGGAGAGTAAAATGTGAATGGGATGACTTACAAGTGATGAAACTCGGGGGGAAAAAAAGCAGGTGGAAATAACGAAAGTTCAGCTCCCCTACACAGCATCCCCACGCAGAGCAAAGGCTTCCTGTGAAGTTGCCTCTTTGGGGGTGTAGCCTGCCATCTGCCACGGAAGTGGCGGATTTTTAGGAGAAATTAAAGGTGAGAAATGTCACTCAGAGCCACTGCTTGCGACTACACTGCACACCACCTCGGGGGAATAGCTCTGGGAAATCAAAGCCGTGCTGCTCTGCCGGCACGATGTGCGTATGGTTGGAAGCTTCTGTTCCACCCCAGTAGGATATTGCGTGAGTGTGTAGGCACAGAGGATTAGGCTGAAGAAATTCAGAATCAGGGTGCTAAATGTTCATTGCTCCTGGAGTGGGAATGTTATGTAGGCACAAAGAACATACTGTAAGAGAGGGTTGGTATTTTCTTGTTTCAGAAGTATAGGTCCCTGTATACAGATACAAGTTTCATCTGCATTGATAGGTGAGACTTGGTTGCATGGTGTGGCAAAGCCAAACCACCCCATGAATCTTTTCTGCAGTTACGTGACATGAACTTTGTTATATTGTGCAGTCAGGTGGGCGCCTACTGACTATGAAGCCCAGGGAAAAAGAGTCTTCACATTGATCACTGTGAGTTTTTTTTCTACGTTGACTTGTGTACATCCAAATATTTAATGAGTTATCTAGAAGTTCCAAGCCATAGCTCAGACCATCAAAGTTATTTCACTTTTTTTTTTTTTGCAATGTCAAGCAAAATAGCCATCCCTTTTTAAGAACCACTTGCCTCAGAGATTCTTGCACAGGCAGGAAACAAGAATTTCAGGCTCAAAAGCCTTCAAGAATGAACTCCTTCGTGTGATTTTTAGCACTTCCTAACTCTAACCAGATGTGAGGTATGCAACAATAACCTTTTAATTTGTATTTTGAGCTGTGCTGATTTTAGGAACAGGAGGATAGGAGGGATGTGGATAAAGTACTGTACAAAATACAAGAGTGCTGATCCAAAAATTTTTAAATGTCATGTTCACTCCAAGGTTTGTACAGAGTTTTGGGAACAGCTCTTAGTTGTCTAAATTGCTTTCGTTATGCCTCACTCTGGGTGATTTTTCCTCCTTTTCTATTTTTTGTCACAAAATAACATCTTAGTTTTGAATTAATCCACAATTTTGCTGAAAAAGTAATATCCAGAATTGAGTTTGTATTAGCAAGTAGTTGCAGAGCAAAGCCAATGTTTCCCAAGGTTTTCACGTTGCACACAGTGTGCTTTAATGATATGGTCCAGACATAGAGGGAGGAGAAACAGTGGAGCTACCTGCCCTGCATCAGAGTACAGCGCTCCTCCTCTGCCCTTAACTCACAAAAATGAAGATAATTTTCTTCAATTCTTATCATTATGGAAGCAAAATTCCTTCTGTTTAAGTAGAGATGGATGGGGGACCAGGGTTTGTCATTGAATAATGTCTGAAGCATGATCAGGATTAACAGGGGAGAAAATAATTTGGAAATATTCATGTATGAGTGTAGTGAAGGAAGACTGACTTTAGTCAGAGACATTTTTCTGTGTTTATGGTGAAAAAATAACTTTGTATGAGTGTTGCTTTCTATTAGTCTGTTAGTAGCCATGACTCCCATGTGTAATTGGATGCAACCATCACCTCTATACCTGTTCTTGTTTGGAAGCAGGTATAATGGACCAGGGCAAGGATCATCTCACACTTTTTCTTTTTTCCCCCCATTTTTATCTTAGGTTTCTAGTTTGGCTGTTGTCAGTTTGGGTTGATCCTCTGTGGGGGTTGTTACGTTTTATTTTCAGGGAGTCCCTGAAGTTGTCCTGACAGTGGCAGTTCAGCATTGCCACGGGAACTGCGTCTTCCATGTAGGGGTTCCAGAAATCACAGCGAGTCATTGTAGCAAAAATTTATCAAGAAAATGATGATATAATGACTCTCTGTGAAATATGAGAAAAAAATGTATCATACAGGCTAAAGGACAGAAAACATAGGAAGAGGCTATTTCAACTTCAGCACTTATTTTTTACAGCATAGGTTACTGATGTTACCTTTTTCAAGTTAAGAGCATTCTGCATTACTTGCTGCATAAAATTTTATTAAAAACTACATATAACGTGTGTTCTGACTGAAGCTTATAAACCTGTTACATTGCTTGCCCTTTTCTGAAAGTGGTTCTTTATTATTTGACATTATTTTGTCAGACATCTGATTTGTATAGCTGAACACAGGGCACTTGCCTCCGTTTTAAGGGTAATAAACAATCCGCAGTTTTAAAACCAACAAAACATTTTAAAATGGTAGAATATTTTCCTAATTATTTTGTCTAGTGTGTTGAATACCTTTTTACTTTCTCTGCAGTTAGCTTCCATGAGCTTGAAAGAGAAAGAGAAAGAGGGTGGGAAACCAAGCTTTGCTGCAGAGAAAGAAAGAAATCAAAGCCAACCACCAACAGCTTTTTGAAAAAGAGTGTTCTGGTTGTTATAAAACATGTATATAACTGACAACTGATATTATCCACTGGTGAGATATTGTTCATACGTCTACAGCATAAAATTACCAGAAAAATCATGCTGGTTATCAATCCACATGTGTTCAGTGCAGTTTGAGGATTTTGAGAATGCCATGTGTATCTTTTATCTTATCACCATAACCCCTCACCTCCCACCAGTTCTCCAGACACACTCCCCACCATGTTACGTCCCTTTTGATGCACATATCAACACATTTCACCTCTGATATTTTTCACCTGAATGCAGACCATGCTGTGATGCTTGAGTGACGGTGCTGGAGCATGAAGTCCTGTGTTCAGGGAGGGGACTATCTTTCTCCTTCACCATGCCTACCTGTGGGCTTCAGCCTTGCCATGAAAAGAAGACTTCCAGTATTGAGAAGGTCAGCTATGGCAATATGGTAAATACCTATAGGAGCCCGTTCTGCCCAGGTGACGAGCTGACCAGATGTTGTGCGTTCATTTTCATCTGGCTTGGAGCCCAAACAAATATATCCTGCCTCTTCACAGGGTTTACTTGCTCAGATGTGATGTCACACTATGCAAACGTGTCACTTTTGGGTAAAGTGGTTGGTGTCTGCCTAAAATGTGTTTAAAGACATGTTCTTGGCTGTGTTTACACTGTACTAATCACAGAGAAGGAGTAGCTTTGACTAACTTAAACTAACTGCCCTAAGTACTGTTAGTAGCTTTCTCTCAGCAGAAGGGAGCTTGTGGAGAGCTGCAAAAGCATCTAAGAAAGGTAAATTCTGCCTTAGCTGAGCCCTGTGAGGTCCTGGCAGCCTGTGCTTGTCCTCAGGCTTCTCATCAGGCATCATAGTGGTGGTGTGAGGTGCTCTTCTGGCAGATAAAAGCTGGACTGAAACCAAAAATAAAATGGGATTTATCGGAGTTGCAGCTAATGAAAGGTGTATGTTGCTGCTGATTTTGCCTGAATGTAAATCAGGAACTTAAGAAGTAGAAAAAGTATCCAGTACACATGGTGCTCTGCCTTGGTCACTAACAGCTTCTCTTTCAACGTTTCTAAGGGTGAAAGGGATCTGTGCATTATTTCGATTTGTCAGTGTTTATTCTTCCCTGTATATGTTTAATATATATATGTAAGATTTTTAGATATTTTTACCTTCTGCCTCAGCTTCCCACCTCAAGATGGTTCAGAGGAGAGAGTGGAGATCAGAAACTGGTAGAATTACACTTGTAGACACGTGTCTTCACAACAACTTTGTGCTAGCAGATACAGCGCAACAGATTTTCCTGAACAGTTTCCTAACAATAGCGTGAACATTTGATTAATCTGGGCAGAGAATTTGGCCAGCATAATGGCCAAATTCTTTGCAGGTGGTAATTGGTGTGCTTCATCTTCATGGAACTGTTTGGGTTCAGATCAACAAGAGATTAATTGAGCTGTTTGCTGTGCAATGTTGGTGAGCAATCCCACCATCAGCACGAATGTGCCGGAGAAAGGCAAACACCCATTTTCTGCAGCATCTAAGCTTTGATTTTGAGCTCTCTGTCTAGGTTCTGGCCTAGACCATCTTGGGTACCTGCACAAAAGAATTGTGGCAGTGTGTGAGGGTATGGCCAATATCGCTTTACCTTAATTTTGCTTGTGCTTTTTACATAGTTTTTTGTTTCATGCCCTATTTAGTATTCTGTTCGGTCAGATGAAGTCAGGGGTCAGGGGAGTGCTTGATTTAATACAACTGGATGGTTTGCCTGTTTTTTGTCTGTTTCTTTTGGTGTCCTGTCATTTGAATTTTATGTTTTTGCCTTTATTTCTCGAAATGACTTTTCTGGGTATCATGTTCTGTGCTGGGTTGGTCCTTTATGCTGGTACAGATTGCATTTGTTCATCTAAAATGCCTGTCCTGCACAATTTCCATCATTTTTACGGTCTTACATTTTGTCATTTTCTGCTTGAGTTTGGTTGTGGTTTGTTATGTTTTGACAGTGGTTTGTCATACAGCTGTGAATAACCTCTCTGGCTTGCCTTTAAAACTTTCTTCTTTGCAGCTGTTGAAGAAAGTTAAGTGAAATACTATTTCTTCAAACAGAATGATTAGCACAGGCAGGAGTGTGAGTGGCTGTGTACTGCAACCAGGCAAGCCATTTGTTCAGGCTTTATTTGCATTCTGAGTGCAGATTTTTTTATGCAAATATAAGTGTTCTCGTCACTACAATATTTGGGCATAGATCTTTTCTGGGGAGTGATGCTTTTGATTTATAAGATGTGGAAGTTTTACAGTTCAAACTGGAGCTTCCTCATCTAGGACATGTCTGCGTAAAATGAATATGGGTAACTCCCTCAAACCCTTCTTCCCTCCAGCCTAAAAAATTGGCTTAGACCATAGGCTTCCTCAGAAATGAGAATGAGAAATTCTGAATTTTTCAATTTAGATTGAGGATCTGGCCTGCTCTGTACTACTGTAAAATTAAATCAGTCATTTAAGCCACAAACCATATTTGCTTTGAGTTTTCATTTTATGATCAGTTAGCAGGCTCCCCAAGTTCTTAGGGTGTTGTCACTGGAAACAGGGTAAAAACTTAAAACTTGAAGCTGGTACAGAGTCGTGCAGGGCTGGTGGTCTGCTATTTGTGCTTTTATTTGAGGTGCTGGTTATGAGACTTGCAGAAAAGGAGCCGAGGGTTTAGGTCTACTGTGATCTGGCAAAGGGCCATTGCAGTGAAGAAGCCAACAGCCTCCTGGGCTGCATTTAGGAGAAGTTTGAGGGACGTGATCCATCCCTCAGTGCTGGTGAGACATATCTGGAGCAGGATATCCAGTTTGGGCTCACCATTTAGAAAAAAGACATGGTTGTACTGGGGTGGGAGAAGAGCCATGAGTATGATTAAGGGCTCGGAGGATCTGCCATATGAGGAGAGACTGAGAGTACTGTCCCCCCACTGATGGGGACAGAGTAAAGAAGACAGAGCCAGACTCTTCCCAGTGTTTCCCAGTGAAGTGCAAGAGGCACTGCTCACAAAGTGAAATTCCATTAAGTGAAATTCCATTTAAACACATGGAAAAGCATTTTCTTCAAAGGATGGTCAAACACTGGCACAGGTTACCCAGAGGGCTCACAAAGTCTCCATCCTTGGAGATATTCAAAACCTTGCTGGACACAGTCCTAGGCAACCCACTGCAGGTGACCCTGCTCTGAGTCGGGGGGTTGTACCAGACAACCCCCAGAGGTGCCCTCCAAGCCCAGCTGTCGTCCTGTGACATGGACCTGGAACTCTGCTGCTTCCTATCCAACATTCCCTGCTCCACGCTGTCTCAGCCTGAGGCTGAAATGCTCTAGATCTGAAGACTCTGAATTTTGTGGTGAGCAATTCTTTAAAGATTGGTAGAGTGTTGCAAATGTAATAAGGAAAGCATTGGGAATTTTTTTTCTAACAGGTAGGCTGGCTGAGCCTTATTGAAAAACTGTGCTTTGTACTGAGACACACAGAGCTTTTTATAGTTGTTTTCTGACTATTTTTACCTAAATGAATTACAGTAAAATATTGTCTCTCTGCAGAGAGATGATGGATTTAAGACTGAGTTGCAGAGTATGTGTCTATGAGAATAAGGGTCGTAAGGTGTGGGGAGTTAAGCTGAGGTCTCATTGTCATGAAGGTTCTGTTACTCGTTCTTCACTCAAGTGTGTTTTAGAGGATTGAAGTGCTAGTTATAGACTTCCTAGAAATGGAAATACACCATAAACTGAGTCAAAATTATACAGGCAAATCCTTACCAGGGTAGATTGTTAGAAAATACTTACTGGAGAAAAGGCAGAAAAACCTAACACACTGATTGAATTACAAGGGATAGAAGGAACTGGAGAGGGAAACCTAGACATTTACATTTTTATAAGCATTAGTATTTTGAGCTATAACTTTTAACTACATGATTGACATAAAATAAATAAGATATTGCAGATACCATGAAAGTATCATGAATCAAAACAAAACCACCCCAAACCTGTGGTTTGGATGCGGAAAGGATTCAAGTGACTTAGTCACACTGCTGAATCCATGTTACTCATCCCACTTTTTTTACAAAACTGAAAAAAAAAGGCAAAATGGTTAGAAATCTTAGATTTTCCCAATTGCCATGCAGTGTTTAGTAGGTCATTAAATATATAAAAAAAAGTATATATGTAATATTTAATTTTACTCTTCAAAAAGTGGTGCTTTATTAAAAACATAGACGTAGTATTTCCACTGTCTTCCAGCATGGAATTTTAAACTTCATGGAGTTAAAAATCTAAAATGTTTGTAGATTAATGTTTTCTGAATGTTTGAATACAATGTAGTATAATAGTAGTATACTATTATTCATAATATACTAGTATATTATAGTATATTATTATTGTTAATACCATTGTAATACTTTTTAAATAATGCATTTAATTTTCTTTAATATTTAATTTGTATAAATTACTAGAAATTTCTGGTAAGTGAAAATTAATCACGCATTATAATTTTTATTCTATAAGTGGTCTAAACAATTGGAGCCCAAACTTACCCACTAGACAGGGAGAAAAAAAAGGAGAGGCCTTGTGTGTGCCAGATTCTGCCTTGGATACATGTGGGTGGTTTAATCAACATGGCCCACACGTCTCTGAGGCAGAATATTAGACTGTCTTTTTACTGCCTTTCATGCCATACTATCAAATCTGACAGTAGCTTTTCCTGGGAATTGACAGATTCATGCTGTTTGGGTTTGAATCCTCTCACCAGATAAGGTCTTATAAAGGTGGAGGGGCGTTCCCGTGAGCTCTTTGGCTCCAAAAGCCTTGCAGCTCTTCCAGAGAGCAGGAAGACTGGAGATTTACTCCTGTCCGGCTTCCTGGAGGAACCCCTCCCTCCACGACCCAGCCAGATGGACT
>JAOXNG010000026.1:56725139-56742438 GCA_028566535.1 Scolopax minor | reverse complement strand
CATATTACTTTTTCCTCCCTTCAGTATCTTTTCTTTTAGAAGTCTGAATTAATGAAGTCAGGAAATAATTCCCAAATCTAGGTTTACAGCTTCCTTATGTTGTCCAAAGAACTTATTTTCTAGTGAACAACTATGGCTCAGTATTTGCTGGTACATCATGCACACAGTTCTATATTGCTACATGTAGATTTAACATATCCAAAGAGATCCAAAAAGACAGTAAGCATTGTCTTTATCATGTAGAGACAATCAGTTTTTCATATATAACTACTTCTGTTTGGTTGAGTTAGTAAGCGATGAAAAACATGTCTTTTCTTTAGCCAGACTTGTGAAACCAAATTTAATTTTTGAAATGCTGGTTTTGTTATCCTGTGCAGCTTAGTCTTGAAATTACTGAACTGTAGTGTAAAGGCAGAAAAAAAGTCTTTCCTTGTAATGATCTTCAGTTTTACATGCTTGATGATGAAGAAGTGTTGAGAACTGCTGGAAGGCCCTGTGACCTTTCTTACCGTGGCATTGAGTTACAAGCTCAGACTTCTTTCTGTGTTTTTCTATGTAATTCTAAGAATTACTGCAACTTTTGTTCCTACTTGTTCATATAGTCTAGGGGTTACACTTCAGGTGTTTACAGGTTATTTCAAACTAATTTTCCCTTTTTGACAGACTTTCTTGATCACTTGCTGTTGTGTTATAGTACTTTGAATTCTGCTTTATGCAGAGATTTGTATTGAGTATATATTTTATTCCAAGATGTAAGTGAAGAGTACAGCCAAATCTAATTTCAGTCCTTTGTGTACCTTTAAGCTGATGTTGTTCCCTCCTGCATGTTTAAAATGCACTTGTCATTATTTTTTCCCCTATTAAAGCCAGAGGGATGGGAAAAAACATTTAGGACAGTTTAAGGCAACATACATGTTGCTTTATCAAAGGCTGAAGTCTGAACTGTACTTGGATATCTTCCAAGGAAGCATCTGAGATAACACTACATGGTTATATATTGTAAATATTGTTGAAACGGGGACAGTAAATTTGAGGGGGAAAGCAAGCTTCTGAGTATACAAAAGGAACAATATTACTGTGAAATCCAGAATGGAAATGAAGAAATGCACAAAAGATGGAAAGTGATAAATACGTTAAACTTTTCTTAAGGTCAAGCTGTACTCGCAGTGGCATATTCAAGTGTCAGAGAGAAAACTATTGCTTTAAGACAGTAAAATGTTGTTCTTCTTTAGGTGGCTGATCGTCTCTTTTCTTCATTTGGACAAGATATTTTGGATGCTCTTTACTGGACAGCTACAGAACCTAAGGAAAGAAAAAGAGCTCACATAGGTGTGATTCCTCACTTCTTCATGGCAGTGCTGTATGTCTGTATCCTTTTTCTTCAATAAATTGCAAATTTTTCTAAATTAAATTACGCAGTAATTGCTCGGCATTTTTAATAGATTTAAAGAATTGATAACACTAAATTAGTGTTCCTTGACTTTCAAAGTAAGATTGGCAGTACTATGGGTCTTTAAAATTAATGAAAAAGCCTCTTAACTAGCTTTAAAAAAAATCCCTTCAAAATGGAATACCATTACAGTAGTGGACAGCTTTTTTTAATACCTAACATATAGTAAAATGAAAAACAGTAATTCATGGAAACTTTGATTTCTGATTTGTATTTATTTTCAGTCACAGGGTCCTCAAGACAGTGGGGTAATGTTATTTATTGGAATGTTACAGGCACCAAATTTGAAACCATTTTCTTGACATGAAGGGATGATAAATTCATGCATATTAGGGTGGAAATGAGTTTAGTGTGAAGTAACCTTATAGTGAACTGATGAAGATTCCCTGTAAAGAGATACATAATCCAGTTGACGTGGTGATGAATTTAGAATTTTTTTCTCTGAAATATTTAGGCTAATTTAGAATCTTTCTTCATCTCAGCTTTTTTTCCTGCAGGTTGTATTGTTGTTTCTCATGACAAATGTCATTTGGCTCTTTTTGAACAAGAAAAATTAACATCATTATTAAAGGGTGTTATGTTCTGTGGGTACATTACATAAGTTTACATACTCTAAATCTAGTTGACAGGGAGATAAAAACTTTTTTCTTTTTTGTTAAGCTTTGGAAGCAAAACAGGAAATTTGACTTTTGGTGCTTTTCAGTACTGTTGTGCAGAAAAGCTGTTTCCAAATATGTTTCCTTAACCCTGCTCTCTAGTCCTGCATGCTATTCTTATAATGGTTCAAGCAACAACCCTTAATGTGGCCTTCAACTCCCACAATAAATCACTGCTTACCATCATGATGTCCAATAATGTAAGTATGTGGCATTATTATATAGCTAACCTAAGCTTTTTCAGCATCCTCCATCTTTATGTATCACATGTCTATTTGCATATTATTTGTCTGATTTGTTTATATCCACTTTTATCAATAAAACCTAACTGACTGTTTTTAAAAATTGCAGTTTGTTGAAATAAAAGGAAGCGTTTTCAAGAAGTTTGAGAAGAACAATCTTTTTCAAATGTCCAATAGTGGTATGTATATCTGTGCTAATCAGAGAAAAGATGAAGTGAGAGGCTGAATATAATATTAATGTTAAAGCAGGTTTACCGTGGTGAATTTGAGCATTCTGATTTGAATTCCTCATCTTCCCTATTACTTTTTCATTCTGTGGGAACTGGGATTCCATTTCCAGGAACAGTGTTTTTCCTTCGATGGCTAGTTTTTATTTGAGGTGCTGAAACAACCTGTTTGCTGGGTGCTAAAGTTATTATTAAAAGCAGATTTCAGATTTAAGTTATAATACTCAAAATACCCATGCTTCACAGTCTCTGAAGTCTTCCGTGGTTTAAAAAAGTTGACTTTGTAGCATGCTGTGTTGACAGTGATCTCAGAATGCATGTTGCTTTGCAGTTGTGAGGATGTGTGTTTCATGAGGAGAAGCTATTTCTAAGTAGCCTTTGATGGTGGCTCTTTCTAATACTGACATCGACCATCTGAAATATTTGTTGAATTCTTGGTTTCAAAACTAATAGGAGATACTGCACTTAAGGCTGTGTTAGAGCTGCTTTGCTTGTAATACTTTATGATCTTTGAACACATTTGGTTGTGTTACTTTGTGCATATGACATTTTGGACAAAGCTATTTATACAGATAAGCAGACAGAATACATTTTTTCATTCCAACTCCTATCTTTTTTTAAACCGGAAAACTCAAGTGTTCAATAGAAAAATAATAAGAAAAAATAGGTTAAGGAAAAAAATAATGTAGCTGCTTATTTAAAAATGGATGAGTTGAAGTTTTTAGTTATCAAGAGTTAAACTTTCAGCAGATTTGCTTCAGGTTTTGAATTCTGGCTATTCATGTGGTTTTTTTCTAATTCATCCGCAAACTGCAGTGATACTACATGCAAATGTTAAATGGCAATTGTTTTGTGATGCTTTGAATGAAAGACTGTTTACATAAAATCTTAAATATATCGTGTAACAGAAAAGTTAGCACTAAATTTTAGTCTGCCTCATAGAAGTTCTTAAAACCCCCCAAAAATAGTCATCCCAGATGGGTTGATTAGGTGTTTATTCTGTGTATTTTATTACAAAATTTAAATACTTACATTTAAGAAAAAATATATCTTTAACTTTACAGTGAGAACATCTAAAAGTGATGTTTACAAAAATATTGACAGAAAACATAGATGAGTTTTTTATAAATTTTCTCTCCTTATTAACAGTACTCACAGAAAATAATTACAAGTGTATATCCAGCTCTCCTACTGAAAGGCCAGGCTTCTTTCTTGATTTACATGTTGACATAAACGAGGGAGTGCTGTTAGAAATGGTTAGTAATTTCCTCCATAAAAAACCACCCTCAATAGTATGCCAGTAGAAATGAATATCAATATTTTATTGCTAGACATTATGATTGAAGACCCATAATAGCAATATCAGGTCTCCCTTTGTCACTTGGAAAAAGCGATGCCGTTCATTACACCACATGGGGCTGGAAGCAGGTGAGTACATACATAGAAGAGTGCACAAAACAAGCTAATTTAGTCCCTTCAAACAGATAACTTTTCCTGAAATCACTTCTTGATACGGTTATAAATAGCAGAGCTTTTCTTCTCATAGGTAAATAACGTAGGCAGGTTTTTAGGAGAGATTTTCACCTCTTTTGAACTTGAACAGATTTACTGCATCACAGCTTCAGTAAGGATGGATCAGTATTGCTTCAGTTCATGTATTCTGATAACTTTGTTACCCTTTTTAAATGTTTTATTTCCTGCTACTGAAATGGTAGCACGTCTTGCTTTGGCAGTGCTATCCCAGTGCTTTATCCTGCTGCTGGAACTGAGCTTCCAGTCAGACTTGTGCATCCTGTGCTTAAACTACATGCCTGGCTTGAACTGGACTGCCAAAATAGAACACTAAACATAGGTTCCCCCATATATTTCCCACCTTTCTCTCAGTTTTTGTGCAGCTGTTTCCTCAGGCCTGGCATGTAGGCCATAGGGCAACAACGGCAACAGTGGCTGATTTACATTAAACAGACTGAATGGATTCCCTCTTGCCATACCTGTTCTGCTCAAAATGCTACTGTTGTCTGAAACACATGTTTTAAATTTAGTTAAAAAGTACCAAGTAGTACACAGAAGCTAAATATTCTGGTTCTTGCGGCGGGGAGAAATAAGGTCAGTCTCAAGCATCTGAGGAATTTTTTATGAGTAAGTGAAACTCCCTTCTTATTTAGCATGGTAATCAGAATAAAAATATGAACTAGCAGAAAAGTAAGATATCAGTGACCTCAAGAGCGGACATTGTATTCAAGAGAAGTTGCTACAAATAGAATTTAATAGCAAGTAATGTTGTGAATAGAAGCGTGAAAACAAATGAATGTTTCGGTTGTTCTTTCTAAGCCACGTCCTGTATAGTGCATTGAAGTACCTTGTGGAGCTCTGCACTGAAGACACTGTGTAGAAAGGCACCAGGATATCAAGTGCCATCAAGGTACCAGTTAGATCTGGAAGCCACAGAGTCTTTTTCACTTTGCATCATGCTCAGCACTGGCTTGTGGATAGGAAGCTGATGTGTTACTGTGCTATTTTTCCCAGTATTTCCAGTTCTGGACTTAGTGTCAGTGGAATCAGTGATCCTTCTCACCTTTGTATGGCTAATTCATTAAAAAATCAGGACTAAAAGAACTCTGAATCATCTATACAAAATCTAACTGAACAGCCCATGAGATATACATTGCTTACACAGTTATATAGTAAACCCAAGCCTGTTATCTTGTAGGTGCAGGAGGTAAACAAAGATCTTGAGGTTTGTATAGCTGCTTGAGAGTGCAGCTGCAGAATCTGTGATTTCTGCCACTTCTGCTCCTGCAGCATTGACTTTTGACAGCAAAGCTTCTGTCACATTGTCTCCCTGGCAGGAAATAGATGTACACCCAGGCAATCTAAACACTCTGGCCATTGGAAAGGGCTTCTACACATAAGACATAGAACCTCTAGTTTGTTGTAGCAGGAAGAATTTAAATACTAAATATAAATAGTATGCTCTCTTTTTCAAATAGATATCTGTAAGCTAATGTTGTAGGGTTCAGGGTTAGTGAACAGAGAGACCAAAATTACAAAGAGAAGCTCTTTCATCATTGTTGAAAGCCCAGCATGCTGCTTTCCTTTATGCTTTTAAATGTCTTATTTTAATTTCCAGCTGTGTTCTAATCTAAAATTTTCACAAAACACGATTGTATTTCATATGAAGAAGTACATTAGGTGTAATGCAGTATGTTATGTACTTCACTTGGCCCTGTTATTCCTTGTTTTTTAAATCTCCCATCTTAAAAATTTAACGCATTTATTCTGAAGCTTTAGGAACTTCAGTGGAGTTTTTTTGTAATTTCTTACACTTTTTTTTTTTCCTTAAATCTGTTCTTCCTGCTTTGTTCCCAATTTATCAGTCTCTGTGGTTTTGATCAAAATATTGATCAAATATATTTTGCCTTTGGTCTCTGGAATTAAAACTGCTTTTTCATGTGGCTTTACTTGTGTGGTTTTTTTAAATACCATTATTGTAATCTAGTTATTTTAAGGATGAGTGACTTGGAGGCAGGAGTACATTTAAAATAGATCAGTGCCTCCTTCATGATTTCTTGTTCAGTCTTTGATCCTTTCTTGTGCTCTGGTCACTTGTTAAAAGGTAGTTGTCACTAGGGCTACTTAGGATTGTTCAGGGGCATAATTGTCATTTTTCAAAATAGTTTAAAGAGTGTGTATATGGGAAGTGAGTGTCTAGTGTGATGCATGGCCAGGCTTCAGAGCCAGCCCTGTTAAGAGCAGTTTAAGCAGGGTCTTAGAATGCAGTCCATGCATGGTATGTGCTGGCAAGAGCCTGGTCAGCGAGGTAAGCGTGTCCAGATTAGTGTAGATGTCAGTCCTTCAACACTTAAGAGTGTGAACAGTGAGAAAGTAAACTTCTTAATCATGTGCTTGAGGAGTACCTGAAGACCGTTTAAAATGTCCTCAGCCTGTTGTTCTGGCTGGCATTTAACCCTGTCTTATAATAGAGTTACTAAAGCTGTTCCGTATTCTAATGGAAAAACAGTTTGTGATACGCTTTTTATGGACACTTTGTGGTGAGGACTTCACCTATGTCCTGTTTTTTCTGGTATTTAAATTTATTTTACTGAAGGATTTCCGTGTTTCTTCCCCCAGACATATGCCACTTGTTCTGTTTTGGAAATTTGTGCTTCCTGTGACCATTCTCCAGCACATGCAGAGAGATGAGTTTATATACCCTGAAATGTGCATTTTTTACATGTGTGCATAAAATATCATAGTTCTTGAATTCTCTGTGCTTTTCATTCCTTTCTTGTAGAGGAGTTGTTCTTTTCTTTTTACTCCCTCCCTTCAGACTTGCCAGTATTTTGAAACTTAATTTTTAAAATGAGAGATATTGTTATAGTAGAGTACAGTAACTGCAGCCATGACCATTGTTGTTGGTCATAGATGGTCATAGATGATGGAAGCTGTTTACACAAAGCCAACATCAAATGTGTTTTGGGTCAGCTAGATTCCTGTGTGTTCTTCTGAACCTTTCTATTTCTCCTTATTTTCTTTAAATTTTGGTTAAAATCAGTAAGTGGAACACCACAGAATATTTGGGGTGCTTCAAGAAATGAACCCTTTGGTTTTGGAGATCGCTCACCTGCAAAGAAATTTCTGCCTTCGTTATTAATGAGTGTAACAAGGATAACGATATCTTAATGGATTTTCATAATACTTCTGTCTTCTAAAAAGACTTGCTAATTTGTGGTGACTTTGTTTTTGGTTTTATCCCATTTTTCAACAATACTGTTTCAGGGAGGTTTTGTAATACCTTAAGGTGATGCTTCCTGAAGTGAGTTCTGTTTCTGGAGGCAGGGTACCAAAGTAGAAAACAAAGACCCTGCCTCACCTGGGAGGGGAAACCATAGGTCTCCGTTCAAGTCAAACTCCTTTTGTGTTATAGTTCTTACATTTTTTGATAACTGAGGTAGTGTATCCTGCTGTCCCATTTTAAGGTGGCAATGTAAAAGACTAGTAGGAGCAATAAAAATAAGGTGTAATAGTTGTCTTGAAACGCTTTCCCTCCAGCCTACAAATGGTGCTGGTATATAGCAGTTTGCTTATCTGTGGTCTGTAGAAAATGAAATCTGCCTTGTTAACAACTTGAAATGACAGGTGTTTTGTCTCCATTTTTGCACCAGGAGGTGCTGGTTCTTTTTGAATTGCACAAGAAATGCACAAACTTTATCAAGAAAGATGATTATTTTATCAATGTATTAGAAAAGGTGGCAGCATGTCACAACATAAGTCTCTTCTGATGCTGGGATCCCTGAGCTGATGCAGCATCAGGCAAGAGCTCCTGTCTGTGGGGAGCTTACAAACATCCCCTCCCCTCAAATCCCATCAAATGATTTGTGGAAAAGATTATCTAATCCAAGATTTATTACACAATAGAACCACAGAATGAGTAGATGTCTATATATGCAAATACATATTTCTTAGTAGTTGACAGGTTTTTTTTCTTTTTAACTAGATATTAAAGAGAGGTTCACCAATTACGTGCTGCTACTAATTGTATGTCTAAGAAACATGGAACAGTTCTCATGGAATCCAGGTGAGTAAACTGGTAGAAAAATGCAATACAAAATGACAAATTCTGCGCTATCAACAACCGTATCTCTTGCTTCTTTCTGCAATCTGAAAGATGAGGGTAACCAGACATTTAACTGAGGAATCTTAAGTTGTCGAATACCTTAGATTATCATTTTTCCATTTCTGGCTTTTTTGTAATGATGAGTCCATCCTTTCTTCTGGAAGTATATGCTGTTATACTACAAACATGCATGGTTATTTTTCAAGTAGCGTCTTGAATGATTTCTTTGCAGCACTTCCCTTTCCTTGGTCTACATTGAGGATGACTAATCACCTAGACAGTTTTATTTTCTGAGGCTAGTGAGATTGAAATTTGATAGAAGATTATGTAAAAATTTCCATTCATAATTTAATATTGATTATATTTAGGATTTTAATACTACAATAAATAAATATTGAGTAAAATTTGTATTTTATTTTATTGAATTTATTTTAGTAATTTTGAGCCCTGGTCTGTGTGGTGTATTTTGCTTGAATTTTACAAGTCTACCTAAATTTTGCCTCAGGCATTTAAAACTGTGGGTGCTTTGTCTCTTTCTCATGCATACTCCATATGCAAAGGTTGTTTTTCTAGTAGAGATAAACCTTTACGAAGTAGAGGCTTTAGAACCCGATCCTGATTGCGGTGTGATTGTGTAGTATTGATAAGGTTCTAGACCAGCAGTGGAGTAAGCAAGAGCTTTCACAGTGCCTGCAGAGGGGTGATGTAAGGTTACAGACTCTTCAGGCCCTTGAGGATTTTTGACTGTTGAGCAAAAGTGTTACAAGTTTTGATTTGTATATTTGATTGAGCCAAATTAAATGCCCTAACTTGTTTCTTCCCGGCCTTCAGATCATCTTTGGGTGTTATTCCCGGATGTTTGCATGGTGGTCGCTTCAGAAATTGCAGTGGATATTGTGAAACATGCCTTTATAACAAAATTCAATGACATCACAGCAGATGTAGGTATCCTGTTTGGAATGCTGAGCACTATTTTAAGCTGTTTGTTTTGGTAATATTTTTTTTAAATGTTAAATTTGATTCCAGTGCACAAAGTTATTTTCATATAGAGGGTATCATTTGAGAAAGCTTGTTAATTTCCTGATGCAATATAATTCTGGGGATCTTTATAACACCTCTGCTTCTAAATTAGTAGTTCCAGATGCATAAATTATTGAAAGTGTTGTGTAACACTTGACATAATCACTACAATTCACATAACTGGCAGATGATTTTGTGAAGTGATCACTGGTTACGCTGACAGAAGATGACTTGTTCTGCTGTTTAGGCAGAGCTTGTACCCTTTTCTAGCAGAATGGATTGTAGGGTGAAATTCAGGCTTTAGGAAAAATGGGTATTGTGAGGCTGCCGAATCTCCATTCTTGCCTGTGTGTTAGAGGTAGAATCTGAAATCGGAGAGATATTTTTCCACTGTCCCTGGAGCACTAATATAAGTTGGGTTCCCCCTTTAGTTTCCCACTCCTGAAATTTCTTAGGCCATATGTATATTATGCAGTCCTTCTTTTAAAGCAGTAGATGAGGTCACCTTTTGTGTGGTGCGGCATGATACGTTGGCCATTTGCCTTGCGTCTTGTGTGAATTCAAATGCACTCAATAAATTCATGGAGAGATGAGTTAGCATTTTTTCACTAATAAAACCACTTTTCAGGAAATGAGATCAGGACTTGGAAGTGCTATCATTTTCAGTATCTCTCAAGTAACTGCATTGTGCAGTGTAGAAACAAGTTTAATAGATGTACTTATAAGCTCCCTTATGCCAGAGGCATTTATGCATGCCCTACTTTTGCATAGAGAGTGAAAAAGAGCAGTAATAAAGTCATGATAGCCAAAAACGTGGCATACTTCAGTATGCTGCAACAGCTGGAAGATTGGGGTAGTGAGGATGACGTCTTTGCAGGGTTTATTTAACAAACTTTGCATTTTTAATATGAAGTTCTAAAGATTTACAGTTGCTGGGTCAGACTTTTTCAGAAGTTTTGAGCACCCACAGTGCAAATTGTCCTGACACTTGTCTTTGAAACAGATACTTTTCTGTCTTAATGTGCAGAACTGTTTCAAAGAGGAAATAAAAGCTTCATTCATCTTCTGATACAATTTGTTTTTTTCATGGAAACATTTGTTTGGTATATAAGGAAACTTTCTTACTTAGTTTGATCCCAGCACTACTTTAATGTAGCTTAAATTATGAACTGTAGGAAAAAAGTAAATATGGTTTATCTTGCTTTTTATTTCTGATGATCCTCAAATTCAGTAAATGCTTTTAGGACGTTGTTGGTTTGTTTGTTTATGGACACAAGTTACTTTATGGCAGAAATATAGACTCATCTGTTGAAGGGTACAATTAGACATCAGAAAAACAGGCTTTGACTCATTCAGCCTGTGCATAAGTGTTTATAATACTTTTTACAGAAATATTTTATTAGTATCTGTGTTGCTTCTCTAACGTGTGATAAAAAATTAATCATGCATCCAATGTTCTGGATTTTTTCCAGGTCTACAGTGAATATAGAGCCAGTCTTGCATTTGACCTTGTTAGCAGTCGACAGAAAAATGTAAGCCTGAAAATAAAGGCATTTTCTTGTATTAGAATCATAGATTCATTAACAAACATAATTGTTATTGGGGGGGGAAGGTATTGGAACAAATAAATTAATACAAAACTGTTACCTTCCTTCATCACTGAAATTCTGCGCTTTTTTTAATCAGAAGTAACAGGAATGTTTGCTTGTGATTTTTATAGTCTTATTTTCATCGTTTTTCACAGCAGTTCAGACTTTAATATGTTTTTTAGAAGCCTCTTCCAAATGCACTTATGGTCAGGGGGTGATTGTAACATCTTTGACATTTTAAAAATGTACGGGAAGTAAGTGAACTTAACAAGATGTTCTTAAGATAATTTTAAAATACTGTTATTTTCACTTTAACTGTGTTGGATCAAAAACCACTGTTCATTAGGAACTTATATTATTTCTTCATTGACGGCACGTGCAGATGTATAGGGGTGTTTGCACCGTGCATGTTACTGCTCTGGCATCCGTATTTATGGAACACAGAGACTACTTGTGTTTGTTCATTAGTACTGGTTTTTGGAAGACTATTTACAGCACACCTTTCCTGAATGAGCCTCCTACCTATTAGTGAGTGCTCTTGGATAAGTGCTCTAACTATTAAATGAACTTATTATAGTAATTTTTGTAGTCTCCTTAGGCATGTTTAATAGGTATTGCTAGGAATGCAGTAGTTACACTTCATGGAGACATTAGACACCTGCAATTACAAATAATAAATTATTAATAATTTGTTAATTAAAAAAAAAAAGGGTTATTAGTTCTGAAGCTTCCCATTACTTTTCCTAAGGATCCTCTGTGGAAAATGAGTGTCTGTAGGGTGCTACCTAACTTTGGCATGACCCTCAATACTGCGTGAAAGCGGTCATGCTGAGTCGTTCTGTTTTGAGAGTGCAAATGCAAACATTTTTTCAAAATTATTTTAACACAATTAAACTAAGGCTAATTATATATGTTTGTAGAATGATTTAAAAGTGCTAGTGCAATGGATAATTTTTCTTTTGTCTCTCTCATGGATTTTTTTATACAGTATTTGAGGATCAAATTAATACAAAAAGGTTTCTAAGCTAGTAATGATGTACAGATGAAATATCGTCGCACATTTGGATTCAGTGTCCTAATTGCTCTCGAGTTAGAGATTTGTATTATACTCCAGTTACTCTTGATTTAGTGCACTGAAGCTAATCTTACTGGTCATGGTAGTATTATGTTTTTGTCTGAGAGTGCAGCTATCTGCATTTGAATTTCAAAATGTGAATAGTTGCACTTTATACCAGCATAGTGTTTGCTAGCAGAGATTGATTCTTATCTAGAGGGGGTACCAAGCTAAAATAAGCTCATTTCTTTGCATAAGTAGTTCATTATTCTTCCTCTTTCTTTTTTCCTAGGCATATACAGATTATAGTGATTCGGTTTCCAGAAGAATGGGTTTCATTCCTCTTCCCTTGGCTGTTTTAGTAAGTTGTGTCTTTTCTATCAGTTTTCTGTCAATAAGATACCAGTCTGAGAATACATGCCTGTGAGATAGCTAGCTCATTTTGATGTTTTGAGAATTAAATGATGACCTGAAGTAAATGGAATGATACTGCAAGGTTGAATTAGTGTTTGCTCTAAACTATATCACATACTCATTATGACTTCAGGAATATGTTAGTGAATATGTAAGTTTATCAGCCGTTCATAGAAAATCAAACATATATTAATTTTATAGAATTTATAAGCACTTGAACTGCAGCAGTGGAATGAAACTACATCTGTGCTTATTAGACATTTATTCCTTTTGGCAATTATCCTAGTCATTCATTCGGAATAGTCAAAGCAGCTGGTTGCCAGAAGGTTAGCAGTACTGTACTAGTTGTTTTTTTTTTTTTATTTGTTTTGTTTTGTTGGGTTTTTTTAGTTTTTTCATAGGAGTCCTTGTGGTTGTCCCTGTAATGCCATGCTTAATGACTCAGTTTTCTTTTATATGGGACACTGAGCTTCTGAGCTCTTGTAGAATACATGATTCTGAAATAGTTGACCCTGTTACGTGGGCATGCTGCTATAAAATGAATCACTTCATTATTGGAATTGTGTCCACATGCTGTCTGTTCTGAATTAACTATTGCAGAATGTTTTCTGTAAATAGCTGCTCTGTTTTTTTTCCCATACACACATGTAGACAAGCAGTAGTTAGCTGTAATGCTGGGAGCATGTCCTTGCTTTGCCAGCAAAGATGCTAAACCATAATTTTCCTGGAAAATATCAATATGAATTAACTTTGAAATGTAATGTTCTCCCATACAGATGAGAAAAATACTATTGACAGGCTTTCCCTAGTTTTTATCCATCATTTAAAACAAAAAACAACAACAAAACCCCAACAACAAAAAACTTAAACCAACCGTTATAGTAATTATTTCTTTCATAAATAAGTGAAATACATCCAGTGAGAATTCGATTGAAATGCTGTTTTCAGGTTAATTGTGTTCTGATATGTTATCCTGGATACTAATGGGTTTAAAATGAACTGGAGTGTTTTGCTAACTTGGAAGCCTAACTGTGAAACACTAAATTAAAACTGAGATTTCGGGATCAACCCTTACTGAAACTTGGGATTCGTATGTTGGTCCACAAAGCTATTTTGTATTCAAAATGTTAGCATAGTGCAAAACACTGATTCTTTTTTACTGCATCAGCATCTCCTGACATTTTCCTCCAAAATTGTTAGCTCAGCTTCCAGCCCTTGACTTTTGGGGAGGGTTTTTTCCACTTGTTATTCTACTTGGAAGTCAGTGATGAAAGAAAAATTATCAGACTGTAGTTTTGGCGAAGTTGTAACTAGGTGTTAGTAAAATACTTACTCAACTCAAAAATCTTGAACGCTTAGTGCTACCGAGGGGAACATTAGAATAAATTTCTGTTAATGTAAATGTTTCTACTTTTGCCTTGAATTTACCACATAAGAAACACCTGTTAAAATATTCTATTAATAATTTTGTGCTATATGTTTTAACTGTTTAACTTTTATCCTTAAAACAGCTCATCAGAGTTGTAACAAGCTCAATAAAAGTACAAGGAGTCTTAGCTTATGTTTGTGTTGTGCTGTTCTACTGTGGGTAAGTAAATGCATACAATTGAAAAGTATTTACCATTATTTGATCAGATGTGTAAAAAAAATCTTTTGTTGATACTTTTAAGTGTGTATGCAAAAGTTCATGTTCAGCATCGTAAACTGAAATTGAGAGTGCAGATTGGTCCCCAGGTACTGTAACTGCATTTGGGGATTATAGCCCTCCATAAGTAACTTCAGTGATGAAAATAATTCATGGAAAAATGATTGATGGAATTTATGACAGACAAGTGCCATACTTCTGCATAAAAGGGGAAATTGAATTCTAAGGCTTGAAGCTTTGTGTGAAAAGAAAGATTCAGTATGCCAACAAAAATAAGCTGTCTAAGTGCTCTGTGCAGCTCATGAATTCTCCTCTCTGGTAGTTAAAAGCAAGGTGTCTTTGTGTTAGGAAACTGCTATATAAAAAAAAAGTATACGCAAGGCTCACCTTTTTTGGGAAGGAGGCAGTCAGTAAATCTTAGTTAAGAAATATAATGCCCTATGGCAATTTATTTTCCAAACCAGATATGATTTAGAAGTATTCCTTCGCTGCCAACTCAGTTTATACTTGTATTATCCTTAACTTCTCACCAGGTGATACTTCTGAAGTGTGTTTAGTTGTGCTTTAAATCCAGTCTAGTTTGCTGCTCTTGGGGCACTTGCTGTGGACTGAGTGGGGACAACCAGTTTCTAGGAAAGCTGCATAATGAGCCGTGTCAGTGTGTGTCACTCCGTCCTAATTGATATTGGAGTCCTCCTAAAATTGGTCATAAAGAATTAAGTGATGCAAATCACTGTAGCACAGAGAACCTGCCTACAGTAACGTGGGGAATATATCTTCTAGTGCCCTGCCAAGGTGTGTTTGTAACTGAAGGCAGCAAGACTTGGGCAGTAAAAGATGGGGCAATGGTTCAGCAGGTACATGAGAAGAGAGGAGGCTGCTGTTCTGTAATACCTTATGAAAAGAATGGGAATGCCCCACACTTTTATAAATAAGTAGACTGTTCTCTCTAATCTGACCTTGATCTGCAGAAAAAGTAGAGCTTGGTCGGATGTGTTTGGTCCACATTAGTGTAGAGACATATCTTAGGATACCTAGGACTTCAAGATACTGCATATAGGTGAAGTATTAGAATGTTAACCATATTCCTCTGCACCATGCTTTGATTTCTTCCCCAGCATGCCACACGCTGTGCCAGCTCTGCATAATTGAGAGCACTAGTCCCTGGTCGTCGCATTCAAGCTGTGATATACCCAGTTCAGTACCTTGATTCTGCTCAGTGGTTTTTCCTTTTTCCCAATCTATGTAATATTTCCCTCCTTTTGCCATTCCACTGCTGCAGCCCCGTCCTGGATTTTTCCCTGTTGCTGCATCCTAGAGGATGGAGGGCAGGAAGAAGTTATGTGCTTAACATAAAAGATTAAATGCTGGGTTTTGATTGCACAGGTCACAAGAGTAAATGTATTTTGATTGATTTTGACCTTACTGAAAGTGAGAACAGATTTTTTGCTTCTACTGTGATCTCAGATTTGGAGCTAATTTGCCTCTTACATCTTTCAAGTAGTAACCCAAATCTCAGCTTTTCATCACATAAGTGTGGTGAGAAACAATGTGATAAAACTGGAAATAGTTAACTGGGCAAAGGATTATAATGCGGAGAATGTTATTTTGTATTGATATTTTACAACAGTAATACTGTAAATTACACTGAAGAGTCCTGCCCAGCATGTGAAACCTAAGTTTTCTTTTTCTAGAATTTTGAACAACTGCAAAGTTAGTTGTTAGAAATTTGAGTCTGGGGTGGACTGACAGAAAAGAACAGTGAATCGCTAGAAACTCTTGCATAATTTTCCCTGAGAAGCTGGAACTGATACAGCAAAGTGATGATTTATGGCCTTTTCAACTTCTGATCTCATTAAATCGGAGTCAAATCATGCTGTAAACACCTACTTTCCCAGAACAAAAGCATGTTACATAAGTGTGGGGGAAAAAAAACCTCTGAGACTTATTAAAAATGGAGGAGAGCTTCTCACGCTCTCAGAAACAGAATCTGTCCTGAAAACCTAATAAAATTGTAGAGAATAATGGCTTTCAACTAGTATAAATCATAACTTCTTTGTGGTTGCTTGCATACTAAAATGTCGGTTTCTTCTGAGTACCAAAAGTGGTCTGCTCTGCTCATTCTTCCATTTCTGTAAATTTCTACAACAAGTAAATGTATTGCATAAAATTCCCATCAAAGTTCTGTGTGCTTTATTTTTCTGTTTGACAAGTGCTGATTACATTAACGCAGTGAGAGATACTGAAGTGTGCTTGGGTCACTTGAGGATTAAGCAGTTAGACCCATTCATGGGCTTTAACCTGTGAATGTTCACTTCGTCTTCTTTTTAGTTGGTTAATGATGTACGTAATAAACAGGCTTTCAGAGTCGGAACTTAGGTTTTACAAAGCTTGTTTAAGTTGTAAATCTAAAAGCACTTGATGGTAGATGAAACCTCCCTAAAAGGGACTTCATGATTTGCTAAATTTTGTGCTGCAAATGAATGGTAATAGAAAAGGAATCTGCCATCAACTGGGCTGTGCTATGATAGTAACACAGTGCTGCCTCGTTGGATTTGCTGAGTTTCATGGACTGTCTTTTGTGGGGTGTTTTCTTTTTGTGATGCCACGCCTCGTTAGCCTTGTGTCATGGCAGCCTCCCAGGCCAGGACCTGCGTCATGTACATCTGACACCGACAGGGAAACCAGACCATGTCCAGAGGCAAAGATGGGGGCAAGATTTCACGCATACAAGTCAGCTGCAGAGGCTGCCTTGCCGTTTGCCAGGCAGAACCGGTCTGCTGAATCTAGGAAACATCTAGACAAGTTTGACTGGAGAGCGCCACTGTTGCATTTGAGTCTGAGCCACAAAAAAAAAAAAAAAAATACACAGAATAGACATGTTTATGCAAACAAATACAGAGCAATGAAAAAGCAATCACTCTGTGGCTGAGATACTTCTACCTGCCTGAATGATAAACACATCCTTCATTCTCTCTATTACTCTGAATGCAGTTGATGGAGAATCCGTATTTGGATAGAGGATCTGCCTTCTATCTCTATATCAAATCAGTTATAATAAGCTCTTTGGAACAAGGATTGCCTCTCCTAATGCATTTTTGTCGCTCTGGCACAATCAGACAGAGCCTAGAGGTACTACTGTGATAATCATCAGTGCCAACATGAATTGTCGCAAGAAGGATGTACAAGGAGATTTTTGTATCTCTTACAAGTGTTCGATCAAAGCCCCATGAGCTCTGTGTGTTAGCACACTGGAGGAACCACAATATACCTAGGAAGCATGTTTTGCTACTGCAGATTTTGGGGCTTGAGGAAGAGCCCCCTGTGACTCTCTCTGCTTGCATGTATTGTTGCCTAGAAGTGCTGCTGTGTGACCTCATAAGGT
>JAOXNG010000026.1:56630899-56643666 GCA_028566535.1 Scolopax minor | reverse complement strand
AGGGAGGAGGACAGGGACCAGCAGACATTGTGTTTAACATGCTTAAGGGATTTCAGCAGAGGTAGCTGGTGGGTCTGCTGGGTGACCTTGACGTTGCAGGATGCATGAGGAACAGAAGAAAGGAAAAAAAGTTCATTTTCTCATCGCTTGTGCACTGTGGAAACATAGGATGTAGTGAGAGAGTTTGCCTCAAAATTCCCATCCAGGTGTTGGACCTCTTTAGGATAGATGGTGTGTGTGTGCGTGGAAATAAAATCTGTTTCTGAAACAGCACTAAACATAATGAAATATGTAGTTTGGAGTTTGTTGAAATGTTATATGTCTTTACCTGTATGATCAAGTTCTAGTGAATGTTCTCTGCCATATTTTGATTCACTGCTTCCATTTATAGGCCTGTAGCTAGCTAGAGGACAACTGTGTTCCTGCATTATCTTCTGTCATTAGGTTCTATCAGGCCTTAGAGAAATTTTAATATTATATATAGTTTGTTAAGTCAGGGTCTGACAGCACCTGTGCTAAGAGGTAGCCTAAATTGAACTAGTGTGTGATGGTTTTTTTTTTTGGTCTCACCCTCCCACAGATGTTGGACCATTGCTTGGAAGCAGAGTTCAAGAACAGCTGGGAAAAGAAGTGCGTCCCGCACTTGATGCGGCTCTGAGCATGGCAGGAGGTAAAGATGTACATGTTGTTGTATTAATCTCCTGTTGCCATGGTAAGACAGGCATCACCTTTCTAGTGCACAGCATGGGATGGCTTTGTGCAGTGCTGTGATTCAACCTACCATTTTTCTACATCCCTTGATATTTCTCCTCAACCGAGGATTTCAGATATATTGAGGTTTATAAATCTTTTTAAAAACTAAGTAAAGATTTATGTGGCAGTCATTGAAGAGAGATGAAATCCAAATTCCCTGCTCCAGGCGGTAGTTCCTTTCCATTGAATATTAGGGAGACGAGGAGAACTGCTTTAAGAGCAGGGCTTTGCAGGTTAGTCTTCAACACGTCAGGGAATGAACATTCAGTGGCCCTGTCCTAAACACTCCCAGGCCTGTTATGAGAGTGATAACCATCATTTCTTGTGTCTTTGAGTTTAGCATTGCTCATGCTCAGTTCTGTCTCCCTTTAAAGAAAATAGCCTTTTATTATTTATTCCATTTAAGGGTTTTTTTTTTCAGGAATCAGATACAGCTTATAGAGCAAAGGGAAAGGCATCAGTGAACTGGAGTCACCTTGGGTTTTTACACCCATTAATTCTTTCTCATTCATTCGTCATCATTGTCCTTTTTTTTTCTTTGCTTTATTTCTCTTATTTGTCTTGAAGTCAAAGTGGAAAGGGCTATCAAAGGTAAAAAATACAATAAAACCTTGTGTTTTGTGAAGTGCACTTTATTTTTGTGACTAGTGTATTTTTAGTTGTATCTGTGTGGATTTTTTTGTCTACTAAATTCCTGTTCAGTGGTTATTTTTTGGTTTGGTGTGACTGGGATGAAATCTGAAGCCAGACAGTGTTGAACACTCCGTAGTGTTTGCTGATGCAACATGGTCTCTTTCCCTTTCATCTTGCAGCCACATAATTTGTGAGTTGGGTTATACCCAAAATACTGTTTTGTGAATGTGGGCTTTCTTTTCATTTCTAATGGCCAAGGGTTAAAGTTCTTTACTGAAATCCTTGGGTAAGGAGACAAAGGGAAAGGGTGAGAAAAATTGTCGGGGAAGTGGATAGAATCTCAATAAAAGTAACCTGAGCACATGCATTTGCTTGTAGGAAAACGTAAGTGACACACCACCTATGTTTTCCTACAAACAAGTGAATTTTTATGTGTAATAAATACATATTCTGTGTTAGAGGGGTTTTCTGGGAGGGTGGCAGGGTTGTTTACATCAGTATTGTTAAGAATATCATAACACGTACACCTGTGCGCTTTCTCCTTATATCTGTATCTATAGGCTTGTTTCTAACTCTTTTTTAAAAAAAAAAAAACACAACAAAACACCCAACTTTGCATCCTTGCAGCCATCAGAGAAACAAAGGAAGCACTGGAAAACGTGAGCGTCTCTGTCGAGGTTTTGCAGGAGGGAACAGAGAGGCTTCATTCAAACTTGACAGAAGTTAAAACGCATCTGAGCAACACCCTCAATGATTCCGCCTGCTCTGCGGCTCAGGCTGCCTCAACCTGCAATATCATCAGGAATTCATTAAATCAGCTGAACATCAATGCCAATTTTAGTGGGGTAAGAGAACATTTTGCAGACGCTTAACGTGCGATTGCCTTGAATAAGCCCAGTAGTATCTCTGCAATGGTGTGTGCTGTCACTTGGGAGATAAGTGACCTTCCCTTATTCTATGTTTCCAGGTAATTCCAGTCCCTGTTTTCACCTTCTGTGTAGCAGTGGATAAAATGTGTGTCAAGCAGCTGCATTAAAGTGCTGCTCTGGGCACTGAAATAATCTGCCTCCTCCCAGCAGAAACACTGAGGCTTTACTTTTGTGCAGCAGAGGTTTCCAGAGTGTGCTAGAAAGATTCTACTGCTACAAATTGGCTTTCCAGTTTCTTTGCCCTCTCTCCTCTCTTTGAAATACTTATAAATTAGCAAGACTGCTACTTTGATATGACTCGAGAATGCTTTTTGCTTCCTAGTTGCCGGGAGTGAGCTCACAGCTTGCCAAGGTCAATGATGTCCTTAAAATAGACCTTTCTAGTCTGGTTCAAAAGGTAAGTTTCTTGACAGGCTTGTAAACTATTAATTAATAAACTGGGTTACTTACATATCACTTTTTTTCCCTTGGCTTTCTCAAGCAGAGTTCTCTTGTTCCTGTCTTATGCAGCCTCATGGTAGATACCTCTCCTTATTATTTCATTGTGTGGCCAAGATTTAATATTTGAAAGTATCAATGTAGTGCTTTATATCCCCAGGATACTGCAGATCAAAAGTGTATTGCTAATTGTCTGCTTGAAAGAACAATCCTTAACAAACAAAAAGGTAGAAACATGGATCTACTCACATGTTCTATATTTTTTGATTCAAACTAAAAGAAAAAAAATCCACACTCTCCTAATGAGTTGTGTTGTATTCCAGCTATTTGAAGTGTGTCTTTCAAATTCTGAATTGTTTATGTGCACATTTGATATTAAATCTGGTGCAATGGATTTAAGGTAATTACTGCTAATATTTTTGCAAGACTGTCTACAAAACACCATGATTCTCTCCTAGGAAACAATATCTTAGTTTGAGCAGTTTAAAAAAAGGCAGGTTTAGACCCTGCCTTTCCCCTTCTCAGTGGAAAAGCACTGCAGTGTCTCCAGAAGCAGTTGGATTTTGCTGCTTGTAACATGAGTTTCATGTTAAGAAGGCACAGAATTGCAGGAGGTATTGGGTACATGGTAACCCCTTTCACTAAGGGAGTCTTCATATGTGCCTTCTCAGTTTTGTATGAGGTAGGTCTGACAGGCAACAGTACTATGAAGCTTGAGATGATTATGATTAGTGTGTGTATTTACATGTAGATTTTTTTTTTTTTTTAATCAAAGAATATCCTGGAGAGCAAACCAATTCTGAAATAAACTTGTGTTCCTATTTTGCTTTGACCTTTTCTAATGTACAGTGATAAAAATGTATTTTTCATAGTATTACCACATACATTTTAGTGTGTCTAGACTTTTATGCCTTGTATAAACTTAAAAAAAAAAAAAAGGCAAGAAATTTTGCAGTGGGAAACTTATTATACTTTTCCCAACTTTTATTCTTAGGGTTATGCAGCATTTAATGATACTCCAGACTTAGTGGTGAATCAAACCAGGAACATTTTATCAGGTGAGGACAATCTGTCTTTTCACTTTGTTTGTTTTGTGTTGATATTTTTACATTACTTATTGATGTTTTGTTTCCTTTTATTGATACTATATTTTCTGGACTAGAGATGATTAAAAATGGAAATATCAAACTGAATTTTTTTTTTCTTAAAAAAAACCCAAATATAGAAAGCAACTGTGTCTTAATGAGGATCCCAAATTAAATCTAAAAATAGGCTGTATGGTATTTTATTGGAGTAGTTTTATTTCTTAGGCTTTTTACTGCTCAAGTGCTGAGAAGTCTTAGGATTCCAAAGGCACACTAATGCTTTAGCTTTATTGGGTTGAAAACCTAATTTTCTTTGACTGATGTGTCTATGACATATTTAGGAGCGTGATGTTAAAAAAGCCTAAACCTACCTGATGCTGCGTTCAAATGTAGTGGATAGTGAAGGAGAGGTAAAAATATGTCTTAAGGATAATTTAAATGTCTTAATTGTTTTGTTACTTGGGCTTTAAACTATTACTCTTTGACAGTATCTGGACACTTGATATTTGAATAAAATTTAGTAATACTGTATATATACTAATCTGTTTTAATTTTCATTCTTGCATTGTGGACCTGTTCTGCATATATAAGCAGCTGTTCCTTGTAAGTTTTTCTTTTTCTTTTTTTTTTTTGTTTCTGGGCAAAATGAAACACAGTATGTATTCCAGTATAGTATACTGTGTGAATTTGCCTAAACTGAGCCAGTTTTCTAAAACTGATGTTATACTTTTTCTTAGGAAATCTAGTGCAGATTTACTTATATTCAATATCTATCTGCCGATATGCATAAACACAGGTCATCTTCATTTATCTATTTATAAATTGTTGGGGTTTTGTTTTTATAAATACGGAGTTTGAGTTGCAAAGCTAATAAAAAAAAAAGATAGTTTTACTAGTTTGGTAACTGGTTATAAACACCAAAAGAAGCAGCCAAAAACTTGTCCAGTTGTTTGAGAAAGAGGAAGGTGTTGCCTACTACCAAGTAGCAACCTGTGGTTCTAACATCCTGCTGTTCCAAGTGTGTTCCAAGTGGAAAGAAGGAGAAGAGTAAACAGAAACTGCATTTTACAAATAGACAATAGTATAATAAGTGAATTAATCATGTCTTTGTGTATCTAGGTAGCGTGTATCCAAACTGTACGTATAGGGCAGCATGTTCATTCATAATTTGAGGAATAAAAAAAAAAGACTTAATTGATCATTATCTCAAGAATGTTGGTAGCTAATTGGAATGAATTTAAGTAATCTTTTTTAATAAGATTGAAAATAGCTAATATAGATTCTCAATACCAGCAGTCTAATTTCTTTCACAGTATTGTATTCCCAAAGGATGGAGTTTAAATAGATGTTGATCTTCTCCTTTGTAAACTTAGTGGCTAATTGTCTTGCTCAGTGTTACCATTTGCAATTCCGAAAAGGAAGATTTAAGCTGGCTAGATAAAAAAGTGACACATTCATTATAACGAAAGGAAAGAGAGAATTCTGGCTCGACATCTACATCTTTCATCATTAAGCCGAATGCTAAAAATAAAGCCTGCATTTTAAAATGCCATTGTGTTACTTTGAAGCTCAGTGTTTTTGTTGCCTGCTTGTCTCTTCCTCACGCTTGTCTTCATGGCTTGCTTGTCACACGTGGCAAATGGCTTTTAATAGTGTTTTGTAAAGCATACATGGAATGTAAATTTCTTCTGTGAATCTGTAACGGAGCAAATGTTTATTGTTTTAGATATCAAAAACGTGCTGGAATCCATTGGTTCAAATATCACTACCTTCACAAAAGAGCTCCCTGTTCAGAAGATTTTAGCAGACTTGACGATCTATCTTACCCAGAGTGAAGCATATGTTCAGGATTATTTTCCATTAGTGGAGCAGTACGATTTCTACAGGTACGTGCAGGAAACGAGGCGGGAGGGGAGTGCTGCCTGTTGGTAGTACTTTGTAATATTCTGACATTCTGATGCTCTTTAAAGTCATTTACACTTTTAATGGTGAATGGTGAAACAAAGATGTTGTGGGGCAGCTCTTTGGTACTGGCAGTGTGGTAAGAGCCAAAGAGATTAATCAACAACTGGGTGCTGTTCCATGACAGGGCAAGAGGCCTGTTGCAGGCCTGTTGCAGGAAGCAGCGGACGTAGGTAGGGGTCGAAGATGTAATGCACAAAGGAATGGATTGTTTCACAACCTCAGGGTGACTTCTTATTTAGGGCTTGGCTTTGTTAAGTTGCAGGTAAGTTGTGAGAGCATAGGACCAGAGAGGCCTTGAAGCCAATCCTTTTTTATTATCCTTCTCCCACAGAGAAGTAGCAGCACAAATTCTGCTTCACACCTCGTAAATCTTTGTGCCCCTGTGCTTGTTCTTACTGGGGTATTACTTGTCCTTGTCTTTGTGAATGCAGGGGTACCTTGAGAAAAACATACTCTTCCTATTTGAGACCTGTGTGAGTCATACATTTCAGTAATTATCTCTTTTTTTTTTTTTTGAAGCATAAGGGTTTTTATTAATTAATTAATTTTTCTTCATCCAGTTTTAGTCAGTTCAGTCCTCAAGCTCATTGAGTTCGCCCTGCATTTTGACACTTCAGTTGATCCTGTATCAATAATTACTTCTATCTTTGTGTAATGATCAGTTTCACACCTATAGAATAGATGTGCTAGTGGCTTTCATGCAATGTTAAATAAAGTGTGCAGAAGACTTTAAGAACCTGATGTAGAACCTCACCTTTAGCCTATTCCTTATCTGGCAGTTTTTGTGGTGAGCCTTAATTTGAGAAATTTACCAATGTTTTCTTTGAAGCTCAGGTTGCATTTAACCAAATAAATATATTGCTTCATTCTGCTACAGTATACCTCTGGTAATCTTGTATTTCAGTGTGAAAAAGTGGAGAAGCATATCTTATCTACATGGCACTTAAATACCCATTCTCATCAAACCTGACAGATTAGTACTTGAAGTACAAATAAAACCAACAAGCCCATAGTTGTCCAAATTATTTTCCTTTCTTCCCTTTCTTAATTACAGGAGCATTATTTGTAGTTCTCAATAGGTATTCTTTTATTAATGTGCCTGTCAGCATTAATGTTTTTCTTTCTCTTTATTGACTGTGCACATTCATTATAATAAACCTTTCTCTGACTTTTTTTTCTGGTTCCTGCTCTGTCTCTACAAAGCTCCTCTAGGGACTAGAAAAGGGAATTTAAGAAATGTAATCTGGGAAAAGTGGCAAAAGGGAAGAGGAATAGGAGAGGGTGAAAGGCTAGAATGAGATACAAAATGTGTGAATAAATAGATGTGCTCTAAGTATGTGGACAGATATGATTTTACTAATAAAAATGAAAGTTCAATTCCTGCTCCATACGTTGAGAGCATTCCAGCACAGACACACAAAGCCTTGGTTTTAGTAGCTTTAACTACAGTTATTTACATTTGCAACCTAACACACTGTGTGCAAAAGCAGTAAGACTTAGAATAAGAGCAATTACCGACTTCATGGCCAGTGGCCAGTCCACATCCATAAATTCCTCCTTTGCTTCTTGAATAAATGGCTGTTGGAGCCTCTGCCTCCTCTGAGTCCTTGTTTGCTCCACTTGGTACACATTGACACTTCGGCACTGTCCACCTGTAGTAACTGGAGTGGGAAGCACCTCGTTCCTGTGATGTTTGTTCCCCAACCCTTCAGTAGCAGCTGTCTATAAACTAACAGAGATTATCTTCTGGCCCAAAATATCTGCTAACATAAGAAAAGCAGATTTTTCATGGCTAACATTTGTTGCTCAAACAGAACCAAGAGCAGGCCAGCTGGGAACATGGTTTTACCTGATGTGTCCTGCAGATCTCCAGGGTGTTCTTTGCATGCAAATAACCAAGCACTTTGGCTTTTATTCCTTAGGTGGCTTGGCTGTCTCATTCTGTGTTGCGTGCTGGTCCTGATTCTGGTCTTCTTCTATCTTGGACTGCTCTGTGGCACCTGTGGTTACGATAAACATGCTTCCCCAACAACCAGAGGCTGCATCTCCAACACGGGAGGAAATTTTCTTATGGCGTAAGTGTCACTAATTGGTGAAAAATAAAATAAAAGTTGCTGTAGAAGGCTGTTTTTAATGATTTTGAAGGACGTCTGTATGAAAACAATTTACTTTGTTAGCTGCCTATGTGTGCTGAAAAAAATAGAGCAAAAATAAATATTAACCTCACGTAGTTCCACTGCGGCACTTGGAGATTTTGGGTTGTTATTTCATTGAGGATCATGGCTGAAGGATAAAACCTGTGAATTTAGTGTTTTAAGTATTTAATGTGTTGTATCTAATGAATTTCTATGCAAGCCCATTTGGAAATTGCAAAAAGTGAGAACAGATAATTGAAAATATAAAGGGAATTTTTAGCTTTTAGTACTTGAGCACTTGTTCAAAACCAAAAAAAAGCCATGTGAGGAGTCAAGAAACATCTGACTTTCTCAGAGCACTTTAGGAGGTTTGGGGTTGTTTTTGGAAATTCCTAGTAGTGGCTTAATGTCATTTCTGTTGGGTGTAAGAGAAGATTGCATCTGAAGTCTGCCCAAGACTCTTTTGGTAGCACAAGGCTAGAGAATTGAATTCAAAGAAGAAAATTGTGTGCTTTTGTGGCTCTTAAACTTATCTCATAAACGACTTTGCACATCCAATGTAAATGTGAGCATTTAGATACGCTTTAGCTGAAGACCTTACAGGACTGAAACGTATATTTCAGATGAAATATTTGGAAAGCAAGCATTTTGGCCATCTATCCGGTTTTATATCTCTGTTATATCTGCTGTTGGCTTCACTGTTGCCTGAAGTGTACGTATTTGTTCTTAAAAAGCAAAAACTTAGTCGACTTACTTCTTTTTCAGTGGTGTTGGATTCAGTTTTCTGTTCTCCTGGGTGCTGATGATCGTAGTGGTGCTCACTTTTGTCACAGGTGGAAACGTAGAAAAACTGGTCTGTGAGCCCTTTGAAGATAAAACTTTATTCAAGGTAAAGTTATTCAAGTTATTAAACACTGAAGAGAATCCCCATGAGTCTTCGTGGTCTTGTCAGTTATGTATAGCTTATTATTTTTTATGGGACACTTCAAGTCAGCTTGGATCTGGTTTATTTTCCCCTTACACACTGAATAGAGACATTCATCCATTTTTGGTCAGTTTGCTTTGCAGTGAATCCTGCATGCCTTCCTTTCTTTGAAGATAATTTTTTTCTGTGATTTAGCATTTCTTGATGACATGGAGCTTTAATATTCACTTTCTGCACCAGAGAGGTTGAATTTGCTGTTTTGCTTGTATTTCCATTATTGGGTGATGAGCTTAGACATGGGTTTATGTCAAAAGATTGCATTAGAATAAATTCATGAATTGAAAACTCAGAATTATAGTAATATTGCTGATTTTTTTTCTTCTAGGTTTTGGATACTCCCTACCTACTAAATCAACACTGGAAAAACTACCTTTCTGGACTCCTGTTTAAAAATCCAAATATTAACTTGACTTTTGAGAAAGTGTACAGGTATTAAAGTTATGGTTAAGATTTAATTCAATTTATACATATTGGTTTTGTGGTATCTTTCGCACTTCATATTTCAAGCATGTGCAGAAATTGCATGCATTCCAGAAGACATCCTGATTTTTGAGTGAATTACTAGCAAAAGCACTTTTGTCCTATATTATTAGAATTAGTCTTAGAGTAATCTTGTATAACAATACTAGTTGAGCTCGTTGAAAAAATATTTTGCACCTTTGAGACTAGCAGAAATTGTTAATGACTTGCTTTCAAAAAAGACAGCTTCAAAAAATACAGCCAGAACCCTTTTTTTAAAGGCCTAATTTTCTTAAAATATGAAAACATTGTTAATCATTATCTTAACATTTGATCCTCAGGGTGGTTTTTAGGCTGAAGTACTTATTTTTGGTTTTGTAGTGATTGCAAGGAAAACAAAGGAATTTATACTTCCCTTCATCTAGAACACCTGTTCAACATCAATGAATTTCTAAATGTTAGTATGGTAAGTAAAAGAAGTATGAGTGAGCTCATGGTTATTTTTGATGGTTTGAGAGATGTTTGCTCTTGAACACAGTGTAGCATGGCTGGGTTTTATGTGATTTTGGTTTTATATATGATACATCCTGCAAGGAGGTGAGAACTGTCCAATTAATTTGAAAAAAAGAAATCTGTTTACAAATAAGATATTTTTTTACCTGTTTTGGTGGGAAAACCTACCTGTGGAAGGTTTTCTCATGTGCTTTTTTTTTATGGCTGCTGATAATATTATTGGCTTTAATTTTGAAACTTCTGTAAAAGGTTCAAATCTAGCATGCTGTTTACACAGGCTGTTTACAGTGTTTAATGAGAGTCTTTGTTTTTATATAAATGCCTTTCTTGGTTTGTTCCCTTCTGATTCCAGTCAGATTTATCTTGGTCCGGGATATAATACGCTTTGCTCCTAAGAATGGTTCTGACTTTGGTGGGAAGGGGTTGGGATAAAATAAAATCTTTTCAGTTAAACTGTAATAATATATGACTGCGCTGTCATTGTGACTCTCCTAATTTTGGGATTGCCTGTAATACTCATCTTCACTAGAGCAACCCCTAATGGATCCATGTTCTGGTCTGCCAGGAACTGTATGCACACTTAAGAGATACAGTCCTTGCCCCAAATAATACACAATTAAAACGAACAAGGAAGATTCACTAAGAGGGAAAATAAATTTGACTTTCTGCAGCAGAGTAATGGTGGAGGCTGGGAAGGAAGGCAGATTTCCAGATTCCTCCTCTGTTGCTCTGCTGCCTGTGCAGGACAGGTGACATTTCAGATTTGAGTGTGATAGTGCAAGAAGGCTTTGGGTAACACTAAGCAAGTCGTCTGTAGTCACCATTAAACATATTTAGATGAGTCTCATCCAGTCCTGTGGCTAATACAGCAGTGTCTGTCCTGGCCACAGGTGAGATACTGAATTCTCTGGGTTTCCTTGATTCAGGCCAGGGATATAACTTAAATTTTTAAAGGACAGCATTTCCCGGAGGGGAAAGAGAGTTCTATCTTTGTCTCCTCTTAGGAGGATCTAACATCTGTTCAGAGAAGCCTGTTTAAAATGTAATGGAAGGCAAATAGTTCATTGGTATGAAAGATGCGTCGGTAGGTTAGAACACGGCAGGATACTGCAGATAGAGAAGAACATTGCCTGGTGGATTCTATCAAAGCTAATTGTATTAAGCTGATGTAAGCAAAAATCAATGTGTGCTCATAGAAGTGACAAGTCAGCAAAAAGAAGATGCTTTTTGAGAAGGGAGTGGCTACAGAAGAATATGCACTGGGTGCAAACTGCTTTTGTGGTTTTTTTGTCTCCCTCTCAGTATACAGAAGATGTCGCACTTAAAATTGAACACATTCAGATAAACCTCAGCAAAATCGTTCTGCTGGATGAGATTGGCAAGGAGAATCTTCTGAATTTCAGCTCTTCAGGAATAGAAGGGATAAACTTTGCAGCATATTTGGCAGAGGTGAGACTGTAGTAATCTGGAGGCACAACTTGGACAAAGCATAAAATGAAATATTTCTTTAACAATGGACAAAATGGAGACAATCTGCATTGAAGAATCACAAAACTTGGTGCAAAAGCACAGCAGAAATTGAGGTCAATAAACATTAAAAGAAATAAAGGGTAGACAAAGTAGGTGCTGTGGTTAGTTAAATGCAAGCCATCTGTATATTCAATAATAACATAATCTTTTTCTTTCCCTACTATTCACATCTTGTTTCAGATCAATAAAAGTGTTACCAAGGTTGATCTTCTGTCATTTGCTAATGACTTAGAAGCAAGAGCAGACCAGCTGGTAAGTTTAATACACTAATACATAAAATGTATTGGTTTTATGCTTTGTAAATACGTAGCCAAGTATTTAGACTTCCTATGTGAGACACTTCAGACACTTATGTATATAGTGCATTGTCACATAAGGAAAAGCTTTCAAGAACACGTTGCATGAGAGCTGTATTTTAAATATTGCTAATTATTGCTTTTTATATGGTAACTTGTACAATTTCTGCTTTGGAAGTTCTAAATTTCTTAAATTCCACTCTTTGCTTTAGAAATGAGGGGAATACTCTGAGTATTTCCTATGAAGCTGTCTACATTTTAGAGTCCCTGTTGGAAGAAAAATTTGTTAGATCATGATGGAAAAGATGATGCGAATTAATTTTCTTTCAGTTTCTGAGCAGAAGATTTTGCAATTAGCCATAAAGTTAATACCATGGCAGCTCTAATGAGAACTGGGGCTCCATTGTGGAGGGAGAGTGCACAAAAGAGATGCTGTCTGCTCTGAAGGGCTTTCTGAATGCAGACAGACAGACAACAGTCAGAGGGTAGAGCTACAACGTCGCCCGCAAATGAACCTGCAGAATGACAGGGCTGTGTTAGCAGAGAGAGAATATTCAGTTGATATGTTTGTATGCGTGTCGAGGTCACTGTCTTATTTACTTTTCAAAATGAGTCATAGTTTAGCCATGGGATTGAACGCTGGCCCACGACAGATTCCTGCCTTGGGAAGAAAGATTTATGCTGTGCACGTACAACAGTTGCTCAGGTCTCTAAGGGACACAGACAGCGGTGTGAGACCATTCCCTTTGGAATTTATCAAATATCCATACTTCCTCCAGGGAGAGGGGGGCACCAGTAGAAGCTCCTGGTGTGTTTACTCCAGCTTTTTGCATAATTTGATCACACCTGTTGTGTTATTTTACCTTTTTTTTTTTTTTTTCCTGTACTCATGGCGGGGTCAGGCTGCTCATCAGTGTTTTGTATCGTAGTTCATGGCCTCTCCAAGCACCATGAGCTGCACGTTGCCTGTTTGTTCCTCTGGAAGGTGTCCCTGTCCATGGCAGGGGGGTTAGAACTCAGTGATCTTTAAGATCCCATCCAAGATC
>JAOXNG010000026.1:56250666-56265277 GCA_028566535.1 Scolopax minor | reverse complement strand
TATGCCCTTTTATTTAATTCCACAAATAAAACTAGAGTAGGCAGGGAAAATTCAAGGGCATCACATCCATAGCAGCGACCGCAGTTCCATACTCTTTCTCAAAGAATAATATACAAATGCATATTATAAGCATCATTTGGGACAAGCCTTAGTAATTTTTCCCCTCTACTGCCACTTTTGCTCCTTTCTGCTCACCAGACAAGCTCAGCTATTTTCTTATATTTTCATAGTTAAGACAAGCTGATACGCATAAAAATATTTTGTTACAGAACCCCTGAACCGTTTTTCTTTGTGCATTTAAAAATCAACAACAGTAATTTTAAGAAACACAAAAGGCTTATTAAAATGCTAAAAGAAACCCAATGCTATTCAACTTAAAAGGGTAGCTCCTGCAGTATTTTATACATAGATGGAAATTACAATGATGATGAGAGTTATCTATGTATTCTTTGCTTTGGCAAAATAATTAGAGAAAATGGAAAAATAACTGTACTTGTTGTTGCCATATTATTTACTTTATTTGTGTGGCAAATCTCTGATATTTATTTGTCCTGTCCATTTATATTGCAAACTAGTTTGGGCAGGGATTTTCTGCCACTTTATGTCTATAAAAACTCCATCTCATTCTTAGACAATCTGTAGGCATTGCTGCAATAAATGTCATAATTAACAATCAAAACTTGTTATTTTTTCCTATTTTTATCCAGATTTTAAGACCACAGTGGTTATAGGTAAGTTGTTTCAATAGCAGTAAATACAAAGTTTTACTGTTACTAAAAATATGATGTTAAAGCAAACATATCCAATCTTCATGAAACTTCAGTATTTTAATCTCTCCACACCACAAATATATATATATATATATAAACTTCCTTTCAAAGCCCAGATATTACTTGTGAAAACAGTTCCACTGAATCAAACTTTTAATACATTGTAGGCAGTGAGATTATTCTTTCTGAAGATATTAGATTAAATCACAAATATTTCTGTGTTTATTAAAATAACATGCACATGTTTTACACCTTTCAGAGCACATATGCATGTGCTGATCATTTGGCCTGTATAAATATACACACTTAATTATAGATTTATCTATACATACAGTTTATATACACATGTAAGAGGAGACCTTACTGTGGTCTTTCAGTACTGAAAGGGGGCCTACAGGAACGATGGGGACAGACTTTTTAGCACTGCCTGTTGCAACAGGACAAGGGGTAATGGTTTTAAGCTAAAAGAAGGTAGATTCAGACTAGATATATGCTGAGGGTGGTGAAACACTGGGACAGGTTTCCTGGAGAGGTGGCAGATGCCCCATCCCAGGAAACATTCAAGGTCAGGTTGGATGGGGGCTCTGAGCAACCTGATCTAGTTGAATATGTCCCTGCTCGTGGCAGGATAGTTGGACTAAGTGACCTTTAAAGGTCCCTTCCAACCCAAACTGTCCTACAATTCTATGTATTTAAGATATATATACGTAATTAGATAAATATACGTAAATTAGATAAATAATTGCAGGGAAGGCAGCCCTTTAGGAGAGGTCAGACACTGCATGCAAATAATTGATTTACAACAACAACAAAAAGAAGAGATTAAACTTATTCCTTCCTTCCTGGACTGGTTCAAAGAATAAGCCATAGAGAATTATTTTTTTAATCTTTTAGTCTGTAAAGCTGGATATCTTAATTAGCCAAAACTTCTGAAAGATTTCAAATGAGTGAGAAAGTAAAAGAGATACACTTTTATTCTAGAAAATATAAATCGGGCAACACTTGCAAAAAGTATAATGATGCCCAATAAAAATAAAAAATAAGAAAAAAGTCCAGTAATGCTAGAGCCTTCAAACATTAAGGGTCCTGTACACAACAAAGACATTCCCTTATAATTCTTATGTTCTGTTTCTATGTGCCTGAAGTTGCAAACTAATAAGGCTTAAACCTGTAAAAAAAATTAATACACCCCTTTCTGCAACTTAAATCAGTTTAGAGACAGAAATATAAGACTGAAGTAAACACATTTTTTGTGCATGTTGGTCTAACACCAAGACAATAGGAATATAACTTTGAACATTATGTGAGCAATGCTATCACACAAATAGGAAATGTATAATTTCTATTATATTCAGACATGTATTTCAGTTATATACCAGAGACCAAGTATGTACATATTTAAACAGCTCAACTGAACCACTAAGCTGAATTGCAAATATTATGTTGTGTAACAGGAAAAACTACAAGGCAAAGCTTCCTCTGTTTAAAGGTAACTATGAAATTGATGACAGAAAGTAACATTCCTGATCTAATGATCCAATGGTGACAGTGAAGTAATGAAGCCTTTTTCATTAATACTTATTTTTCTCTTAAGGAAATCCATAAACAATTATGGCAAAAATTTCCCAAGAGCCTAGACTAAAGGAGGTAGGTGCCTAATTCCCATTTTATTTGATTGGATTTGAGTTCCTAAATTCTGTTAAGATTTCTTTAGAAATCACTTCTTTATAGATTTTAAAGCTGAAAGAGATTGTTATGACCATTCAAGTTTGGCATGTCTATTAGGCTACAGAAATTCATTTAGCAATTCCTGTATAGGAAGTTTAATAACGTCTGTTTGAAGTAAACCACCCTTTTTTAAGAAGCACAACCAGCTACAGTATCTCCAGGATGGAAAGTCTAGTGCTGCCTTGCTAAACTAATCAAATGGTGAATCAATGTTTCAGGAGCCATTAAATAAATTCAATGCATTAAACTCTAAAAAGGGCTTAACCCTATAATGGAGAAAAAACACCCTACACCCCAATATATTGGTCTCTTGAACCATTACTTGCTACAGAGAGGTTTTAAACCAACAATTAAAGATGTACTCAGGTAAACCCATTCCAAAGTATCTTTTTCTTGACTTTTGAGAAATAACAGTCATTAAAAATGCATTATTTTTTTTTACAGCTTGAGCTGAAATAAGAGATATAATTATCAGATATATAATTTATTAAATTACATAAATCAGCTTTCCTTTGGTTCACTTCATTAATTTAAATAATGAAAACTGTAAATATTAATATTAGGCACAGTTCAGTAAGTACACTTTAAAAGAGCTGGAAAAGATCTATCATTTAAGAAGAGGAAAAACTAGCTAAAAGTAAGGCTTAGTCTTAAAAGGGTTGAGGAATTCCAGCTTGGGTTGGCTCTGAAGAGTACAGGGGTCCACGCTGGGCTGCACTGATGGGTACCTCAGACCTTCCAGGGACATGGCATGGAGCTTGGGTGTCTAAACTAAGGCTCTCAAGTAAATCCCAAAGGGCACATCTAAAAATTAGGTGTTGCAGCACCTGTCTCTTAGATACTCAAACTGTTATTTTCATCTCACCTATTGAAGGTTGGAAATAATAGTATCGCAGCTTTTAAAGAGGACAGCAGTTAAATGCTGTTTAATGCTAACTTCCTGTTAAAGGCTAACTTCCAAATACAGTGTAAACCCCGACAGCATTAATAACAAACCAAGATATTATTCAGTGCATATTCTGGCTCTGGGGTAAGATTTTCAGGATAGAGTGGTGCCACTGAGATGCATTTTTCCAATATCCGTGATAACAGCAAAACCCTTTTTTCCTAGATATTCCATAGAGTAACAATACATCCCACGTGCTCGTCACGCAAAACTATAAAAAGAGAAGTTCACCATTCTAAGCACTAAAACAAATCAATTAAAAAAATATTAATCTCTTACACTGACCGCATTGAAATATTTCACAGTTGCTCATAAGATTTCTTAGTTGTTAATGCCTTCCCATCTAACACTTCATTATAAATCAGCAGATAATGACAACTGCACACACACCTCCTCAACGAAGCAGCTTGCAGAGTAGCTCCCACAGTTGCGGTTAATACGTACAGTTAACTGTTCTAAGTGTTGTAACATCAAAGCACATCGTTATTCAATGTAATTTCTGACCAGAAATCAGAATTATGCCCTCTGTGGGCTAAACCCTCATTCTATTTCAACAGTTGAGTAGCTGTGTTTACTGTTCAAAATATTATATTATTTTACAGAACTATTCAATACCAAAGGACCTAATTCTTCAAATGTCTGTTGTGCAATATTTGCCTTTACTGGGTATAAAGCTAAACTGAACTTCCTTAAAATGTTAAGCATTTACTCAGTGGAAAATAGGGAAATTAGGTATTTTTTTCAGTTTATATTCATTTGCATAAGTGTAAGTGCCTGAGTAAAAGGATAAGGCAATTTGAAAAAAAAAAAAAAAAAAAAAAAAGAGAAAAAAAGAGCTCCACAGAACCACAAACCTGAAATAACTATATTCACTGCTTTTTTAAATAATTATGCCTTTACTGGTAATGTTTAGATTCATCAAGTCAATGACAAAGTGTACTTGCTTTGTGTGCAGCAATTTCCACTTTTTCTAATCTAGAGAAGCTGTGGCATCATAGCTCTAATTTTTCCCAATGTAGAAAACATTTGTGTGCAAACCCCTGATTTATTATTGACTTAGATGGATTACCAAGCTCTGCTTCCTTCTTTAGCCTTGAACAAAGGCTAAAGTTCATGCCTTCACTGAGTAGCAGATGTTCATGAAGTTTGACCTACTGGGAGGGGAACGTGAACATGAACTCTAACTTCAGCATATTTCACAGTCAGAAACTTATTTGACAAAGCCAGTTCCAAAAAACTCAATAAAAATAAAATGGTATTTCACGTAAGTATAAAAAAAGGTATCCAGTTCACCCTTTATTTATACAAGACAGAAAAACATGCCTTTCTGGCCTTCTTATTTTTCTAATTCCTGTTTCTGTATAATAGATTTCTAGTGGATTTTTAGAGAACATCCCACTGGTTTGCTTGAGAACAAAAAAGAATAGTGCATCGTTATGAGCATTTCAGATTTCAAATAAGCTAGATATAATGAAAGGCTGTTGCAAGATTAGCTCTTGCCATTCAACTCTGAGAAATGGCAACAGTCCCATCAGTGTGGAAGACTAGAGGCAAGTAATTCAATAACAGAATATAATAGTATAATTTTATACCAACATGTCAGTTTTAAGCTAAGCTAGAGATAATTAGAAACTGTTATAAGATTAGTACTTACCATTTAACATCAGAAGATTGTCAGTCCCTGGATGTGGGTAACTCAAGCGACCTTACAAGAAAACAAAAACCAAAGGACAAAACAAAACAAATGCAGAAGTTTTAGCTATTCTGATGAGAAAAAAAAAATAATGAAAAAACACTGATTTAGAATTTAAATATAAACTATATTTCCAGTTTGCCTAAGGGAAATAAAGAGCTAATATTTAACTCCAAGCACATTAACCAACAATACCCTTGACCCAAGTTAAAGCTGACAAGAACAGACTTCTTAACCTTAATTCTCTGGTCATAAGATCTGCAATGTGCTTTGGGATCAGCTCCAATAGGATAAAGCCACTTTTTGTTTCATGACACCCAGAAATAGTGCTGACTGCTTTAGTCTTCTCTTTCATACTGACTGTGAATAACTGCACTATGCGTATTCCTTAACAGAGTGGTATTTCTACAGTTTAGTGCTTCACTACTGAATCAATTTGAAATAAAAATCATGTTAATAGGAATTAAGGCATTAAAATTTTATTAACCAATTTATGACTGTATCTTGGTATATTATATATAACTATCGTATGTAGTATTTTTCATAAGTCTGGCAAAACTAGAGTACCGGTTTATCTACAGAATTAACAAAAATAAAGAACATGACAGGTAACATTTTTAACACTTTGTATTGAATAAGAATATATTAAAATCTCATATCCTGACATTAGAATTTTTCAAGTATTGCATTTTACTACGGTGGTGGTATGTTATACTTTAGTAGTTAGATGAATGGTTTAAAAAGCACAGCTGAAGTGTCTGTTCACTACAAATTACTTTTTATTAAAGGAGACATTTTCTGTTTACAGGAAGCTGCAAACATACCAGTAGTGCACACTGACCTAGAGAGACATCTACAATAGCTGCTGTGTTTGGAAAAAGTGTGCTTTAATGTGAAAAAACCCTACATTTCCGTCTATCTTGCTATTAAAACATACTTGCTTGCTTATAATCAATAAGCATATGTAAAAAAAATAAAATAAAAACATCGTAACTTAAACATTTAAATCTTTTAGAGGAAATGAGAATGTTTGTGGAGGCATAAAAAAGAATCCAGTCTGGAAGAAATGGTTGTTTAGAACTCACGTGGGTTTAAAGGGAAATAGATATGCAGATGTGAGTATTAGTAAGACACTGTCATACCATAATAACGATCATTCTTTCTAAAAAGAAGCAAAAAGGAAAAACAAAACAAACCAAACCAACCAACCTAACAAAAATGTACCAGCAATTAATATATTAAGGTTGTCTAAAAATTCCTATCATACACCAGCTTCCCTCCTCCATCACCAACTGTTGGTAAACCCATGTGATTAGAAGCAAGATTGGAAATTTCTTGAAATAGTAGTTCTGTGTCCCAAACAGATAACTTTGAGGTTAAATAACAAAAATTTTTGCTGAAAATCTGTAAGTAATAGGGTCTATTACTTTTTACTCTTCCCCTTTAGGAAACCAAAAACTATATTAAAAAATATATGTCATAAACTCTTAAATTCCAAATTTCAGAATAGCAAGATTAAAAACATCTGGGATATTTTTTTCAGCCTTATTATTTACAGGAATTGTGGCAAAAAGACATAATTTTTTTTAATACAGCCACGTACTATTTCTCTTCCCACTGATTTCATTATTGTAAGAATTGATGGTATCAGGACACCTGCAGGTTAGATAAGAACTATGGGCTTGGGAATTTGAAAGGGTGGAGAAAACAGTGAAGGGCAATGGCAGTCTCCTGGAAAAGGGCAGCTGAACACCACCCAAACGGACTCTGCTGTCTTCTCAAGCATCTACAGAATTTTGAGCCTATCTAGGCTTAGGCATAGATACTTGCCTACAAATCAAAAATTTGCAGAAGCCTTCATCTTTATGTTCCCTATCTCTGAGATGTCCAGTTTTAATATACAAGCCATTTTTTCTGTTGTGAATATTTACAGCTATACCTAATGCTTCTTGGAATTATAAATATTCTGCCTTTCTAGCAATGCACGCTGGTATAAGAGAAAAAGAATTAGGAACAAAAAAATCCTTAAATCGCAGTCTGGGAGCTGTCACTGGTTTGCTCAGCCTGGTGGATAACTTTCCTTTCGCTCTTAGTTCTTTGGTCTATAAAAGAATAAAACTCGTTTACAAGTTTCTACAAGATTATTTACTGTCACCATCGTGTTTATATGTGGTGCTATAGAAACACTTGCAACAATATGAGCTGTTTCTTGCAAATGAGAATGTTGTGTTTATCTAGAATGATAACAGAAGTTGTGAGAAATTATTCTCTCATCTTGAACTTCCATGAGTCTGTGGTGACAGTCTTTCTCCTTGCCTATATACATTTATATTCTTTTCCTATTCATCAGGAGAGACAAAAGATACATTTTTTCTGTAATTACTACAGAAAAGAAGTCAGATTTAAGGCCCAGCATGAGAGAGAAGCCCACCAGTGTCAACACCTGGAGAGGAAAAGTGCTTTAGACAACAGTACATCCTGGATTTACCACTCTGGGTTTGCATTCTTTTGGGTTGTGCCTTTGTTCCCCCCCCTCTAGCTTCACAGATAAGCTGCATCTGAAACATAGGTGCCAAACTGAAGAAATTGAAATAATTAAGCAGAGGGGACAGAGCATGCTAATGAGCTGGGCGCAGCACTGCAGCATAAAAACTATGAGTCACACAAACACAGAGCAACCCAATCTCATCGCGTTACCCAGACGAATTTGCTAACTCAGATCATGAATGATTTGAGGGTTAGGAAAGGAAAATGAGCAATGCAGCATTCAGTATATATACAGCTCTAGGGATACTCCTTTTAAGTCTTAATTACATGGGTATTTCAATGAAATCATACTTTGCATTAATGCATTTTGGGGAACTTAAAACTTGTGTTTAGTACCTTGTCTAGTACTTGGGCTGACTATCTTAAAAACATTTTTAATATAGAAGGTTTGCTTGCTTTTTCAAAACACAATCACGTTAACTTAGGTTCTTATCCCTCAGACCAAGCTGTTGAAGCAAAATGCAGTGGCTCTACAGGGTGTCCACCTGAATTTAATGATACACAAACTCAGAACATCTCATGTGTGGAACTGGATGCAAGAGCAATCTTACATTGAGCTCAGGTTACAATATATTTTTAATATATTTTTCTAGTCAAATGGACATATGCATTATTAACCTCACTTAAAATATCCCTATATAAAATACAGCAGATGGGAGTAATTGTATGACATTTTGTTTATTATAACATTTTATTATTTATTAAATTCTGAAAATTTACTTTGCATTTATCACATATTTCTCTCTAGTCAGCTATTTTCACTGCATGTTGTTAAATGTGTTTTAAAAAGAAGTACCATTTGATGAGCTGCCCTCACCAAAAATCCTAATCCCATCCTACTTCGTGTCAGTAAATTGTATAAACTGCTCAACAGATACTGTAGCGGCTCCAGTGGCCTCTGACTGCTTAATAAAAAGCAATTTTAATAATATATAGAGATGCGTTACTAATTTAGAATCAACTACAAATTAGTTAGAGAATATCTAATATTTTTAAATAATTGACATATTCAATTCTTGAGAAATATCACTTCACTGACTGTGTACAGCACTTCGCTCTACAGCATCCAAAATGAGTAACGTGCCGCTGTCTGGAACAAATACAATGCCTAATATTTCAGTACTGTATCATAAAGCATCACGTTATACAAATTTTCTCTGTGCAAACCTGGCAACTTCATCACATTACTGCTAATTAATAATTCTCATGTATCATGGCTTAAGAGAAGCAGGTACGTTTGACGTTTCTCATGCAACTAGAGTTCTATTGAATTTAGCTCCCTCTTCCATATCTAAATGTGATTAATGCCACCAGAATTGCCTGGCATGTGCTTCTCACAATGTATTCTTCTATAAGGACAGAAAAAATACAAGAAGCTTGCAAATAAATTTTGGTAGGCTAGTTTATCCAGTAAATCCAGCTAAAAGTCCTGCTAATCCAAAGCATGAGGAAAGAGTAACCAACTTAGTTTCAATGACATTCCTGTAATCTCATGTTTCTAATATGGGCAATGGAAATTTAAATTTTTAGGTAAGCTGTGTCTGAGCATACAGATGTTGTTGTGCTTGCTCACTTTTCGTTTGAAGGCAAATCCATATCCCCTTTTGGAAACGCATGCTGTCTATTCCCATTTGACTGAACTGTTGGAGGAACCCCCACATATTAAGAACATTTGGGATAGATATAACCACCACTTCAAACAACATGGCTGACTCACAGTTTCACAAATTTGGTATTTCATATCTACTCCCTCCCCCTTTGTTTTTAAAAAGTCTTAAATAGTTGTTGAATGAAGAAGCTGAAAAATCACCCTTTCCTTTCCCATCATCCTTTTTTCAAGAGATCTGACTAAAAGAAATAAAAAAAAAGCTCCCAAGTGAAGCTTTTCCCGAACTACTCTAACAGACCAGTGAAAACGAGCTGTTTCTTGCAAATGAGAATGTTGTGTTTATCTAGAATAATAATAGAAATTGTGAGAAATGATTCTCTCATCTTGAACATCCTCGAGTTTGTGGTGACAGTCTTTCTCCTTGCCTGTATACATTTATGTATGGCTGAGCGTGGTAGCAGTTCCAGAAAGTTGAGTTTTTGAATGAGCGTGGTGAAGACAACAGCACCAACCCCTGCGTGGACGACACCGAGTTACAGACAGGCTGGATGCTACGCTTCCCAACGCTTGTGTAAGAATTATCTAAGTCATAACGAGGCCAAATGTGTTGTCTCTGACAGTCAATTTAGTCTATTTAGGCAAATCAGTCTTCAATGGATTCTTTTATCATAAAACGTTTCCACGACAGGAAGAGGAAAGAATCTTTATGTACAATTTCAAAGCCTTTTCTATGACTAAGAGTGAAGTTTCTCCTCTTTGTTTTTTTTTTTTTTTTCTTCAGCCTCAAACTTTTTTCTGAGTGCAATTTGAATGACTCTAGGAAGCAATCGCATAACTCTACACCTTACAGCTTCCTAACATAAAAACACAAAACAAATTTTATTGAGAAGTTACCATATGCAAAGCAAGGAAATGTTCTCTGCTGTGCCACCAGTGCTTTGCCTTTGACTTCACTGAGCATGTGACAGCAGGTTTCTTTGAAAAGAAACATGTCTAACAGCTGAAAAACTCAAGTAAAGCAATTTAAAGGAAAATTAAAACAAGAAAAAGCAAGCCAGATTTCTAAGGGCACCAAGTTACTTTTCCCCATAGATCACTCAAATCATAGTGTTATACTTTAATTGTTTATTATTAGCTATACAAAAAACATATTTGTGCAACCTTCCTACAGAATTTGTTTTGCCCCTTACAAAAACAGGAGAAAAATTCAACATGAAGTTAATATTCCTGCTTATATATAGCTACGGCTGGTTCAAATTCAGTGCTATCTCAGATCTGCCTTCCAGAGCTATAACAGAGTTGGTCAGGACACAGAAATGAAATGTAAATTGAGTAGAGAGACTATCAAGACTCTCGGCTTATAAAAGAGAAGTACTTAAGTTACATGGAAAATACCACATCTTTTGTGGAAAGATGTTTAAAATAGTAGATAATTAATTCTATTACATGACCTGCTCCTCAATTCTAAAACATATTCCATGTAAAATATAACCATTTCTCTTTTTTTCCTATAAATTGTTTTGGCCCAAACATACTAGCTTTCCTGTTTCTGAGATATTTAGAATCCAGCTTTTCTACGTCTTGACACAAAAAAGCATTGGTATTTAGGGCAGAAGGGAAAAAAAATGCAAGTACACAGGAGGTATGCCTGGAAAAGAGTTATGCTACCAACACCCTTGTATTTCAGGCGATCAATATTGCAATTCTCCTCTTAAAATAGTTTTAAAGCTACTCTAAGAATAAAAAGGATATTTAAGAACAATGATGTAAAAACCAAATAATTTAAACTTTTAATTTTAACTGTAGTTTATATTCCACTGATTGGACAGGGTAATCTTAAACATTAGTTAATGTCTTATTACAAAATGCATTCAAGAAAGCTTCATGGGAAAGATTAGTTTTAATAGCAACAGCATTTCTGCTGTAACAACTAAAGCCAAACATCTATTCCCCATCAACCCACCTTGAAAAAAAAGACTTACTGAAAGCTAAAAAATACTTCTTTCTTTTGATCATATCTGTAGTAATGACTAAATTTTGTCTAAATGAAGTTGAAACTATGCATCTGTAAACAATTATTTGGCAGGCATAAACTCAGTTTTCAGTTTGTAATAAATAAAGTTTCTTAAAGTTCACAAAAGTGAACGTGCTGAAATTTGTTTTTCTTCTAGAACGGATCTTGAAATGCAAAACTTAAAGCTCTGAGCTAGTACAAGCTGTGTCTGTTCTGCATTGTGAAAAGTCTGAGACAAGATGCTTAGTCATACTCCAGATATTGTAAGCAGCTAAATCTGAAACACGTGCTTAAAATTCCAGGGACCTTCATTTTACTGCTGTGGTCAGATATAAAAGATGCATTGTTTAAACGTGCTTAGATTTACATAAAAATATCCTCTAGTTACAAAATATTCTTTACTCCCAACAAAGTATGTTATATATTAATAACAACAACAAATAAATAACAGTAATAGTCTTAATCCTTCACATTCTGCAAGCAAATATGATGGGTTCTTAAGTAAATGTCAGATTCTCTGTGGTGAAAAGAAAAGCCACAGAGACTGAAATAACAAAATTAGTGATCATGGTTTGCAGGGAAAAAAAAAGAAGTTAAAGTTGCTAGGAAATTACAGAAATGCCAACTAATGGTGACTACACAGAAGAGGGCCAGAGAGCAACTAAAAGGCTATTTTAGGATGTAATATCTTCTTCCCATTTTCAGTCAGTGAGGAACATTTCTCATATCTTACTGTTAATAATGTAGCTGTTTCAGCTGAAATAATAACTTCCAAAGAGAAAAAAATATCTTAACCAATTTAAATAACAGCAGACAATTACTCTATTTAAATTCTGTTGGCGTATGCATTGTTCTCTGGCACTCAAACAAAAAAAAAATGGATTTCCTTTGAATTCATCACTATCTATGGCTTCCATCTGTTCCAGTTCAAACATAAAACTTCGCAGAATTTTCACTGCAAAAGTACGACGGTGAAACCGTTAAAAGAATATAATCTCTTTACTGTAGACTGCAACCATATACTCATGTCCCTAGAAAGCACAGAATAACTATGGAAATTTTACTGAGTTTTTCAGAAGTGTCTGTGTACAAACCCAATAAACTTTAAAATCTTAAAGCTTTCTCTTGTCTTATTCTTGCCAAAAAATTATTATTGGAAATACATCACTTTCATCTATTGTATCATAATGAAATATAAAGAGAGGAATAAAAAAGAAAAATGTGCATTTTCTGTGCTCGCTGAGCCTCTGTGTTATAAAGCCAAAATGAAAACAGCAAGATGGCAGGGAGAGCAAAGCAACCACTTCCATTTGTCATTCCAGTCCGCACAGAAAAAAGGGAAGAAATTAATTGATTTTTAGGAACGTGAGAGGAGCCAACGTCAAGTCTATTGCGACACAAGACCTGCATTCTCTAATTTTATGCCTAACAGTAGCTTTGCCTTTTAATATCCTTGTTGATGGTAGATTTGGGTTCAGATAACCAAAGAAAATGTTAGTCACTACCCGAGCGTGGCAAATTGAAGCAACAATGCTTTTAAACGGGGATGATCTAACCAGTTACCTTGGCTTTGATGACCCAGGCATGTATTTAGTCCCCAGCAGATACCACTGGGCCAACCCTTCACAGGTTTCAACCCCTTTGTGTTATTTGGTAATGTTTTGCACACAGAAACTGAATTTAATAATGGACTTAAATGACAGTTATTAAAACTGGAATTAATTCTCCGTAGGCAGTAAGAAACATGAGATCAGATTTAAGAACATCTAAGAAAATTTAATTTCAGCTTCCACTGTAAAGAGGAGGAAAATTTACCAGCTAACTTAATGCTTCCTACTTACTGATGCTTTGTAGAGATTTTCAGCTTGAAAAAAACCCCACAGTTTTGGCTTTACTTAATAAAATACTACTATGTGCTATCCAAATAGTACAGGTCTTTCCAGTGATTATAGATCTTAAGAGAACCACAAGCAGACTCCTCCAAAGTGTCTTTTAAATTAGGAGAACACATGCCCTTATGTGCTAATGTAATACTTATTAACTCTAGGAGCCTCTAGAAATAGAGAATGGATGGAAGTAAATAATGATATAAAAAGAAAGAAATATATTATTTTTTTAAATTGCTTCAACACTGAGACTTAATTCCTGCAAAGCAAGCCTGAAGTCTTAGATGATTTTAAAGTTAGATTAAGCTAGATTGTGTTAGTCCAATTGTAACATCTCAAATGAAGTAAATGATCAGGCCAAATAAAAGTGCTTCGGCTCCCTGCCCTGAAGTTCAACAGTAAATGTCATCTGAGATTAACTATGGAAAAGCAGAATTCAAAAGAGTGAGTTAATATACAGTGAAAAGAGGAGTTAAAATTGGGGCCCACAGATATGAGCTATATTCTTACTGCAGTGGCCAAATGATTTGACAGAGCCCAGAAGGGTTAGAGGAACCAGCATTCTAAAGCCAAGCTTATTTCAGACAAACAGAAACTGGACAATTAGATGCATTATTATCCTCCAGGAGCTTTGAAAAAACACTTGAAATGACAAAAACTGAATTTATCAGTGGACTTAATTTTCTTTTCAGCTTCCACTGCAATAAAAGGGAAAAATAAGCAGCTAACACCGGCAGTGGTTTAATTCCTCTCCCACCCTCTTTTGGCTACCTCTAGCAGAACAGTGCGTCTCCACAAACTGAGGCAGAATTTCCAACAGCAGACAAGTACATTTCAAATAAAGCCAACTATGGATTTCTTGGGGAAGAGGAGGGAAAGGTGGAACAGAGAGGGAGAAAAACCTATGAAGACACTAAAGCTTAAGTTTCGAACAATTAGAAACGAACATTTTCAATAAAATACAGCTTGAGATTGACCTTTCATGTGAGTTGAGAAAATAATTCATTTGCTATTTTAATACAAACCTAGAATCTAAATTAGCAATCAGTTTTAATTCAAATATGCAGAATGGATGACCTTTTTTCTTTATTTAGCATAATAACATACCTTTAAGTGGATCATGCTCTGCTCTCATAATGTCAATAAGGGAGTTTTCCAAAGAGTGCATATTCAGACTGTCATACATTCTATTTCGATCCTAAAAGAGAACAAAATCCTTAGTATTGGAATACAAATTCTGTACTTTTTAACAGGAATCTTGATAGAAAGACAAGGCTGTATGCTCAGACACTGTGGAGATGAACAATGATACAAAAGCTTAAGGTGCATTAATTTATTAACAGTAAGTTTAATATGACATCCAAATATAAAACTAGACATGCCCTGTGAAAAACTCTTCCCTGTACAGACTTCAATAG
>JAOXNG010000026.1:56068659-56080814 GCA_028566535.1 Scolopax minor | reverse complement strand
GATATATGAATGCTGTCTGCAAATGCATCTGAGTGGGAAGGCACCACAGAGGAATAAAAGTTCAGACTGGAAATTGGAAGAAAGTTTCTGACCATGAGAGCTGTGAGGTTCTGGATAGGCCTTCTAGTGGGAACAAGGTGGAGCTGTCAGAGATTATGGATGAGATTATCAGATGAAATTGTCTATGACAGCAAGAATTTTCACTTAGTGATCTGGGAATTTCCTTCCACTGCAACATTGCTTCTCATTTGAGGGCTAGCATAGCAAGCCAAGGAAGGGAAAGACAACTATGAGAAAAAAAAATTGAAAGAAAATGTTAGTTTACATAATAATGTAGATGGGAATTATGGAATGGTTTTGATGGTCTGGGTGTATAATTATTATATTTGGCTTATTATTAGGCAAAATTTGTGGGGTCTATGTAGTTTTAAGACTCCCTTCTTTAGTTGCAATTCATCTGTGGCTTATGGCATAATATTTTTTTGATTAGAAATGAAAATAGAAATGTCTCAGGAAAACAATGAATATTTTTCTTTCATGAGATGAAAATATTTAGGTTAAGGATGGACAAAGCAGAATGATTCAAATATAATCTCTTCTAATAGCCTACAAGACCTTCACCCCAAAACTGAATTCAATTCAATTCCCTTTCTCTTTTGCCTTGACTGAAAGCTTTTGTGAGTGTTTTAGAAGAGCATTGGTCTGCAGTTTCCTTTCTTGGTCCCTTTGTTCCTTCTACATGTCACATTTTCTAGGGAAAATAGTACAGTGATTGGAAGAATTGTCTTCTCTGTCTGAAAACAGATGCAAGAATGCCCATGTTTCAGCTGTGGGATAGATCAGTAAAGGTTTTTTACTAATGATTGCAACATAGAATAGACATATGTTTTGAAAATATATTGTTAGAGCCACCAAACTCTATGGAATATGGATGAACAGGACTTTAACTGGAGTTGTAGTGTGAAGGAGCAGCTCTATTAGTGTTTGAAGAGAATATTTTTGAAGTCACTTGTGAATAAACAGGTGAATACTCTTCAAAGGGAGCATCCTCTGCAAGAAGAAGGATGAAATGGACCTTACCAAGATCCCCCCAGCAACCTCAGATGATAGTCAGTTGTTCCCAACAGGTGTCATCAACTTTTTGCAGCTATTTAGAGATGCAGCACTGCATACCCAAAGGGTAGGAAAATGTGGTTTGTAGTAGAACAGCTGCTGCTAATAATGCAAGTGATGAACTGAAATGAACAATGGATATTAAGTTTTTAAAGTTTCACTAGTCCCCTCTGGCTATGCTACCTATTACAGGCCTGCTTTGATTTCACACCAGAGTATATCATGATTCAGTGGGAACTGTACAAGTTAAACCAATGTGACATTCAAGTCAGGCCATGTGCGTTTGTGGGAACAAATAGGAAAGGATTTAAATCTTTTATTTCTGTGTTATGGTTTTCTTTACAATCAAGGTTTTGGGTTAGGTTATGTTATATATGTATTAAAAAATCCTAACAAAACACAACACAACAAAACAACACAAAGAACAGACAATCTGGGAAATATGTCTTGCAAATTACAACAGCCCCAGATCTTTCATGTAATGATTTATGATATTATTAGGCTTAAACTGAGAGATGCCAATGCTGAAACAGTCGATTAAGAAAAATGTGAGTGCATAGAAATGCATCATTTGTTTTGTACAAGAATAATTCATTCAGTTAGCAAATTCCTAAAGCTCTTCAATTGTATTTGTAAGAAATCTGTTGTTACTGCAGACAGGGGTTGTTAGGTGCCAGAGACAAAGCACAGAAATCAAATTTAGAGACATTCAATCATGAAGAGGACAACTTACTAGACTTATTGATTTCAAGTAAGGCTAATCTGAATTTAGTTGGACTGTATGAAGAAGGACTGAGGAAACACGGTAGGCTATTTTTTTCATAATGCATCTCTTAATTTTTGTCCTTTGATTTTTATCCATTTTGTCCCCCTTGAAATGTTTGCAGTTTTGATGGCAACTTGTTAACTTGGCTGGACATATGTGGAGAAAGGCTTGTATTTTCCAAAACAAATTAGAGCTGTTCGCCTACAGCCCACAGATCTTGAGGAGCTTGAGGAACATCTTTTTTGCAGAACAGAGAGCAAGTCATATTGCCCACAGGTATACAAGTGCTCCCAAATTAATTTTCTGAAATGATTCTGTACCCTACAGGTGATTTAATTCCTTGCTCTGGACTGGGGCATTTACTACAGTTGTATGTAAGCCATTCAATTCACTGGTTCTAGCAGAGAGTAACTAGCCACTATTTTTTTTTGTTTTGCATTGAATTCCAGTTTTTTAGCCCTATTCATGTTTTGAAGAGTAATCAACAATTTTATTCTTACAATGCTTTAAATTATTTCTATTTGCTTTTTTTTCATCTTCCTTCTCTAAGGAGTCATCATTTGCCTCATTTGCAGCAACATCTTTTATTTGATATCCACTTGTAGATTTATTGTGCTGTGTCTAACCTTCCTGCTGAAATTGTACCAGCAAAAGGGAATGTGCTGCCTCCCTAGGCAATTATCCCCTGAATCTCATGTTTCTCTACTTGTGGTATCTTCTTCAATGTGCAAAATAATTCAGTTGAAACGTTATTTAGTGTAATAGATGAGAAGATCAACTCCCCCCTTTTTTTTTTTTTTTCTGAGAATTCTTCTTTGCCAACTCCCCTTCTATTTTTCTTGCCATGATGTTAATTTTACATGTGTAACATGTCCCCTCTGGAGTGAAATGTTTGTGTTGTTCCACAATAACGGTCCAAAACAATGTATCCTACAGAAGTGATCATGTGGTTTTGACATTTTTCTGTAGATTACTCCAGTAGATAATGTTTCTAGGAAGCATAAGGAATCTTTTCACAATGCAGCAGAACCTTAAACCTCTTCAAAAACATAGCTAGCTAGTTGGATTCAAAAGCAAACCATGTTTGATTTCTTTTTAATTCCATGTCTTTTCTGCAACAAAGTGAAACTTTAATTATTGCAGGACATTTTGTATTTTATCTTCTGTTTTCCAGACGACTCATCCTTCTTCTTGGAATGGGTATGTCTTCAATGGCTCATTTTTGAGAATTCAAATCCAGAAATGCTCTTATCTTGGGTGACAACCATTGAACTGGTGCTATCTGCAAAGAACAGTTATAAAGGATTGAGTCAAAGGAAAGGGACCACAAGTCCTTTTTAAACACATGTGGGAGAGTCATGCGAAAGATGGAAAAAAGGAGAGTTTGGCTTGATTAAATGCAGGTGTTATGAACATGGAGCAGAAGAAAAGACTTTATTAAGCTCAGGGGTTATTTAAAAATTTATGAGACTATGAAAAGTACCAGCTCTTTTCCAATTAAAATAAAACCACCACCAACAAGAAAGGATACTAGGAGCTGTGAAAGAGCAAGAGGTAGCAGCACTAAGCAAATCTTGTTTTGCTTTGTTTGTTTGCTTAAAGGGAGCTTGCTCAGCCTTGCCGCAGCTGTAGCCCCAGCCAAAATACAGGGTCCCTCTCACTCCTGGTGCTGCTGCTGCAGTTGCAGAGTGGCTCTGTAATCTCTGCTTGGCCTTCTTGTCTATGTTCCCGTGATGCTCTGAAGCTGAAAGGCAGCTTATTAATTAAGGCTTATCGCAAAAGTGGTCTGGCTTGAAAATTCCTTGGAGAGTGGTCACAGAACTTCAGTTCTGGGTGGCCTCAAACTGGTTTTGCCACTTCTTAATATCTTACTGATATTCTTTTTTAAAAAAAAATAAATTATTGAGTTAGCAGCATAGTCTGCTGATAGGAGCATACCTACAAGTCAGTTCTGCTTTGTGGGGAGGGAGCTGTCTGGAAGACAAACCAAGAGCTTTGTTCCCCCTGGCATTTGTGCCCGTGGCACACGAGGACATGATGCTGCCCTCATCTCTGCCTTGGTGGCTGCTGTTGGCATATGTGGCCCTTTCCACAGCACTGTGTTCCACAGGCACCATCTAGAAAGGGTTTTGAAATTTCCATACTAGAAATTCCTCTAGATTGCCGTGCTGTCACCTGCCAGGCCTGCTCAGTGCTCACCTGCCAGAGGGCATGGCGTTGCTTGCTCCATCATTTAATAATTTCTTTTTGTCCAAAGAGAGACATCTGAGGGTGATAAAAGTACTGGTAACGTCACAGGTGACTACAGTGGTGCCTCTAAAACTGATGGTTTATTACTCCATTCTCAGAATGAAAGCATGGCAATGTCAGAGCTCAACTGCTTTCTCACTGCTTTTCTTTTCCACTCAGCAGAGCAGATACTGAGAGCTCTGCAAGTGTTTTCCAGGCACATCTACAATGCACAGGGAAGTCTGGTTATAAAGAAACTTGAAGAAAGGCTGCCCTGAGCTGATTTTTCAGGGGCAGAAATCTGAGATAATCATGGAATCCAGGACCCATTGGGATCAGCTCTTACGTCAGTAGAATGGTATGTACTAAGAGTTTAATGATGCTCTACGCTTTCTTACAGCTATTTATGGAAGAAATTTACAGAGGATTTTTGGTGTCTGGATGAAGGGATAATTGTAATATTTTTCTTAGTGACACTAGATGAAAGATTGCCCCTGTCAAGTTCTGTACTCTTGAAATGCATGGAAATGAATTGCCTTGAAATTGAACGTGGAGTGGAAATTGGCCAAAAAGAACCATTAAACAAAAACAAAACATTCCTACCTCCAATAAAAAAAGAGATAATAAAAATCTTTGCCTTACTCTTGGACATGTAATGTGGAACTAGATGCTCATTCTCAGAAGCTGCCCAATCTGTGTCTCACCTTGTGGAGTATGATTGCAGTATATAAATTTTCTAGGGAATTAACAGTGTTAAATATTGATATTACAATTAAACCCATATTAAACCCATAGTAGCAGCAGGAATGTTGAAGAAAATTCTTGCCGACTTTCAGCAAAGATTGAAGAGCTTCCACAGAATTTGTCTAAGTCATGCTGCAAATTCATGTCTCCCAGAGTAAATGGCACTTCTTAGTACTTGGAAATTACATCTGGAAGTAGTATTTTCTCTACAGCCTAGAAAATCTAGTCTCTCAGCTTCTCTGGCTCTCCAGCCTCCAGAATTGCTGCTTGAATGGATATATTGTGCAAAATCAGATTGATTTGGCATACAACAGGGTACTCTCATCTCATCGCACAGAAAGCCAAATGCTTCATTAAATATTTTGCCAGTTCTACTTTTTAAAAACAGCACTTAACTGCAGTTACTGCACAGTTACTACAGCCATTACAATCCATTGAAGTGCTGCAATAAATTGCCTGTCACCTGAATGGGAAAGTTTACATAATAGAACAAAATACAAGGTTTTTATACTACTAGCCATTGAAAAAATATATATACATTTACACAGTTTGTCTGTTGGATAAAAACTGCTAGCATCATGGCATTACAGCAAGGACTGCATCTAGGGAGTAATATTAATAGTCACTGTCTTTCTTAAAAGGGTGCTTTTAATTTCTCGTTTTAAAGTGAATATTGCTACCTCTGAACCCAGTAGCTTCAGTGAAAATGAAAGGGTCCAGCTCCTTTTTCTACAGTTAACTGTCCTAGGAAGTAGATGCTAATCTGTAGAACTCATTTAGATATACGGACAGAGTCCTAACTCTGCCGATGCTGATTTTCACCCCTTCTTCTTTCCCCAGTGGTCTTTACATGGGCCTGTTTCTGCAGAAGCATAGTGTGGAAAAGGGCACAGGGAAAAGACGATGAACTCAAATATATTAATTACAGACACCAATGTGTTCTTACGGCAGACAAGTATGTCTTGTGTCCACACATTTAAAAAGTTGCATTCCCACAGATATATAATGGAAGCGCTGAAGGTGAAGCAGTGTTTCTTTCATGGAGAGGGGTGATTTCCACAGCAGAAAGGTAACAAACTAATTATACCTTCACAGGATAAAGGTAATTAATTCAGAAAAGTCATGTCTGCTCACAGACCACAGGTACCATGTACCCCTGGCAAGGCAGTGAAGGTGGTGGTGTGACTCTTCTTTCCAGGTGGGTTGTAGGTGGAGCACTGGCACTGCAGCTTTCAGGTGGCAACGGCTGCAGCTGGGCAGGCCAGAAAGATGCTCACCTGCCTCTTGGCCAAGCAGGCAGTTTCAAAAGCCACCCAGGTTACTACTGTTCACTGGTGATGAAGAAACAGTTGGGAGTCTACCCTTAAAAGGAAGGTGGTGTCAGTGGTTGGACGCTGTCTCTGAGTGAGATAACTACAGCCTCTGAAGTTCCAAGGCTGGTGAGAAATAGATAAAATTTAACTACTTTTATCAAACATAAAGCTTTAAAAAATATGCATATATATATATGTGCCTAAGTATTACTTTTTTGCTTATTCTGCCAGATATTCTGCTATGCTATGCCCCCTGTAAACTTTCAGTACTCATTGCTGGAATCTGAATACCAGGACAAATAAATATAGTCAGAACTTCTGCCATGGAAAGTATTTCTATAGACTCAAATGTTTTAGCCATTTCTAGCAGCTCTCTTTGTTACCTGAAGCATCGGATGGGAGGTACTAGTGTTTGCCCAGGGTCGTCTGGGTGCGTCCTTGCAGTCTCGCAAAGAAATGCTGGGCACGGTTGCCTTTTCATTGTCATGGATGAGCTTGGCTGAAACATGGGAGAAGTGAACAGTGAGCTATTTGTAAACAGGGACTTCTAATGTATTGTGCTCTTCATATATGTTATGAACTTGTGTGGCCCTCTAACTACCATCCAATCATCAGAACATCAAAGTGCCTTACTTTGTTTACAGTCCTGAAAAACTAGAGTCAGGTTTTATGAACCTAACTATATATCAGGAAGCATCATTTTTGCTTTATATTATGGGATATTATTTTCTTTTTTATTTTTATCACATGAGGAGAAACTTTCTACCTAATCAGTGCAATAAAACTTTTTGTGAGGCTTTTTGGACAATTATTTTGTACTTGCACTGCTGAAAATTGATGCTGGGTTCTATTTATAAGTTTAAAAATAAGTCCTTAAATCTTTTAAAGTACAGACAGCTTGTGGGACCTCCCTGTAGGTGCCCCTGTTTATATTGCCAAAGTTTAGCTAGTGGTTGCAAAAACCCAGCAGCCAACTTACTAATGAGCTTGTTTTGACAGGACTGCATAGCTCATTGCTTATTAATGCACCATGTTGCTGGCTGGATCATGCAACACTTTCTGGAACTGTAGAAGTGATTCAAGAGACTGTATCACAACCAAGCTGCAAACATATTTTGGAGTCGGATTCACTGGTTTAACAATCCAGTTTAAATATTTGGGGAAGGATTGCCATTTTCCCATGTACTGCTATTCTCTTCAGCCCAAAACTTTTAGAGGCTTCAGTACACCGGGACAAATTTATCCTGGGGATAACTCTAATGAAGTGAGTGAAGTCACACCAGGGATTCATTTGGCTCATTACTAACATTTTGCCTTCTACCAGCATGCTCTGCATTTCTCAGTTGACATACTCTGTGCTGTGATGAAGACAGAAATGGTCAGTTGAGTTTTCAGGCTCCTCAGTCTTTTCCATGGCAAATTGGTTTCTGGATTTTTAAAAGCAGAGCAGTGTAAATGCAATGGGTTGAAAAGGAACCATAAAACCCAGGCAATATCACAGTCACAACAGAGAGAATTGCAGTGATCAGTGGGCAGACATCTTCTTCAAACAAACTTTTCCCTCTTATGATGCTAAATAGTTTGGATTTTACAATGTAATACATTTTACTAATGTACCCAGGCATGAGGCCTCCATGATCCTGTTGGTTTGCCATATGATTTCCTATGGGATTTCACACAAGCAGTATTTCTGGACAGAGCCGTTTTCCATCTGAAATGTCTAATGACTGATTAATATATGACATCAGAAATCTTTTACAACCTTGCAGAATTGATTTATTTGGCCTGAGCATTAATCTGGCATTGTAGTCTCAACACTGGCTACTTGGGGATGACCTCTGGCATGTTTTGCAAATCATTTTTATTAATTTAGATTTTTACTTTGCATAATGAAGCCTCCAGAGTAAATACAGTAGCTGTGCTGTATTCTTCTATTCACACAAATACATAGAGAAGAACTCTAGAAAGTATAAAATTCTTTATTAAAACCTTTTTAATTTTTTAAAATAAAATTTTTATTATATTGTGATTGCATTATATTTACATATGTATATTTGTGTAGGTACACACAGATGTGCATACATTTGAATATATGCACACAAAGACATATGCACATCTTTCTCTTTGAGTGTGTATGACATTTTTATCTTGTTGATTATATGACATTGGCCTTAAAAATCAAAAGGCAAAAAATTATACAAACCTTTGTTGGTATATATCTGCCAAGACAAGGTAAGTTTAGAGTCTAGACCAAGTCTTTGGGGATCAAGGCTTGCAAAACAAAAAAACATACCTATGCAGAAAGCTATGATTCCAAAGAATTTAAAATGTGTCACTGAGTTTGTTCCACTTTTATAGGTTAAATGTATTGCAACAGATGTTTCCCCTTGGCATTTGAGAAGTGCTGTTGAGGTGTAGTGAATGACCGAAAAGGTGCTCTCTGGCTTTTAGTTTTCACAGTTGTCTGAGAATCACCATCTCACATCTGCTTTGTTGGGCAGAGGCTGCTAAGCTCTTTCCAGATGATGGTGCCACCTCTGGGACTGATGGGAGATCATTGCAGTGGACGAGCAGGACACTCAACATGTTCTGGATTTTGAACTCTTCAGCCCAAGAGCTCCAGAACATCTTGTTTGTGTGGGATGACACACTCATGAGATCTAAAAAACATATTTATCCACAAATCTATGTGTCTCTCTCTATGTGGACTTGTCTAATCTCCTCTGTGAGTGAGTTTTCAAAAGAGAGATATTACAATACGGTCAGAAATCAGTGATCAGACTAAAATCTTGTCTTATATTTGTAGAGATCTCCCAGATGTCATTGGAGTTACCTCAATATATCTGAAAGCCAAACTTGGTCTTAAGTTCATAAAAATTAATAACATTGGTAGAATAATGCAATTAGAAGACTTCTCACACTTAGCAGGAGCTAAGAACCTGCACCGACTGGCTTTGCTTAGGATATTTTATATGATTTATAACAAAAGATTTTTATTTTTTTCTGTGAAAATGAATCCTAGGGACAGTTTCTCGCTTCTTTTAAAAATATTTCAAGTGGTTTCAGATTTGTTCTCTGTATGTGTTGATTAAATATCCTTTAACAATAGGAACGTGCCTAAGTATTACCTTTTTGTTTACACGGCTAGACATTCTGCTATGCTATGCCCCTGGAAACTTTCATTGCTCATTGCTGGAATCAGAAACAGGAGAATGTGGTACGTTGTCTTTGGCTTTATGATAAGACATAAATGTTTTGGTTTCAGCCTATGTTGCTTTCACCATCATGGAATTTGGCTTTAAAAATTACCTTTGAAAAAATGTGACACCTCAACTTGAAGAAAGATGACTTAAAAGAAAGTAGAATGTGCATTGTGTTGTATGCATTTTATGATATATTCATATATATATGAAAATATATAAGTAACAGAAATACTCTTTAACCTTTGTTGAGTTTAACAGAAAAGTCTCATGACTCTTAGTGAAATGTCTGATAAATGTTAATTTCTCTGTTTTTGTTGATAAAGCTAAAAATTGGCCATACTTCCTACAATTCTGATTTTTTTTTTTCCCTGCAAATATTTGATTCTAAGCCACTGAGGTAATTATATGATCTTTCACTCTCCTCTGAAAAAAAGCATCCAGATAAAACAAGGCTGTTATTAAGTGCACTGTGACATACAGGATTCTTCAACGTAAACTAAGCATATCATATTACTAAAATAATACAATATTACTAAAATAGGGAAGCAGGCTGCCATGATGACGATGCTGTTATCCTTACTGATCAGCTGTGCTGGGATTAGCTCATCTAATTTTTACTGCCTTTAACACAGGGGTCTTGTTTTAGCTGATTGTTAAAGCTTCAGCTGTTCTAAGATAAGTGAGGTGAGCCTGGTCCTTCTAGTGATGCTGAGGAGCTAGAAAAGATTTGAAGAGACACCAAGAAGTTATGGAGGGAAGGAAAAGAGATAGAATCAATATGTTAAGGGGAGCAGGAATCTGAAGGTAACCAAAGAGGACAAAAACAGAAAACGGAAGGTTTCTGTTCAGCAAGGAAAAAGAACATTTAGGATACATCTACTGAAAAAATTTCAGACTATTAACAATAAATGAATTTAGGGTGAGAATAGTCTCTCAAGGGAAGTTGTAGCTGGCTCGTTGCTTAGGAGACTTAGCAGTACAAGTAATCAGAGAAAAAAAAAAACAATCCAGACAGCCCAGAGGAGGGGTTGAATTCCTTTACTAGTCTGTGATTTTCCATGTAAAGACTAACAAAATTAAAACAACCGCTAATAGAAATGCATTTCCAAGTCTTTCTCATTCTGTAGTCGATGCATGTAGGATGAGGATTTCTCATCAGAAATCCTCTCCTCTCCAAAAAACCCTCTCCAAAGGTCTATTGTGATGGGGTTGTCTAAAGTGGGATTTCTTTTCAGTTTCTTTTGATCATTTTCTCCAAAATGTGGATTTTTAAAAGAATTTTTATAAGCTTTATTGCCTATCTATAACAAAAAATATATAGCACCAGTTGAAATAGAGATGTCTTTTTCAGAGATCCACATCCATTTGCATTGATTGGTTTTGTAAAAAAAATATTAAATGTAACGCTGGTTTGGAAAGCAGAGCTTGAAGATGGTCTTTTATGGGTGAATTTTATAAACATATGGGTTTTCTTAAAACATGTTCAGATGTATACCGTATAATGCCTATTTGTGGTAAAAAGAGAGGAGGTGTGTTTATGTATCACATACAGATGTTTGGAGATAAAACAAGAACAACAAAAGTATTTTTCATGACTTGTAAAATAACAAGTCTCCATGAAAAGCTCTTCCAGTCTATGGTTCTTCATCAAATATTTCTGCAGCTCTGGGATACTTTGGAGTAGATGCAGGCTATGAAAACAGGTAACCTGTTGACATGGAGGCTATCACATCTCAGCTGCTTGGATGGAGGTGGAGAGATGTCTGTTTACTGAGTTGAGTAAACATAGAAATTTCTGCTTAGACCAAACTTGTTCAGAAATGGTCACTCACAGAAAGTTGCTAAATGCCACAATAATTTGTGGAATTAGCAAACAAGAACAAAGCAGTAGCTTAGCATGGAATGAATTATGATTATCTGTATAACCTCAAATTCCTCTTCCTCTTGTCTTCAGAAGTATTTACAAATCAAATAAGAATAAGGTTAAGATACCTATTTTTGAACACAAAAACTTCAGGATTAGATACAGCTGTTACTGATATTTTGATGAATTCACATTTATTTTTTAGGTGTAAATGAGTTACCCTTAACAAAAGGCTTACAGAATTTCATGAAAGTGTGATTTTCCAGATGTACAATATTGCTACTTTGCTTTTACATGGCCGTCATGAATTTCAAAGTAAATTTAACCTTAATTATGTTGAAAGTCTCTGTAGATTTTTTAAGTAGCTGCAAATCTTGAATGCTGAATATGGAGCAACAAATTTCCTATTAGAGAAACATATTGTTAATTTGTTAAACAAGTCACACCTGATTGCCAGTTACACCTCATTGGTATGCTGTTAAGACAAGCCCCTTCACATTTAGTTAGGCATTGTTTCAAACAACTTGCCAACAAAGATTTTTCCTTGGATCTTGGAAGGCAATATTTTACACATACTCAAAAACAATAACATTTGAATGACAGTTATTTTCAGCTTGGGATTTTGACAAAGACTCTTAATTGTTATTCCCAGGCAAAAATCTTCATTAAGAAGGAATCTGAGTTATAAATATTAATCAATTACCTAAGGGAAGAATCCTTGAGAGGAAACAGTGTTTTCTAAATAATTCAAGCTATAAAAATTAGTCTGGGAATTCCTAAGTAAGTTTACATTTAAAACACATATAAAAGTCTTCTAACTCTTGAAACTTGAATTACTTAAAATTCTGGTTTTTACCACTGTTTTGCCACCACCATCCTCATATCCTTGCACATTCAGTCCTTATGATCCTTCTTTTGTATTG
>JAOXNG010000026.1:56039618-56051289 GCA_028566535.1 Scolopax minor | reverse complement strand
AGAAGCCAAGGGGGTGTGCAGGCTTTGGGCAGTGGAGCAGGTGACAGCAGGTGAGGGAATGAGTGTGGGCACTCATCAGCCTGGTGCCAAGCCCAGGTGCTATGTCTCGGGCAGGCAATGCACCAATACCACCAATGCTATTGATCAGTTTGTCTCCCAGCTCCTTGGCTGTGCTGCAGTGTAAATCCTTCTGGTGGGGCCTCAAGCAAGGCAAGTTTTCATTCACAGGCAGAAATAGAGCTCTGTTTACTGTTTATCCCCCAAACCAATTTTTATATTATTATTTTTTTATAGAGGGGATAAAAAAGGGTCTGGAAAGTATTCATAGATGCATATCTGCTGTTGGCATGTCCTGCATGTTCACTACTCGGGTGCCTGGAGAGAGGCTGATGAAGAAACTAGAGTGTTACCATGTAGGACAGTTGCTAAATCGCTTTCCCCATTAACTAGTGACATTTGAGTTAAACTAATGAGACGCATGTCTGCTGCAATGCAGTGTACATTTATTCTTCGAGACTGCTTTTTTCAGCTTATGTACTGTTTCACCAACACTCTTAGCCACCATTACAGCTGATTAATGATGCCTTTCATTAAAGGGAAACTATTATGGACAGCCTTATTTGATCTACTTTGAAACTTTTCTATTTCTGATCATCATCTTCTGTCCCTCCCTTCTCCTCCTTCTCATCTTTTCTCAGAAATGATAAGCGAGGCAGGAGATAATGCATTCACAGCCTTTGATCAACTGCTGTACATATGGCACATGATGAAAATCAGACAAAAAGCAAAGTGATATTCTCGATAAAACAGGTACTTCTACATTAATAATTTGCCATCATCTAAATTGCCATAAAAATCTCAGCTAGACTGATATAAGCCTAATGCCTTTTGCACAATAGGCAGGTTTTAAAGTACAAAGCTACATCTCTTCTCTGATACAATCTGTATTTTAATGGAACTTGCTCTATAAGAGATGGCCTCAGGATTTCTGCAGCTAGGGTATTCAACTGCTTGCTTTAGGCTTATCTGACCTTGCCTGTTTTATGCTTAGCTTTCTGCAAGGAGTTTTCAGTAATATTAGAAGTGCAAAACACTCAGCGCTGATTTTTTTGAAAGAACAAGAATGCATGTGTGTTCTAGAGAAACCTATGGATGTACTGGATTGGGAGTGGTGGCTGTGCCCCCTTTTTGAAACTGAATGTCACCATTTGGTTTTCTTAACAGATTTCTCACTTCGTACAATGAAAAGGTCTATTGCGTGGATATTTCCTCTTTGGTTGCAGAAGCATCTTCAGTCCTTGGAGCTTCCTGCAACAGCAGGAATTCCCAGAAAAGCAAAGTTAGGACACTCCCTGGGGTTTTGGTGTTGCCCTACTTCTAGTGTGATGACATGCAGGGGACATGACTTAGTCCCACCTCTGTCCATTGTATGTTAACCAGTCAGAGAAGACCTTGGTATGATTGGGAAAGAGGAACGTAGATCCTAGTCTAGAAAGGAAAGCACATTTTCAAAAGACTGTGTAGACCAATTACAACTTGGGAATATTCATAAAGAATATATGAACGAGCTTATACATTCCTTTAAAATATTCAGCTGACTGCAAATCAGCCCACTGATGCTGTGTTAGAGGCATGAGGTAATGAGGGGTACGTCTTTTTTTCTCATAGGTATGAAGTTCCAAATATTTTGGCATCAGGATTTATCAGCTGTGTAAGACTTCCAATTTATCTACTGTATTTGCTTCTATTCAGCTCTCTGACTTCTGAATACCACACTGTATTCTAATATTCTTGTGCTGCTATATCCTGCTCAGTCTGGGTTTGGTTTCTTTTCATCCAAACTCAAGGAAAACAAAGAGATTTAGTATTATGTCAAGAAAGTATCTGGCTTCAGAAAAAAAAATAAAAAGAGAAAGGTAGGTTCCTGTAGATGTGAGGTGTTGCCTGAACAATCCTCTACCATGTCAGGAGGAGCCTGCTAAGCCAGATATGTTAAAATTCCCCTCTGCAGCAGCACCACTCAGCTAAAAATGCAATCTCCTGTGAAGCCATTATCAGGGCTATGTTTAGTTCCTCCATCGCCAAAACAAATAATGTCCATTAGAAAATAGGTGTAAAAATCAAGGAGTTTCTGCTGATTTATTTCTCTGTGCCAGCCACTGTCGTACTTAAAACCTACAGGTGACTGTTCCTGTAGCACATTTTCCCAATCCTTTAAACATCTCTTACATCTTTGTCCAATACTGAGGAGGTGGGCTCTGCACAAAGCACTCAGTATCACAGCTCATCAAAAAATCTTCTGAAAATTATACAGGAATATGAAAATATACTGTGTTTTCTGCTTCTGAAAAGGAAAGCTTTTTACTCCTGGAACTGAAGACAGAGTATTGTACGTGTGAGCGGCTTCTTAAATGTGACAGAGCATAGCGTACGAGGAATACAAGTGCAGTAAATGGCTTCTCAAGGACAGGAGCTGTTCGGAGTGTTTCTTGCCCATAAATACTATTCCTATTACCCACCAGAACAAATGGGGTGATTGCTAAATGTGGAATGTTAGAAATCAAAGCAAGAAGGTGTTATGGAGCTCAGTGGACTATGGTATTAGAAATGCGCTTTAGTTAAATGGCTCTGAAGTCAGAATCTTTATTACCTTTATTCAGAGCAAGAAACAACATGATGCAAGGTCTTTTTTTGTGTTGTCTAAAATGTGTTTTTAAACTGAGTTCTTTGAGAATGTTCTCAATTCTGCAGCTCTTGAATGCTTTGTTTATTAGATTCTCCCCCTCCTTACAATGCATTTCAGCCTCTTATGAGTTGTAGACTTCGCAAAGTGTATTGTAAACACAGTAAAAAGCAAGAAAAAGAAAACCCTGTGATAATATAATGATTTGGCTCAGAATATGAGCACAAGGTCAATAAGCAGTACTTTGATGAACACTGAGTCTGCACTAAGGTGAAAGGAGTAAGACACACATTTTAAATGAATGCTGTAGCCTAGAATTTTTCAGCAACCAGTGTATGTCCTGGTACTGGTTTACCCTGGTTGCCCTTTGCATTCTGTGAGGACTCCCTGCACTGCATAGGATGTATCAGCATTAGCCTTTTCTTAATAGTGAGAGGGAGCACAGGTTTATAAAAAAACAACACAACATAGTGGGAACAATTTATTTGCAATCAGTTCAAACAACAGAGGATCGTGTAGTACTTGAGATGCCATCTTGTCCCCCACACTGCCCTTTTCCTGGGTTATTCAGTCTTCAAAATTCTCTACGTTCACCGCAGAAAGCCCATTATAAATTAGCTACAATTATGCTCAGCTCTTTTCTCGGAGATTTATCCCTCCAATTTCTGGCTGTCAGTTGTGGTTTTGAACACCACCTTATCTGCTCGGTGCCTGCTTTGTAAAGGAGTTATAAGGACTTACAAAACCAGCAAGTGGTGGTGATGACTTGAATGTAACCTCAACACAGTCTTGTTAATGCTGGGGACATTAATCTAAATATCTACTTATGTACTCCATTTGTGGTTTATTTTTGCTGCAGAGACCCTTGTCAAACACACAAGAATCTCTGACCATAGATCAGTAGTGGTATGAGCCCAGTCCCCTCTCCTGGTCTTTTCTGGGTGATTAGTCTTGCTCTAAAGGTCTGCTGGCAGCCTGGGAGTGGAGTGTGGCTGGCCAGGTTGATAAGGTCCCATATATCTCTTCAGATTGCCTGGGGTTTGAATGGGAAGATCTTTTACTGTCTTTGGGATTTCTTACAAGTATCTCATTTTAGCTAGAAGCAGGAAATTTTTTTTCAGAAAAATTATAAATGAGGTGTTCAAATCAGTTATGTTTCTAAAGTGGAGGGAAATAAATGAATGAATAAAGTTTATTCCAGGTTTCAGATGGAAATTAAAAAAGCTTTGCAATTAAATATTTTATATTTTTGAAGTTTTACTCTCTTCTTTATTCTTACGGTGACAAAATGGAATGGGTAGCATTTCATCACTTCTGTCTGTGGAGTACTGTGTGCCTTTCCTTTCCATTTCTTCCTTTTTCTTCCTTTTGGAAATCATTATACTTCAGGTATACTTATGGGTATTGCTATAAAGCCCAATAATACGTTTCAAAATGTTACGGTCTTGGAAAATTTAAAACTGTAGGCAGTTCTAAAAGGCTGTAGAGGCATAAAAATGAGGTACATTTAAATCGGAAAAATCCTAGATTTCACTTCTGCTACTAAAGTTTCACAAAGGAATAAAGAAAAGGGGGAAAGGATATGAAAGAAGAATTATTTATACAGTTAATCCAGAATTTAATATTAGTTTTATTATTTAAAAAATCTAGATGGAAGAATCTAATGCAAATTTCATTTTAATTTTAGGTGCTTTTTCCCCATAATTGTGAAAAATATCTCCTGGATCTGGCTTCAGAATTTAAGTACCTGTACTCTAGGGAGGTGTCCCATGAAGTGATTCATGCAACCTCATGAAGTGATGCAGTGAGTCTGCTTTCTGCCTATATGTCTCCCTCAGCCTTTACAAGGACAGTAGCCTAGAAAAGTAGTTTAGATAAGAAGCTGTGTTTTCCATCTCTCTTTCCTTTTGAAATCTGCAGTGGGTATCCCTATGAAATTCTAGTTGCTAGACTGCAAATTCTTGAGTTGAGAAGACTTTATGTGTGTGTGTGTATTTAAAGCAGCGAGCGTAACAGAACCATGATTATGATTAGGGATAATACAAAACACAAAACTTCAATAGTTATTGTTTTGCACACAGCTTTTTGTAGAGATTATGAAGCTGCTAAATCCATTGAAATGGAGTATCATGGAACGTTACTAAGATCAATAAATTCCTGGGATTCCGTCTCTGAATCAAAATCTCTTTCAGTTTTGTTTTCTGCTGAGTATTACCTACAGCTGCCCCGTGATCCATAACCCATTTCAGTATCACCTCGTGCAAGAAGGGATGTGCTTGCCTCACACCCGTGGTGAGTGGAGGATCCCAGCCAGGAAGCCCTTTGTGCTTTCTCCTGCAACGTGCCAACAGGCTCCCCTGAAACCGCAGCACAAGCTGCAGCGGTGCCACGACCTGTGGGTAGCTGGCATTGGCACTGCCCATGACTCTGCTGAAGGTCACAGAAAAACATTCTATGCTCACATTTTCTCCTTTTTGTGTCTACTCTTACTCTTTTGCTTTGCTACTTTGGTTCAAGTATTTTGTTTGTTTGTTTGTTTTTCAGGGGAGGAGACCTTCCCTTGTTGTCTCTACAAATGAACACAGCACCTGCACTACCTGATTTGTCCAAAATAGATGAGCTCAGGGAAAATGTTTAAGCTCAGGCTGGGTCAAAATATCACCTTCCCCCAAAAGAAAGTGTAAATAGTTGTGGACCTGAATGCAAGAAGCTAAAGGTTGGATCTGAGCTTCCAAAATCAAGCAGGTACAGGTAATTCATAACTACTTCCCCTCATACCCCCAGCTTCACAGGAGATCTCTAATACTGAGAGTACAATTGGATAGAAAAGTGAAAGTTTGCAAGGTGCCAGCAATATTTTACACTATCCTGAATGTGGTGCTCATAAGAGCAGGCAGAACATAAAGTTAATCTTTTATCCTAAGCTTCTGAGAACACAGGTGAAAGCAAAGGGTTGGAGGCAAAATGCAATTTCAGCTTTGAAGATGCCTACATTTCTGGCTATGGTTTATATTTTCTGTGCTTCTGCATTTTTTTAAGCTTATTAATTTTATCATACTAATAAATTCCAAGGTGTTCATGTGATGTTGTTATATGTTTTAGATAAGACAGAACACAAATAAATTGGCACTTCTGAAGCTGAAAATAATAAATTTATAGCTGTGAAGCACAGGACTCTTTGAGAGCTGTACCAGATCAGTTGCTCCTGTGCCTGCCTATTCCTTCTCCCCTGATGGTGTACCTACCATCTTGTTTTATTTCTGACCCTTCAGTATCCCTGTTATAGGTCATGGTAAAACATTGTCCATGATATTTCATGCATCTGCTAGAATTTCTGGGCTGGATGTTCTACTTCACTTCCAGAAGTCTTTGCAGTGATTGATATGAGTTTATGCCTTTCTGTAAAGAGTGTGATTAATATATCCAGACAGTTAAAGCATCTCCTATTGGTGAGTCCAAGAAGAAAATAACATTCTGTGAGTAAAAAAATACAGAAATTAAAAGAGTTTGATCTGTAGCACATTAACTCCTCAGTTATATTAGAAAACATTGGTAGCACTACAACATAATGCAAGTTTCCTAGGATTGAAGGATAGCAGGACAGTTTAGGTTGGAAAGGGCCAAAGGAGGTCTCCAGTGGGACCTCCTGCTCAGCTGTGAGCAGACTGGGTTGCTTAGGGCTTTTATCTGGTCGGGTCTTCAAGCTTCCAAGGATGGGAAATTCACAGCCCCTCTGGACAGCCTACTCCACTGCTTGGCTGTCATCATGGGAAAAAATTACAGACCCTAGTTATTATCTCAGTCACATTTATCAGCTACCTCTTCTGCAGCTTGAACACACTTAATCTAAAAATTTTGTCAAAACAATTTATTGGAAAAGAATACATAGAAGCACTAGGACATTTTGCAGTGTGTACCCATTTAAATCAAAGCTATCGAGAAAAAAAATTGCTCTTGAAAGCGTTTTGTTTTGGAATTTCTACTGTTGAAAGAGATCAGAGTTATATTTTGAATTTTTTTAATAGATAAAGATGTGTTTTAGTTTTTTATGACATATCAGTTTTAGGCATTACATTACATGACATTTATACAGACCTGCTTCTGAGGATAATGAGTTTAAAAAAATACAAAACATAAATGTATAACGGGTAAGTAAAAATATCTGTATTTTGAACCAAATGTTGTACCTTACAACAGGAATTAAGTTTCTTCCTAAATATCCTTTTCAAGGTAAGAAGTTTACTGTTATAGCAATGTTTCTAAAGCATTGTTTTCTACTGATAATGGAAAAAAATATATCCAAATTTCTCTTAAAACAAACATATCTGGTTTGACCACACTTAACCCTAAATTCTACTTGCTGGCTCTTTCACAAATGCTGATTTTGAAGAAGAAGGAAGATCAGAGTAACCAACAAAAAGGACCTCAGTTTTCTAGAAAAGTACGATGAATGTTATTGATCTTGATCTCTGTCCCATCTTAAAACAAGCTTTCACTCTATGCCTTTCACTACTTGGCTCTATCGAGGATGTTGAAAACAATTTCCTTGGCATTATGAATACTCCCTTTACTTTGCATAGTCAGTGACTGGTCATATAAGCTTTGCTTGAGTGTTTGATGTGTAGTTTGCATATACAGCCGTATGTATTTACATTCTTCAAAAGAGTAAAATATATACACTAAACTTTTTAGGCTGTGGTACAGCACAGATAAAGCTAAAGGTCTCAGATCCAATCATCAGTGGGCACGAATAAACGGCCTTTCATTGACTTTGGTGGAGGTGCTCTAGTATGTGCCAGTGAGGACTGGGAATATGAAAGAAAAGCATTGCAAGAACCATGAAGAAAACAAAAGCATCAAAATATTCTAATATACTGTGATTGTGTGTGTATCCCCAGAGAGGTGCATTCTGGAAATACACCAGGAACAGCAATTACAGTGTGGATAAAGAAAGACAATGAAACCATCTCATTTTAGATTCATGGGGTCAGAAAACAGGAATTGCCTGCCTTATATTTTCCCCCTTTAAAAACCACATATGTTAACAAGGGAGGGAGAGCACAGCACTAAAAGCAGAAGAATTTGCTGCACTGCATGTAAAAGCTTTTAGAAGGGAATGTTTTCAGATGTTTAAGGAAACAACAATGCAGAGTTAATTCTGCAAATGGGGTTAGCCAGAAGTTTGAAGAGCCGAGGTGAAACCTGAAGTGAAGCTGAATATTTACAACTTCACTCTGTCTTAATCCTAATGCTGCAGCACGAATACATTTTCATAATCTCTGTGCTTGTGAGTCATCCTGGCATCCTTTGCAGCACAAATTCACACTGGGCTATGTAATTATTTTTAGAAAATGGGAACTTTGTCATCTTTGCCATGCAGAGGGATCGGGTGATGCAATTGGATCCCCATTGCTTTCCTAAACTTGTGACAATGAGGAACAAGTTCATACCAGTGATTATTCATGAGCTTTGTCATAATCAGGATGTGTATATGTAGATACAGAGCTGCTGGGAACGGTTTCAATTAGAGCTCTGTGTGCTTGGGACTAGTGATGCCTGCTTCAAGCTTTACAAGCTGGTGAAAATAACCTTCCAAATACCATATCTCAGACCTGAAAAAGCCTGAGGGGCTTCCCATCCCGAAGGGAGGAACTGGCAAAGGGAGAGAAATATTCTGCATGATTGAATGCATTCTTCCCCAACAAAAAAGTGTGGGCCTGACAAAAAAGTACTTGGGATTACTGGGCAGCTAAGGGGCTGCGTAATGAGATATAGAGACCTTCACCTTTGGGTCACCTGTGACAAGAAGTCATTACCATCTGTCAGCTGTTTAGCGGCCTATGCAAAATGAATGCTGTCCTTTGTTCCTTGTGAGAAACATGTACATCCCACAGCTGCAGCCAGCCGAAATGGCATGCCTTGGCACATTTGCAAGGATGGCAGGAGCATTAAGATCTAGCGTAGTGCTGAGGTTGAACTGACTCCCCTCATTCACGATGGCTTCTCTTGTGCACGATTCCAGTTTTAACTTGAGGTTGACCTTGACTGTGGAATTATTTCCGCTGTTCTGATGCCCCCCACTCCCTATCATCAATGACTATAAAACACATAAAGAAGATTGAGAGTTGGAGCCACCTCCCTTGCTGAAGAAGATCCTTCTTCTCTTCCTGCTGAAGAGATCTTCTGGTTCAAACCTGGAGTCTGTCTAATCCAGCTCCCTGTTCTGAGCCAACGTTCAGGGAAGAGCATGATAGAGAAGATAAATGTGGAAATATCCTTCCACAGACATGTATCTTCCCCCAGCAATCAGTTATTTGAAGACTTTCTGAGCAAGATGAAGTTGTCCCTGCCTTTGTACTGAATAGCTCCTGATGGACCTATCGTCTGTGAATTGGTCTTATCCTTTCTGGAACACATTTGTATTTTTGCTCTCTGCAGCATGACAGCACAGAGTTCAGAGTACAGGGCTCCTTCCTGCCCATTACCTTCTCTTTCCAGCTCCATCAATTTTCCAAGCCTGTCTCAGGAGTCACAGCCTCAGCGGGAGAACCAAACATCCTGGCTGAATCACAGTCTGATGGTCTGGGCACTTCCCAGGGGCATTTCTGGACATGTCTGGACATTTCCTAGGGAAATGGAAAAAGTTGGTTTTCCGATGGCTGTGGGGGGCCTAAAACCCCAGACTTCCCATTTCTTGTTTCTCTTTTAACCCTTGTTATTACATGGAATGAGAGAGCTGTTGCTCCTTTCTGCATAGCCGGTAGACATCCTCTGGGCAGTTTAAAGCAAGGAGAGGGAGAACCATGGGACCTGGATTTATTCTGGTTGTTACAGGCATGAAGCGGTGGAGGTCTAGCAGGGATGATCCACCCAGGTTTGAGACTGACAAAGTGTGTCCACACAGAGAAAAATGTACCCAGCAACCTCCTTCCTGTGCCTTGCCTTTGACCTGTCCCTTTGCCCAGTGAACGCACTGAGGACAAAAGCTGTGCCTGATTTCCCAGTACAGAGAACAAAAGGGGAGCAAAGGGACCTGAGGCACTGGGATGTCAAGTTAGTTTGGGATTTAAAGCAACGCAGAAGAAATGTCAGCTGTTTGTTGTGGTGCCATCTCTGACAAAGCCTCAGGTTGGATTCATGAAGTGACATCAAATTATTTTTGCCTACAGATTTGCTATTCATTGTAATTTTTCCTTTGATTAAACTGGACCTTTGTAATGTTCAATAATTGCAGTATGATTATGAACAATATATCAAGACTCCTAAAAATGTAAAAGGATCTCTGTCTACTAACTCCTCCTTTCTGTATAGTGTCAAAAATGATCCCCCCCATCCCTAAGAAATGGGGGAAAGGGAGGAAGAACAGGATCCCAGAGAGCATTTCAAGGCACAGCTCTTCTCTACAATGAATATTGCCCTGTACTGTTTGCAAGCACTGAAAAATTGTCACACAATAACATGCAGCCTGCCCAGAGAGTAAACTAAAGAAATTGATTGAATAGATTTAGATAAAATATAAGAAATCAAAAGCACAGTCCATAAAATCACAAGTCCATAAACTCCACTATAGTGGAACTCCCTTGTAATGAGAGGTAAAACTCTGCAGGTCTTCTCATATGTTCCCTCCTTATTTAGTACAGAGCTTGGTTTTCACACCATTCCTGATAAATGAAAGCCGTCATGTTGTTGCCATTGACTACGCCTTGGTAAGGACTTTCCAAAGGAGTAACCTTACGGGTTACTGCATAAACATGGATTTGATGTATAGAGCCCCTGACCGCGACAGTGTGTTGTTGAGGATGTTTTTAGGATGTCCTACAAATATTTCTGAGGCAGATACAGCAGTGCTTTACACACTGACTCATTATGCTGTGTCTTGATTCAGTGCCGCTGGGAAATGTAGATACATCTATCCTCTGACATATTTAAGAGATAACTTCTAGTGAAAGCAGGCATCTACACGCCTTGGAGTGTTGATGTCTGGAGCATTAATGAAACTAATAGAAATACTAAGTGGTACTACTTTCTTATGCACTAAACTAAAAAAAAACACCAAAAAACTAAACCAAGTGAGTCGACAAAACCACAAAGTTTTGACTCAGTTCCATTATTTCTTCAACAATTTTTTTTTTCACTTGAATCTGTCTCTGCTGACAGCATTATTAGTATAAGGCACTGTGAATAAAATCATTGTTGCATCACAAAGTCAAAAGTATCTACCCAGAGAAAGCATTACAGAGAATTCCAGGATTTTTCACCTTGAGGTTTTGCTCTGTTGTATGAACCCCAGAGATTTTCATTTGAATGAATATTTTGAGAATAGTCTACTTCTAAATTTGCCAATTATGCTTGTAGAAGCTGAACATTTTTTGACTTAAATTATATATTTTATTCAGATAAAGAAAACCCTACTTCTCATAAATATTTCATTAGAAAACTGAAAACGTGAGCTTGTCTTACAGATAAGATGTCAAGGTTTTAGGAAGAAGAATTGCCAGGAAGAAGCTGAATTTCAGAAAGAAAACCAATGTAAAAATTCAGAGTAAATGAACTTACTTTAATGTAAAAAAGAAATATATTGTGCACGCATTTATATATTTAAAGAGTCTGTGCAATTCCCATAATTATGTGTGCAAATAATCAATTATTAGAAATTGCCAATCTTAATGTGGCAAATAGTTGAAAACACACATACACATTTTAACATAGAAGTATGTTGAAATCCATATGCAGATTGATTTTTTTTCTATTTGCTAATTTGGAAAAATAATATTTTATCATGACTGTATAAATATCTGTGTTTGTGTCCATAGGTTACACTATCCAATACTGTATTTTGAATACAGTATATTTTAGAATATATACAGTGAAAAATAAGTTTGAACTGTTTAAATTCAAATCCACTGATAAAAATTCATATTACAGCAACTGTTTGGAATTGTTGATATTTCTTGACACATTACCATTGCTGGTAATGGGATGCACTTT
>JAOXNG010000026.1:56006830-56021364 GCA_028566535.1 Scolopax minor | reverse complement strand
ATGAAAGATAGGATGGATCTCTGGGACCATGCAGAGAAAGAACCAGTTGGGTTGGCTCACCTTTTGCTCTGTGCACAGGATCAGCATTTTCAATGCCAAGATAGAACGTACAAATTCTCTGCTGCTCAAAAACTACAAGGGACATTGAACTTCTCTGAAGTCAGTAGTTAATGTCTATTTTTTTTCTTCAGCTGTGAAACTTTTTAACATTTAGGGTACTTATGAATGTGCAATTTTAGATACCTAATTTTAGGCGTTTCTTTAAACGTATGGGCTAAGTTTATAGATACTTATTTCATATTGAGACAACCCTCTGACTGTAAATAGTAATAGACACAAATGAAACGCTTTGCCAAGTGTTTGGGAAAAGTGGAAGGTGAGCTGATGGCACACTAGAATAAGATCTCTTCAGAGGCATTAATTCCAGTGCAACAACTAATGCTTACATGGGGCTGAAGTTCCCATGGATCAGTCCTGCTGACTATCTTTTAACACCAAAGCTAGGTACACTGCAGCTTTGTAAACAGGTAAAACTGGTATGAAGAGCAGATGTAGAGTACAGTCTATCATGTAATGCCCAGCAGGCACTAAATACTCAGGGGGACTAGCAGAAAATCAATTATCTTCAAACAGCATAGCAAAAACCTCCTCTGTTCTCACTTACCAGCATCAAGTCCATTTAAATAACAACATCTCAAAGCACAAAAGGAAAGTAAAGCCTCATGAAAGTCTATTTCAGCAAGGACTGCATCACCCCGATCCTTTTGCTTTGCCTCTTCAAGGAACTCTTTCTCCCTGATGTGGAGATGAAGAATTAATCATCCTGTTACATAAAATGCATACTCCATGGGGAAGATGCATAAGGCAGGCAAGAGACGGATGGATTTTTTGTAGAGTAAGGTCACCCTCAGGGGGTGAGAGCATAGGGAAAATTGCTCACTGAGTGATTACCATTTCTGGATCCTCTGGAGAATTGCAGGCTTGATACCATCTGAAAGAGCCTATGATTTTCAATTAACTCTTTGCTCCTGTAGATTGGTAATTACCTCAGTATATGTTGGGGTGCTGGTTTGTGCTAGCCTCAGCTGGGAGCTGAGGAATTAGAAATGGTCTCATTTACCTGGTGGTTGATGGCTGCCACAGGTGTGAAGCCTGAGTAGGGCTCTCCAACTTCCTTATTGAATTGCTTGTCAAGAGCAGGAGCAGTCTCAAATTTTGAGGAAGACCTATATTGTCATGCTGGGAAGGGAAATGGGTAGAGTGTGAGCTCATAGTCTTCTTACCTCTTTCTAGCTAGGTTTGAAAATGCCTAGCAGTGTCCTGCTGACCAGGTGGGGGTGGCAGCCTAAAACCAGCCTGGGGTAGCACTGTGCACTGGGATTTAAGTCACGGAGGCAAAAGCTACATAAATTCAGTACCTGTCAAAGTAGCAGGTACCAGCGAGGAAACTAAGATATGAAAGGGAACCAAAATGAAAGACAAGAAGATTTTTGAGGGAAGAAAGGGAATGAAAAAGAAGATCTCTTCAGGTGTATCAAGTTATAAAGGCTTCACTGTGTTTTAATTACTGCAAGCTAAATTTCTGAGAGCCTGCAGTAGCTTGTTAGACACATACTGTAGTTTTAATTAAGTAATTAGGGAGTTTGATGAGGAAGGCAAGGATTTTAGAATTTAAAGTATTCTGGAGAGGCTATAGGCAGGGAGTCTTTTTCTCAGGTGCCTCTGTATTATATAATGATTAACCTTGAGTGAAATATTATGGGTAGGACTTAGAGCTTTTATTCACGAGACACAAGCATAAAATCTGACCCAAAAGCTCTTTGAAAAAACTCTCAGAGAAGAGAACTTTCTCAGTGTGAAGCCTGTAGGACTTAGGTCAAAATGTGCATTCAGGTATCAGGTAAGGTTTAGCAGAACACCATTTATCTCTTGAGAGGACAGACTTAATGAGCAATATCCATAGAAATAAGCACAACTGTGTTGCAGTGTGTTGAAGAGATAATGTAGTTGCTGTTATTTTTTGTGTGAAATTAAGTTTCAGATCGCTTGCAGAAAATTCTTGAAAGAAATGAAAATACGGTATGAGAAAATTAAGAATCCAGCTATGCTCATAGCTCTGTTACTTCTCCTATCATTTATTGTGTGAACTTAGAGTCTTCTGAGTGTGAAGTAATTGTGATTTTTCTTCATATGAAAGAAAAATACAACCCTATAGGAAAGAACATGCTTTGTTTTTTTCTTTGGTTATTATTTATCACAATGAACAGGCATACCGGTGGTCTCCTTATTGCTGCAACACTGTTCTGCTTGGGATATAAAAAAACCCAACAACTTAACAAGCACATCCAGAATCTGCCATTTGATGGTTCCCATCTCTCATAACCTGAGTTCCTAACTGTTGAGATTCAGTTATGTGATGAAAAGAATGTCAGGTGAACGTTGTCTCCGGCTCCTCTCCCTTGAGATATCCATGGATAAAACAGGGTGCCTGGCAGTCTATTCTACATAAATGTTAGTTTGTTCTTAATCTTTTTTGGAGTCAACCAACTGGTTTTATCTAAAAAAGAATACCTAAGAATGGTTTTGGGATTGTTCACTTATCGAACCACTTGTAAAGGCAGCATGGATAGATCATAGAACCTGACTTGGTTCTATGTAGTCTATGTGGTTCTCCAACAGTATCCAGAAAGCTTTACGTCCTCCAGCACCAATTTTTATATTTTAGGATAACAAGGGCCCAGAGGAGAGTCAGTGTGTGTACTAAATGACTGGGACATGGCCAGTCTGCTCTAGAAGCAGGTAGCTCCAAGCAGTGTGACTCCAACCTTTGCTTGATCATCAGGGCACAGCCACATTTAGCAGTATAGATGCAGCTTGTGAGCACAATTCTTTTTGAAGTCCCAAAGCAAGCACCTCACGCCAGAGAAGATATGATTCTGGGATGTGTCATTATCTTTGCCAAATAATCTTTGTGCAAAAATAAAATTAATTGTCTTTGTCCTTTCAAGGTCTTCTGGGAGCTAGGGAAACTGCATGGGAGGTGTCAACAATGTTCAGCCAGGAGAATCCTTCAGCTTTTTGAGGTACAAAGAGAAATTCCATCATAAATAGCACAAACTACCTAAAATCTCTTCAAAAGCATTTCTTCTAAAATATATGAATACTGTATAAACAATATGATCCCTGTGCTGATACTGTGCATTTGGTAGCAATCTGGTTTATTATTAATAAATCAGTATATTTTGCTCAATGGGGCACAAAGACACATATAATCCTGAAAGATCATCTGCATTGTGTTATTTTGTGGCACATTTCACCTCAAAGGTTACTGTATTCACTCCATCTTGTGTAGAAGGTCTAATCCATCAGTTAGTGCCATCTCATTATAGTTCCATCAGGTGCACCTAATGACTATGGATACCTAATATAAGTTTCTAGATGATTTAAACAAATGTGGCTCAATGCACTTGGAAGGCATGAACAGCTCTTATATCTGAAAAGACTAAAAAGAAGGGAGAAGGAAACGGGAGCTCAAAAAAAACCAAGCAGTTAGAAAGAATAACTCTGTGGCTAATGGAAGTGATGATTTTAAACTACAAATTAAGTAAATTCTTCAATGAATAAATATTTACAGACTTTTAATGAATGAATATTTTCTGTTATATATATGAAATTACATGGTAATTATGTTTATTTATATCTACCTATATATTACCAATTTTATCTATAGATCTATGTTTCTATGTACTGTATAGACAAACACACACATGTGCATATAAATGTGCACATTCTTAAGATGAGTAAACACATCTCAATGTAAAATGAGTAAATACATGTGAATTGCCTTTTTTCATCACTAAATACAGCCAATTCTACGCTGGAATTAATTTTCTATTATAGCTGCACAAAAGGCATGCAGAAAGAAAGAGGAATTCACTATCAAGTCAAGGAAAAGGCTGAATGTTATACCAAAATAAGACAGACTACTATGGTCAAAGCACTAGAGAAATGTCAATGTAGTCACAAGTATCCTGGCACAGTCTTTGTTTCTCAGTTTCATTAGAGTTTATAATTCTGTAGGATTAAACTTTATCTCTGTATTGCAGATTTTTCCAGTTTGGCTTGGACAGATTTTGAATCAAACTAAAACAAGTGGAATTGCTAGGAGTTTTTCACACTCAGATGTGAACCCCTCTATCCAGCTAGTTGGATTTCTTTTTTCTATTTATTTGCTTGGTTTTTTTGCTTTCTGATTGCAATCTCATGAAGACATGAACTGTGTCGCCATCTAAGTTTGGGAAATGATTAGTGCTTCTGTATCATAGCATAAATACGATATATGTATAGATATCATATAAATATGTATGTCTGACTTCAGCTCCAAACTCTGTAGCTTGAGACCAGAGCACGTTACCCAGAAAAGCTATGGGGTCTCCATTCATGAAGGTTTGCAAGGAGCATAGTCATCCTGCTCTCATGCTGGTGAGAGATCTGCTCCAAGCAGAAAGGTGTCCTCAAGACGTCCAGAGGTGTCTCTTGCAAGCACAGTTTCTATGAGTCTATAAATATGCTTGACTTGTGCTATAAACACTCCAAGTACTGAAAAAAAACACACAAAACTTGTTAAAACATCATAATTCCAATCAGAGAATTTTGAATATTTTCCATTTCTTGTTAATTTATTCCAGGGCTTTGAAGTGTTTGAAAACCCTGAAAATACATGTCTGATTCACAGAAGACATTTTCTATGGAAAATTACCAAATTTACAAACCCTTTTTTTGAAACTAGGAATTTTAAACCAAAATGAATGTAAATGCTGAGATAATTTAGAACGAATGTCAGTATTATGCCAGATGGGAACATAAAGTGAGTAAACGTGGGATGATGGCAACAGAACCACAGCATAATTAAGTCAGTTTAGGATTTTGCATCAGTAACTCTAGCAGGAGACAGACAGCTCTGGTTTTTGGCCATGTCAGTATTCAGCCAGCACTGAAGAGATCTGCAATAACCAAGTGAACTGAATCAAAAAGTCTTTCCATGCACACATCTGCTAATCTGAAGCAGCTGCTATTTGGGTCCACACCTATGGAGGCTGGGGTGACCTCCTAGTAGCTTTCAGCACCCTTCTCATCCCCTTTGTTCTGCAGCACAAACCTGTAGCAATTGTTTAGAAAATGGATGTGAATATCTTAATGCTACTAAAAGAGCTAAAAGAACAGTGCTTTGAGGCTTTATTCCAACCTTTGGATACAGAACACTTCTTCTTGGGAAGAACATCCTGAAAACAGATCTCAGAACGTTTCCAAAGCTTACTTTTATATGAGAAAAAACACTTCTCTGTAACAAACTCTCAAACACTACCTAGAGCTGTGACATTAATGTTTAAGCTTTTTCTTTAGCAAAAAAGGTTATTCTAAAAATAGTGGAAAAATAAATTTGTTAGTGGAACATCATACTGTTATATTGTGTCCTGTAAATCTTCTTACAACCTTTACCATTTGACAAATGTGTTAAAAAATATTTTATCAAGGTCAGCACGATGTTTTCCTAAGTAGAAAGTCAGAAGGATGGTTGATGCAGGACGCTTGAGAGGATGTTAAAAGCATGGGTGTTACTGAGAATCCTCAGGATAGGGCTTCAGATGCCTTAATGAGGCATCTGATGTGTAGTAACACTCATGTGCTGTACTGCAAGAGATTTAGCATTGTAACTATGACTACTGATGCTTATAGAGAATGGGAGGAAGAAAGAATCTGTACGTAAAAGTGCAATAACATGGTATATTTTCATGAATTTGGTGTAACTACTGAACTCACCCAGCTTGCCAAAGCCTCTGTATTCTACCAGGTCCATAACACATGGTATCACAACAAATTAGCTCATAACTCACTCAAAGCTCAGCTCGGTGTTCCTTGACTGACCACACTTCGTTTGCTGCAGAATCCCTCTATTTGTTTTGGTGCTGGTTTTTGTGGTGTATGTGATTGGTTTTTTTAAGAAATGGAACTTTGAACGATGTTTTTTTGTCAGATTTATTTGTCTCCCAGGACCGTGAGTTGCATGGGTGTAAGCGAGGGCAGAGTTTGGCTCTAAATGACTAAAATGCTATGCTCCCTTAGCTGTGAGATGATGAGGGAGCACCTAAAAATAAGACAGAGCATGAAAGCTTGAAATGTAGCAGAAAGAGAGGACCGAGCCAACCTTGCGTGACACCTCCTTCCCAGGGGGCCTGCAGAAAGGTTTCTGCACCTTCAGCACGTACCAGGGTTACACAGACTGACTCAGAGGTACGAGGGTAAGGCTGGGGAGATGCCATGCTCAGCAGCTAATTGCAGTGCCCTCATTGATTAAACAAGACTTCCCAGATGCCTTGGATGGAGAAGGGTGGGATGGACCATGAGTGTGAGTGCAGGACTGCTGGTGGGGTAGTCTCAGTTCATCGCCCACTCACAGCTCCCATTGTGTCCATCATCACTGATGTCTTCCTGCAGCGTGGGCCTTGTGGATGAGCTGTAGCCTGGAAAGCACATTGCCACAGTAGTGATGAGATGCCCTCCCTGAACAGTCCGGTGGCTGTACAGCTGTATGCACTGCCTTCTTTCTGTTTTCATTCATTAGACCCATTGATTTTTTCAGAACCCGCAATTTTTAGGTAAACTGAAAATGGAAAAAAAAATAAAAATACAAGTTAGGTTCAATATAGAAGAGAGGCAGTTTAATGAGAGAGAAAAGCTAACACTGCAGTTTTTAAAGCACAGGGGAAATTTAAGCATGGAGTACTAGAAATGGGATTGCAGCCTTTGTTCTTAATACGTGTTGCTTCTAACAATTCCATTTGTTCCGCTGTTCTTTGGTGCCAGGGCTAAGCAAATAGTTCACAATAAATAATTTAGCCTTTGAATTTAACCTTCATTCCTGCTCATGGATTCCCCTTGTGCTGATTGCGGTGGTTTCAAACTTATTGGTAATTCAAGTTCATGCAACTTTTAGGGGTGAAGGAAAGGAGGAGATATCTATTATCATGATGTGCCAATTTGATACAACACTCCCAGCTGATCACCCAAGGGCCTGCTTGTCCTCCCCGCTCTGGTGATGGCTGTGGTGGGACAGAGGTGAGGAGGCAAAGTGAAAGCTGTCATTTTGAGGTGAAACGTGAATTTCTCCTTTCCAAGAGATTAACGTCTTGATATTTTCTGTGTGGTAAGGTTAAAATGGAGTCACTAGTGGAACAGACAAGACTATTCCTGTCTGATTCATTAATTCTAGCTATTTAATCCAGGGTTGCCTCTAAAGGGGACACTGCTTGAGACAGGAACAAAATAAATTGCACCTTTTGCATTGCATTGTGAAACGGCCCTTTATGAGGAAAGTAAAGGATTTCCTGATGCTTCCACTATAAAACAGAGGACAAAACCAGGTCACTCTGAGCTGTGTTTTTATCAGTCTTTCGTTCCTCGCTGTGGTAAAACGTGTGACTACGATCTCACCCCGAGGGATTGTCCCTTTGCTTCAGACAGGGCCACATTTTTGTCAGAAGGAGTCGCGGATATTCAGCTAAGAAAATGCCCCAAAAGAGTTTCTCACACTGCAGCTCAAAGCACACAGGAGTAAGCTGAGAGGATTTCTGCCCAGCTGCTTTTCCACCATGAAGAGAGCGAGCGACGTGCGAGTTGTACATGCTCGACATCATAAAACACTGCTATGGCAACAACAGCCTGTTTATCTGCTTAAGCATCAATTTGTAGGGGGAAAAATATATAAGAAACCAGATTCTCCTATATTTATCTGCTCTTCCTTCAGTGGGAGGGCTTTGTATCAAATAAACCTAGAAGTTTTCAGAATTAAAAAGGGAAGGCTTAGAACTGCCAAATTATGGAATCAGTCTTTCTCTGGTGATTACATTAGAAAGAATAATGCCTGAAAGTCACTTTGCTGTAAGATTACAAAGTTTTGGAAGATCAGAATAGTGCTCAGAAACAAGATGTGTCTTTCTTACAGCTTGGAGATGGGATATAGAACTTAGGATGGTTTTGGCAGTGTTCTTCAGAAGAAAACAAATAGGGAAAACAAAAAAAGGTTTAAATTCTAGATGTAAACAGGAAAAAGCACTAGGATAAAACAGTAATAAAACGTTATCAATCCAAAAAGCAATGAGAGGGATAAAAATAATTTAATTGATCCTCCACTTGTTAAAATATGTAAGTTTTTAGTCATTAAGGACTGAGCAGTTAAGAATTCAGGCAGGCACACCATTTCTTCCAGGCATCAGGAAGCAATCTCTCTTTAGCCTCAGTGACAGATAGGTATCACATTTTTCTGGACAGCAAGGATTGAAACCACAGAAACAAGGGTCTTGATATTCTGTTATTTTTAGAAATCTGAACTTGGCTGAAAAAAAGTATTAATAAGTCCATTGCTTTTTCTTTAAAAAAAGAAGTATCTAGACCCCTAACAAAAGATAAAATCCTTTTTTGAGGTATTACAGTGTCTTAAACTACATAACTATTTTAATTGTTTATCTTCATCTTCTTTACTATAGAAAGATGTGATCTCCTTTATTAATTGCTATCTGAAGTTTTTTCTCTTTATTTATTTCCATCTCTGAGAAGATACAATTCATTTTCCAGCAAAACTGGATGATAGAAAAAAGAAAATTACAAGCATCCTCAAGTTTTAATGCAGACATACTGGCATATGTGGAAGTAACTGCCAAGCACTATGCACAGTTCGAGGATAATCCTTTTGTGTACTACATGAACTTGTGAAATCATTATCCCAACAATTAACCAGCATGATTAATGAGACGGGAGAAAAAAAAAAAGAGTAGTTGCTGCTATTCTGTTGGTGCAGAATCTAAATGTCCCCTGACTTCATCTATTTTACTTTACATCTTGCTTGAGCATCTTCAATCTTTTAGAAAGAGAGGCTGCCATGATTCTTGGCCCAGATATTTTTGTCTGTAGCAAATGTTAGATGGATGTTGTCACGCTGTCCCAGCTACCATTCTCTTTTGCTTTCCAATGAATGCACCAGGGTCTTATTAAATAAATCAAGATTTTTAAAAAGAGAGAGAGAGAAGGGGAGAGAGGGGCACAAATCAAATGAAAGCCGCGTGGGCTCTGTTTGCAGGCTGTGGCCCTGCTCCCACTGGGCCCACGCAGCACGTGCCCTTTTATCTTAGTGCCTTTAAGCTATGGTGGTCTGTTCAACCTTCTGGGGCTACATATGTCTCTGGGCCAGGATAATTGTTCTCAACAGCATGAGCTTAACTTTATCATCCCTCCTGCCTCCCGACTTACTGTAAATGAAACAGTGGCTCCATGAAAAAAAAAAAAAAAAAAGAAATGAAGCAGGGAAGTTTCAACAGCTTTTTAAGATTATTTTTTTAAAAAACAGAACTTTTTATTTTTATGGGTACCATGGAACATTTTTCTAGTTACTGTGTGATGAGATGGAACTAATTTAAAATTTTATTTTAATTTTTTTTTAACTCTGGGGCAAAGAACAATCAGAAAGAAATTAGATTAATGAGGAAAGAAGGCTAGACATTGACATGGAATATATGCACGGAAAACATGCAGGAAGCCAAATTCCCATTCAGAGTTTTCCAAATTACCCACGACTTCTCTTTCAAAGCCTTCCTAATAACTCCCCATTGTATGCAAAGCCCATAATAACAAAGTTAATAACAGTGTATGAGTATCAATTATATATTACAGATGTAAATCTTACAAGCCCCTTCTACTCTGTAGGAAAGGGGGTCACTCATGTGTACCATGCAGCCCAAAATGTCCTGAAAGCACCGAGCAAATAACAAAGAATAGTAACAACAGGCAGAAAACCTCTTCCCTTCATTGAGTCGCATTTTAACTACTCAGTCTACAACTTAGAAAAAGCAAAGTTCTCATTGATGGTGTCATCCTGATCTGTACCACAAATGTTCTTTAATTCCTTAAAACCTCCTGAATTTCTTGTTCTGTAGATGTGTATCATCTTTGTCATTTTGCCTACAAAGAAGAACCATCAGGAAATTTGAAACTCTCTCTGCCTTGACCCTAGAGCTTGTCCCAGCACTTATTTCAGTATATTGTACAGTTTATTCACAACTTTTTTGTACATGGACTTATTTTTAGTCAGATGAGATTTTACCAGCACTTCTTAAGATGACATCCATATTCTTCTGTCTCTACTGGCACTACCTGCTTTAAATTATTTGGGTTTTTGGGGCTTTTTTTGTAAACACCAGAAGGAATTCTTTTTTCAGAAGAACACAAAGAATGGAAATCATTGAACCATAATTTTTATGTTCTCCCCTGGAAACTGTCCAAACTGGGATTTAAGTCAAACCAGCTAACATCATGTGAGGTTTAGCTCCATGAGTTAGGCAACTTCAATTTTCATTGTATGCATTAGTGTACTGCTGTCTGCAGGGGTAACAGTTCTGCTGCTGCTGTTTTAGTTTTCAGGTTTTCCTTGCAGAAGGATCATGATCTTTCATATAGAGCTAGTATTTTAATTATTTCTGATTATTGCTTTCCTTGATGTACAACAAAAAATGACTAGGTCTGAAAAAACACAGTTTACTTCTTCTGAAGGAGACATATTGTGATGCAGAGCTACATTGCCCTGTAGCAAGGTTCTTCATACCTACCTTTCTTTCTTGCTCATACCCTAGGTCCCATGCTGGGCTGCAGAGTGCCCACATGGAATTGAGACAAATGTTTAAGAGGTGTCTCTGTCTGTTTCTTTGGCCTCAGAACTGTCAGAAAGTTGGTATGTCCTTTTCAGTCTTTGTACACCAGGGATATGAAGTTAGGCTCAGAAGGGAGCTTTTCCAATGGATCTCAAATGAGATTCTCAACCAGGTTGCAAAGCCCTTAAAGCCAATTCATGATTTCCAGGTCTTAAAAAGGACTGTGTTGGGCTAAGCACCTCCCTTACAACTCTTAAATAATGTTGCATAAAACCTAAAATAGTTCTGCTCACAGAGTGAAAAGGTCTTCTGGAGATGTAGCTTCTAATTTTAAGTAATGGCTGTTGACTACCTTCTCCTTCCTGTCAAGTTACAATTTCTTTATTGGTGAATAAATACTAAAAGTTCATTATCAACTCTTCATCAGCCTTGCTGTGCTGGTGTTACTAAAGGCAACATATTTCATTACCAGGTTTGTAGCAGAAAAAAATCTGGTCACTGATTGACAACTATCTTAATGGCATTCACTGTAGAAACCTGCTATAGATGTTTAGCAAAATATATTTATTAGAGGTAAATAGAAATTTATAAAAGTATATCTATATCTAAAAGTCCACATAGAGAGTACAAAATAAACTCTGGCAGCATGATATGTTGGTAATATATCCAAGTCTACAATGATTGCTGCACACCCACAAGCAGACAAAGTTGTGGCCTCAAGACTCTGAGGGTCTCAAAGTTCTCGTGCTTAATACTTGTGCTATTTGTGTGTCTGGATATGCAGCCTAAACTGACAGATGCTCCTTGCTCCTTTCCATCACACCATCAGGGATCATGCAAGGCTAACAAGAAGGCATGTAGGCTTTCAAGTGTTAGCTGAAAGACCAGTCTTTGGCCTCAGTCTTATCACTGGTTCTTAATCAGTGTGGATGAGATGAGATCTGCAATTAGATAGCTGAAGGTTTCCTCTGTGCTAGTCAAACAAAATATTCATGCCTAGCATGTAACACAGATCGTCACTAAGCTGCATATTTTCTACAAACTATCTATGCTTTTTTGTGAAGAAACATTTGGCCTCTTCACTTTGCACATTGCTCTATGTGTGGAATTTGGCAATGTCTCCTGCACACAGCCTCTTTAGGTCCTCTCAGTTGGCTTCGTTTAAGCATCTGATTCATCAAACAACTCTGTACAATTTGGGCCTGGTCCAAAGCCAGTTTAAGTCAATTCTAAAACAAACCAGGCCTTTACATAGTCTGGTTCGGGTCTTATTTTCCCTCGTCTCAATTTCTTAATCCTTCAGCCTTTTTTAGGTCTGGCTGAAAGGATGGCTGCTGGTATCCGGAGCCTAGTTTTCAAGGACACCTTTATCTCTTATTTTGCTCAAATAGAGGCAGACAAAATGCTGCAGTTGGTGTGTCCAGAATATAAAATGGAATGGTTGCCTACAGAAATGACCACCGCAGCACGGAAGTGACTGGAGGGAAAGAGAACAACCCACGGTATAATTTCTCCATGATACAAGCACTCCTAGGAAGACCACACTCACTGGATCTAGTGGCACTAGAGAGTGAAGCCAATGTTCCAGAGGTCCATTTTGTTTCCAGTATCTGGATGCACTGAGTTCTCCTTCTCCTTGTGTGGCCACCAACTTCTATCACTGCAGCTCGGATTCAGCACCTTACCTTGCAGGGGAGCCTGAAATGCTGCACAAGCAACAGAGGGGCCAAAGCAACATGATTTATGTAGAGACAGGTTTCTTCAACAATGCAAAACTGTCTAGGGTGCTGTGCAGATATACCCAATTCCTAGAGGAATTCCTAGAGCCTTTGTCTTTGGAGGAAGCTTCCCTCCTCTGAGTCCGTCTCTTTCTGGTGGGGGGGCTCAGTATGAATTTATGCATGATGTTTTAGGCATTCACATTAAACAGCTCTAGCCCAAATCCTTGTAAATAATAATAGCTGTTTTGAGTATAAATGGAGTAGTAAAGCTTACATTTTAAGAGCTACCTGGGACTTTGCCAAAGTACTAAATAAATAAATAAACCGTCCACACTTAACTGTTGACCATACTGAGTTTACAGAGAGGCTAAAAATGAAGAAAAATACCACCAGAAAACAAATCTGTGATAGATCAGGCAGAGGAAAAGAGGTTTTAAAGTTGCAACACAGTGAAATGAAGTAGAGACTCAGCAGAGAGTTAAAATGCTGCTCTTGTCTCTAGCACGAAACCTGACTATGTAGAGGTAAGAATGCTGTTTTATTTTCAGGGCTCACTAAAGCTGTGATGAATGCATATCTGGAATGCATTTTTTCTTGTGTGAACAGACTACATATCACTATCATTAATAGTAACTCAGCACGTTTATCACAGTACATTTCAAAGAGGTGGCAAAACATACAGGTTACTGTTCTAATTCTGCAATAAGTCATGAAACCATCAACATACTCATTGTTTTTAGCACAGATTTCATATTTCAGAAGCTTTTTTCTTCCTTAGAAATGGCTTATGAAACACATACTAGAAATATATTTGAATGGCATGCCTGAATCTTGGTAGCATTCCTGCGTATCAGCTCAAAGCAAAGAGCATTTCTTCACTTGAATGTTTTGTGTTGACTGAATAATGTGTTAGTGCAGTCAAGAATACAGTATTTGTCATCCCTGACACTTTGAGAAGATATTTGTTCAAAATGAGTTCAGCCTAGTTCTGCAAAGTATTTGTTGCTGGGCTCATATTTACCATTTTTAGGTAAGGTTGGATGCCTCTATTCTTTTTAAAATTGTTCCTTCTACCACACTGTTTGGGAGCCTCACTGTTTTCAGCATCCAGATTTCATATCAGTAAGAGGTAATTACCTCCCTGAGAAAATCCCCTCTCTTCCTGATTGAGGCCGTGTCACTGCAGCAGAAATGTTATTCAGCAGCCACTAGGCATCCTTGGTGGTGACATCTGTTTGGTTGTCTGGTAAGGGATTGAGGTATAATCAGTCATATAGGTGTTGAATAGTATTGGCTTCCTGACAGACCGTCAGAACAGCCATAGCAGCATTTTAGAAATCAGCCTGTTTGTTTCTGCCACCCAGTGAAACGCTGTGGTGCCTGGATATCAGTTTTACTTTCAGTATTGTACAAAGCAGGACAAGAAATTACTTCCAAGACAAAAAAAATATGACACCAGGGGAAAAAAAATATAAGTTTTGCCTATCAGATTTTCCTTACTGATTTTTGAATCAGATGACTAACTCACCTATGGCATCACTAACAAAGAGTTAAATCTACCATCTTCTCCAGATTTCCTATATGGATTACATATCATTGCCTAAGATTTAGATGAAGGTAAGGCAGAGCTTGCAATTCCATTGTTATCAGTTAGTGAATAAAAGATGAAGATTAGCATGATTAAAGAGAAGTGAAACAGGGGTTCAGCAGTATTAACTCAAGGGAGTAATTCTCTTGGACATTACTGGGACTGTCACCATGACTAAGGACAGAAGAATTATGCTCTAAGGAAAGCAAAAAGCAGAGCCTGTCTAACCAGCCCCCTTGGGAAATGGGAGTGATTACAGGGCATGTAGCTGTCTCTTTTATTGGCATAGGCAGCCACCTAGAACACATGTGAGGGAACCAATGCAACTAGCATCAAATCTAATGTAACAGTCCAGACTAGCAGGTGAAGATTATGAAGATTTCCACCACTTAGCTGAGAGTGGAAACAGGGGCATAGGCACCGAGGTTTTGTGTCTCACAAACAAGGTCCACAGAAAAAAAAAAACAGGGCTGGGACACTTAATTTTCACCCACAAAAGAGAATATGGACAAAGAAAACTGAAGTGGG
>JAOXNG010000026.1:55991544-56006702 GCA_028566535.1 Scolopax minor | reverse complement strand
GGAAGTGTCTTAATGACATCATAATGGCTAAGTGGCTGTGCTGGGAAGTGTCTTAGTGACATCACTCCAATGGTTTCCCTGCAAGCTTTGCCTAATGAGCTCTCCAGACTTGCTGCAGGCAGAACACTTGGCTGGGTTGGTGTCCAGACCCTAGAGCTGCTGGACTTGAAAAAGTACAATAGGATCTTAAAACAAGGAAGCTCAACCTACAGCAGGTCGCTAGCAGGATGTATTTATTGCAGAAGTAGATTTAGGATCCATTAGGGTCTCTATTAAGACCACGATATTGAGAAGACTAAAGAAATGGCAGACAATCTGTTATTCACCTGGTATTATTAACAGCATAGGCAGTACCATATACTTCCAGAAATGGAAACATAAATCATAAGAAAATTTGTCTTCTTTTGGTAACAGGAAAGCTAAAAAAATGGTTTTCTGACACCATTTCTGAAGGTATTTCTGGCTACGCAACTTTATGTCAGACAAAAACAAGACATTACAGGGCCCTTGAAGTGAAACTACCTGATGGTACCATTAAGAAAGATATTATGCTTTTTGCTGACCTTTTCTCTAGCTCTTGAGTTTAGACTTATCTGCTGTATAATGCCAGAACATTTTGAGTTACACAGTTCAGATGTGTTTTCTGTGACTGATACAAAGCTTCTGTAAGCCATAAAAAACTGGTGAAGCTGACATGACAAGGAAGAAAGCTCTTACATGATGCTTTCAGAAGGTTGCACTTTGATGCACTGAGGTTTTTACTTTCCCTTCAGTATTAGTTTGGAAAAAAAATAATAATAAGGAAGTTGTGATTCTTTGAGCTTTGTTTTACTAGATATTTAGCAAGAACTTAAGAACCAAAAAGTCCTTTTACTCCAGTACCCCTGTTTCTGGGACAGTCAGTAGCATAAGGCAGTTCCATCCTGAAAAGGAAATAAAGAACCAGATATTTAGTTTTTCTGCCTTAAAGAGAACAGGAATATTTTCATAGGAGGTATTTCCAGAGAGAGAATGAAAATGCACAGTAATGCTTTTTATTGTTCACAAGTCAGAAAGGAAAATATCACCCTCTGAATATTCTGATCTTAAAAGGCGTATTGGAAATTGTGCTCTCCAGCCTTGCCTTCCTGCCTCCCAGCAATCAGCAGCCTGGGGACTGTCTTAGCTGGAGGTCACATCCATACTGCTGCATTTAAAGCCAGTCTAATCCCTCACCAGTTTATATTTTTGGCTTTCTGAATTTCTTGTGGCCAGGATTTTTACAATTTATGTGTTATTTGAAAAAGTACTTCCTTTCATTGGGTTTAAGTCTGCTGTCTAATAATATTTTTGTGTGACCCGTGGCACATGTTGTCAATATATGTTGTCCCTGCAACTTCTCTCTGGCAAACCTGATTTTATTGACCTCCATTGCATTTCTCCTTACTGCTTGAAGAGTCAGACCTTAGTTAGTCTCCCTTCCTGAAAAATTCATTCAATAATCTTATTTTTATTCCCCTTTTCTGTACATTTTTTAGCTCTATTCTATCATTTTTGAATAGTGGGACCAAAACTGCACATAGGATTCAAGAAATGAGTGCACCATTGATTTCTACAGCAGCATAATTTCTGTTCTGCTTTTTACTCTGTTCTTATTCTGACAATTCTGATGATGCTGTTTGCTCTTTTGACCATCGGGCACTGAGCTGATATTTTCCAAGAGCATTCAGAATGATTCTAAAATCTCTTTCCTGAGGGTTATTAGGTAATTTAGAGGCTCTTGAAGTATACATGTCGTTAAAATTGTTTTTCTCATGTGCACTGAACTTAGTGGAACTGATTTTAATCTTATATTTAACCATTTGGATGGTCAGTGTTGTGATCCATCTGCAACTTCTTATACTCCACTTAGGACTGACTTTGCCATCTCACTATCTACCATATTTTTCACTGCTCCATCTGTAAAACCTATCAATCTTTGCCTAATTTAACAGTGCAGTTAATTTTTGTACTAGCACAGCTTATCTGAGGTCATATTTTCTTGGCATAAATTGCTTCAAGGATTCCTTTAATGTACCTTGTTTTATGGAGTTACTTTGTCATTGTTGTGTGTGCTTGGTCTTTTGAGACCAGGACCGAAAACAGTAGATCTGTACTGTTTAGAACATTTTATTTCAGTACTGTCTCCTTTGTTTTTTTTTTTTTGGTTTCACCCTCTTTTATTTTAAATTTTAAGTTGCTATTTTATGGGTTAGTACCATGAAATATAAAATAATAATACGGCTATAAAACCCATTAAGCTGTGAAATGGATAGAGCATTTGATAAAGAGGAAAGTGAGTTAAATAACAATAGACTGCTTGTCAGAAAGCAACTAAATGATGACACTGAAGGGTCTTCCATAAACTCCTTCTTGCATCAATGTTGAAAAAGTTATATCGTGAAAACAGGCGGCAGCCTACCCTTCAGAGAGAACCTACACACACACACAAACAGAATTCCTCAGAAGCTGCATAACTTTACAACTTGCATTTGCTTCATTCTTTACAAGAACAAGAAGATGCTTGATTTATGACTTTGGATTTAAAATGTGTAAATATATCCAAATTCTATAAGTATATGATTTTTCCAGTCAAAATCTTCATCCAGATGCACTAGGACTTATCTGAAATATGCTTTTCATAACAAATCAAAATTTCCAGGAGCTTTTCAAACCTGAAATGTTCTTTGTTTGCTGTTCCTGCTGCTGTTCTCTCCCTGTCAGCTCTGGAGAATTTTTGAAAACTTCTATCTCCTTGATTCTGATGTAGATTATAGAGTGGGAGGTTTTGGTACTGCAAAAACAAAGTCATTGCTTGCCTACACTATAATGAAAGCTGCTGCGTGAAACATGACTATCATAAGTGATGATGGCTTTATCTGAAGCATTTGGTTTTGTATTAAATTTTAGTGACTGTACTGATTATAAAATAAAGAGTTCAATCCTAATGATATGTATGTATTCATTAGGGAAAACACTTTATTCACTGGCACTGTTCCCTTCTGCACTGACATTTCTGAAGCAAATAATAGCTACGATTTGTTGGGTTTGATATTCTTCTTACTGGGCAAATTAGGAATAAGTCAAGACAAATCAGGGAAACTAATATAATCCTAGTTTATCTCTCTGTCTGTCCATGCATATTCCCATTATTGTTTTTTGCTTCTTTCTCAATTCTACTCCCCACTACAATTGGCCTTTGGGCAATTTTTGTATGCCCATCACTAGAAAAAATAAATTTCTATTTCAAGTACTTTTAGGGAAAAAATATGTAGCACAACATCAAGAAGAGAGGGCAGTCTCATGTGGAAGCATAGTAGATCAATGTTGCATTCTGGTACAAATGATCTTCCTCTACAAATGGCATCATCCAGTTGGCACTGAGCTTTTGCATAGGATTGATTCTACCTTGTCTTCCCTGTTCAGTAGTGACTAGTTTTTTCAGGGCTGATGATAAAGTTTTCCCGCTAGAAAATGTTTTCAAATGTTTCTGCATTATTAATAACCTGTTTTCAACAAAGTACGCCTCTCTTCTTAATTTACTCCAGCATGTGTCCCTAACATCCTCTTCTCTTTCACTGACTCTTTTTGTTATTCCATACTTTTGTGCTTTTCTTGTAGCTCCAGTTCCTGGATTATGTGGCTATAAGATATCATCTTCTATGCAAACAAAAGTAAGCAAAATTTTTTATCAATCATACATGAAATTAGAGATGGAAACATACTTCAGGTACCTCTTAAAATGCCAAGACTCACAACTGTTTTTCAAAGCCAGCAGTATTAATACTATAATTTTAACACAAATTTCACAATGCTGAGAGGAGGGTAAAGATATTGAAAGAGGTTGTACAATCATAGAATGGTTTGTGTTGGAAGGGATCTTTAAAGTTCATCTAATGCAATGAACAGGGATATCTTCAACAAGGTCAGGTTGCTCAAAGCTCTGTCCAACCTGACCCTGAATGTTTCCAGGAATGGGGTATCTGCCACCTCTGTGAACAACCTGTGGCAGTGTTTCACCACCCTCAGCCTAAAGCATTTCTTTCTTGTATCTATTCTGAATCTTCTCTCTTATTTTAAAACCATTACCTATTGCAACAGGCTCTGCTAAAAAGTCTGTCCCCATCTTTTTTACAAGTGCCTTTAAGCATTGAAAGGCCATTATAAGGTCTCCCCAGAGCCTTCTCTTCTCCAGGCTGAACAACCTGGAGAACTGCCTCAGCCTGTCCTTATAGGAGAGATGCTCCAGCCCTCGGATCTTTTCTGTGGCCCTCATCTGCATCCTCTCCAACAGGTATATGTCTTTCTTGGACCTGGTTACAAATTAACTATTACAACTTCATTTTCAACCAACAAAAATTTTGCAATGTTTTACTCCCTTACCCAAAGGGTTTCTAACTCCAGACCTCCTGAATTCTAAGGAAGGATGAGTGCTTTTCTAGTTGACAGGGAAATTCTATGCTCTAACCCATAACTTTATTACAAGATTCTAACTGCTAAGCTTCCTAATGAACACAAAGGTTCTCACACTATAGTATGAGGCTTTTTTTTTGTTTTATTCTTCAACAGTAGAGAACAAAAATTTCTTTTTTAGAAGATAAGAAACATAGAGAGCTTTTTTCATTAGATCAAAAGGCTTGAAATACTTAATACTATCCCTTCTATGTCTGTAGAAATTTGTCTGTGGCACTGCAGTCTTTTATAGGGCGCTGTTACTTTTTTCCATAGTGGGATAATTTCCCAAAATGTCCTTCCAGTTTTCCATTTAAGAGATGTGTTGGATGAGTCAATTCTGTAGCTGCTAAAGCTATTTATTGTTTTCCTGGATGCGGATTATGTTTCTTTTGTTGCCTATAAGAAAGCAGTCATGGAAAGAGATAATATCATCACTTAATATTTATGAATGGGTAGTTTTCTTTTAATGGTGAAATCGATACTTGTTCCCTAGAACAGTTTGTTTTACTTCTAAAACAGAACAATGAGCAGGATTGCCAGATAGCTTTTCAGATTCCATAACTGAAAAATATCTTCTTATTAACTCTTTTTTTTATCTATCCTTTTGTATTCTGTTCTTGAGCCAGTTACAGAGTGTTCAAGAGAGGTCATCAAGTACAACTCTAGTTTTATCATATTCTTCTCCTTGATTGTGCAATTGATTTTAAGACCTATTCCATATTTCACTGCAGATTATACATAGAGATGTGGCTATGGATGTGTGCATCTGTGTGTGTGTTTATTTATGGAATTGTCAGTCTGCAGAGAATTGCCTGTGACGTAGACAGATTTATTTATGTGGTTATTTGGAGCATAGTTTCAAAATAATTGCCAGGTGAGATTGAGATTTTATTGCTAGTCCTCTCTATTTCACAGCTTTGCTGAAGTGGTTTAATTATCAGCTATTAGAGGTGATAATTCATGCACCAAATCTGAAGAGCACTTTTTTAAAAAAAAAAAAACTTCAGTGTGTCATCAATGCTAGAGAGAAGAGTTCTGCTTGCTATTTATACCCCTTGAACTTGTTTTTACCATAGCCAGCAAGTCAGGGTGTAATGGTGCCTCTTTGGGATTTTTTTTTTTTTTTTTTTGTGATTTTGTGCTGTTGTCTTGTGAAGGGGCTGGTGGTTGGTGAGCTATGTGATGCCATGAATGGTGCCACAGTGGAGACCGGGCATCCTGCCACAGTGTGTGGTGGCTCATGTCTACCATACAACCACTGAACCTTTGGGCAGAGGATGTTGCTGATGGTGCCTGCCAAAATACATCCTATGTAGCACCAAGGCTTTACCCAGGGGCTTTACACCTACTGGTTCTTTTCCTCAGAACTGATGCCTACGAAAAATGTGCTGATCCTTAAACACTCCTTCAAAAGATCAAGTACTGGAAGAAGGTGTGTAGCTGGATCTGTTGGATATGGGAAAAATCAAGGGAAACCGAGCCTCATGGGAAGATCATTATGAGGAATAAACAAAAGGGCAGAATGGTAGCTGTACTTTGAAAAATATTTTGAAATCACAGCAATCTTGTGTAGTCTGATGTTAGTCTGATGCTTATGAACTTATACAGATGCAATGCCACAATTTTTTGGACTTGGTCTGTGTCTGTTGTGGGTTGTTGACAACATTGAGTACATTGATGAGCGAATACATGTAAATAATTACCAGTCTTTTGTCAAACAAAGCAGAATGTCATTGTATCCAAGACTCCTCAAAACAGAATGGTTCAGGCATCTTGCTTTTCTATTTGTTTGTATAAAGGTGTACGTACCCTGAAGCTACTCACTGTTCTCACTTTCCTACCTTGTTTCTATCCTGTGTTCTTTCTCTGGTTTTCTCTGTTTACGAAACAAATAGAAAAATAATTTTGAGAGCTAAAAACCAGGGGAGGGTCTTTGTAGATTACAGTTAGTATAATTCAAATGTTTCCTGGGATAAAATAATAATGCCTTGCATTATAAAATATTTTACCTGTAGAAAAAAATGCAGTCTCTGGTATAAGTATTTTGATGCAACATTTTAATCTTACATAAGCATATAGAGTAATCAAATGATTGCTTCGCTTAATATCTTAAATTCTTAATTAACTTAAAAGTTCTATGAAAGAAAATATCTTCTGTTCTAAGCTTCCATTCTGACAAAAAAAAAAATTAAAGTTGAATAGTCTAGATAAGAGGGCATCTACAGAGTTGTATTGACATTCCAAATATTGAAAAAATAAGAGCTGCTTAAAACAAGATTTTACCAAAACAAGATCAAGAAGTAGAAAAACAGAAATAGCTTTATTTACAGGATAAAATATTTTAATTAGGAAAAAAATAAGTTAAACACTAACTTAGAGGGAATAGAATAATAATTATATATTAAAAGACCAGGAAGAGAAACTAAATGTATTATTTATATAAAACAGGAAAGTAATTAAAAATAAGAAAGGCCACGTGACTTCAGTTTCAACTTTATTGATATTAAATATTAAAAGTTAGTTTTTTTAAAATTATACATAGCTAAAACTCTCAATTCTCTTCTGATTTTTTTTTTTCCCAGCCTAAAATGAAATTACATCTCTCATCTGAATCAATCTTCTATTTTATCATATGTTAAACCATTGCTTAAAACAGTATTCCCTGTTTCTCAGTTTCTGGAGCCACAGGCAGCAGAACCAGTGTATCTGTACTGCTGACGAGCATTCGAGAGAGATTGCCCCAAATGCCTAATGCTGCTTCAGCGACACCAGTGACTCATCATAATGGAGTGGCAATTGTGGGCACTGTGGGAAGCACCACAGTTAACACATTTCTGTAGCATTGTTGAAGACAATGAGGCAAATTATGCCCTTGACATTAAATATAAATTCCATGCTACAGATTCTGTTCATATAGCAGACCGTGGACTTGGCTGAAAAGCCTGACCATATGAGATGGTATTGGTTTAAGACTGTTGTAAAGGGGTAGGGTGAAGGGAAGTAAAGAGAAAGGAAGGGATTTCTGGGGTTTATACAGTTTTATTGACTCGTTTTACCTCAGATGAGTACGTTGGGAGGATTTTTAGCTTAGCTCCTTATTGCAGCAGATGGGGATCCCAGCTGCTTGTTTCTTTCCATCCTGACAATCTGGTTACATCAGTTTTCTAGCAGCTTGCACGTCGAAGGCTTTAATCACAAAGAAAGAGGCTAGAAATGTCCTTTCTTTAGAAAATAAAACTGAGGTTAGAAATCAATTTCCAGCTTTTCTTCAAATTGGGTCATCAGTACCGATGACAACCACTAAGGGTATGGACTGGCTTTGTTAATAGAGAAGTGACCAATGGATACCATGGACACCTCACTTCTCATTAAGAAGTCTATAGTCCTCTTCTCCTGAAAAACAGAGATGACCATCAGGCCAAGAGCTTTCCCAAGGTAGCCTTTGCACCTTTAAGTTGCACCTTGCAAATTTTCTCAGTTTTATAAAATGTGAGGATTTTATTTAGTGACAAGTTAAGGCAATGGGACAATATGAACTGTACTGCTCAAACCCTGAACCTCTTAATCCAAAAGGTGTAATAAATATTTATTCAAAGGGAGCACTTATATTAAATTGCAACACTGATGGCTGTGACACTTTATAACTAATTGTCTCAATAAATTTTACTTTCACTCTTATATGAAGAAGGTTTTTTCCTAGCCTAATGAGGCAAAGTCTAGATGATATTGAATCTAGGAGAAGCACAAGATGAGTTATTGAAGGATTTTGAATGGTAAAAGAAAACAGAGACAATGAAAGAATTTTGGGAAGCTAGATAGTCCCATTGAGACCTTCTTCTCTGTCTGGGGAGACATGAAAAAATAAAATTATAAAAAAAAAGCCAAACCAAAACAAATCCCAAACAACTGGAGGGCTGTATTTTCATGAAGCTTTATGGAGCAGAATTTCAGAAGATTTTAAGTGAGGTCTTGAACCCTTCTTCAGTTTCCCATTTAAAATATAGTGAATAGCTTAAGGAGTGAAAGCTAAAAGGTTGTTTAATTAAATATTTTCTGCTGAACCTTTGCAGAAATGAGAAGTGGTGCAAGAAACTGCATAAACTGCAGCAGGGGGAAAGACTTGCAATTAAGGCATTTATCTATTAATATGATGTCCCTTTTCATGCTACGCAACACATTCAAACCAAACTTTTAACAATAGCTCATGAATTAAAGAAAGAATTATTTTTTTCTTTTTTGTTTTGTCCCATTTTCTAAACATTTAGCTGGGATAATGCATCCGAGGTTTGCTTTTTTTGGAAGTTCTGTGGATGGATTCCCTTGTCACAAGTTAAGTTGTTCCTTTTGCATGGCAAATGCGACACAGTGCTGTGTCTTCCAGAAATACCAGGCATTAGAATGGTCACTCAAGGCTAATGGAGATTTCAACCTTTATACCTCTGTGCCGCTGGGTGTTTAGTTACCCAGAACAGAGCACTGTCTGGAGTGGAGGGAGGAAAGGAGCAGTCATCTCCCCAGAAAGTGTTTGAGTAGTGCGCAGCATGGGGCCACATATTAAACGCCTTTACATCTCCCCAACGCTCTGCTTCATCTTCCGTGAGAGGTGTATTGGGCTTTAACTGGATGAATGCTACTGCTACGAGCTCAGAGCGAGTGCTAATTCCTGAGGGGGCCGTTGATAGCCTCTTTAGAGCTGTAGTAAATAATGACTAAGTCCATGAATTACACAGAGACTTAATTCACTGAGCCTTGTGTTCTCTGTATGCCCTGTCTTGCATTGTAGCTGCTCTACTACATACCATGCTAGCAGGCAGTTTCAAATGTTTAGGCAGTCTCTGACAAAGACCATGAAGAACCTCACAAGTGCTCTGTCCTCTTTGCTGTGCCCCAAAGTGTGGAGAGTTGCCCAGAATTTGACTGCACTTTTCCAACATCCTCTACTTTTTCAGCCGGGGATTAAACCTCATGGGAGTTGCTTTGCAGCAGAGCCAAGGTTGATTTTTTTTCGTCCTATTTCACCACTTCCAGTTCTAACCTGAAGCAGGAAACATGTTTGTGCATGAAAATTTGAGGACGCTTTCCAAATGCATTCTCACCAACAAAAAGGTGCAGGCTCTGCTCAGATTAGATTCCAACCCCTCTGCTTGCTTGTCTTAGTGAAAGATTTGTCTCTTGTGGTAGCATGATAAATCCCAACAAAGGACAACAGTCTCCAAAAGTAGGGTACAGCTACATATGGAACGGGAATCACCTTACTTAACTTTATCAGTTAATTATCTTCTCTGGGCAGGTTGTCTATATATTCCGTCTGCAGCCAAAGGAGAGGGGGGAGCATTTCTAAAGGCTGATTCATCCCATCCTGGATGTCTAATGCAGGTGAGCAAATTGCCTGCTGGATGTGCCTGCCTCTCTCTTTTCCCCACTGCAGAGACTCTAGAGGGAACCTAGATAACCAGTTTAGACTAGACAATTGTTAGATGAATAAAGATAAGCAAGATGACTCCTATCCTCAGGTGTGCATCCGTGTGAGAAAAAGTATAGGTGATGGGAGAGATAAGACAGGCAGAGTCTAAAAACAGTGTGCAGTGGTGAGGGTTATCTCACCAGCCTCCCTGTATGTGTTTGCTTCTCTGGTGTCTGGATGTGGGTTTGTTCATGTGATTTTCCTTTACTCCTGTATAACCACAAAAAGGGCATTCAGAGCAGACGATATTTCTGATCAGCAACAGGTGAAACTGCCAGCAGTTGGATGCTGCTAAACATCCACCTAGAGGATCACCACCACCTTGGGAATCTCAGCAGCAATAGTTCAAAGCACAAACTCTCATCTTGCTGCATAGGGTTCAAAGGGTTTGGAAGCAAAATATTTTCCATCATTCCTGTGATTTACATGTGAAATTGATTTTATTGGATTTATTTGATTAAGAGGTAAAAGTGTTTCCCCAAGGAGTATAAATAACCATGTTACTAGAAACAGGGTATATGTGATGATCTGTAAAGCCAGGCAGTAGTGGCTGAATGTTAGCAGATTTTACATAACTGCAGTTATTTTACAAAGTTTTGATTTCTCATATCAGTTCCTGGTAAAGAAAGACAAAATACCTTGAGATTTTAAATTGGGTGAAATTTTGGTGGATGCCAAACCCCATCATTTTCAGAAGTACATTCTTAGACTTGAAATCTATTAATATTTTGTGCTTGAAACCTAGAGACACTGCTTCCTCTGACTGATTAATAATTTTCTTTGAAATGTTAACATTTATTATTTATCACTGCTCCCCATTTAAAAACCACTTTTTCTCCTTGAGTTATGACAGAGCAAAGCTTAAAACTGTTACAGTGAGGACTGTCATCTTCAGCAGCTTTAATTGCTCGGTGTAGCATGTATGTACACATGCAGTAAAGTGTACATACACAGACAAAAAGAGACAGTATAATCTGCTATTTCACTGTGTGGCCCGAGTAACCTGCAAGGTACTGTGTGGGGATGTCACACTACCTGGAAAAAACCAGGTGATCCCCAGTGAGTTACCTCTTCCCGTGCACACCCCTTCCATGATGCCCATCTTGAATATGTTGTTAGCTTAACGTCCTGAAAATCAAAATTTATTTTTTTTGTCCCTTCTCATTTTACAGGACTGGTAATGGGAATGTCAAATGCCCACTTGTTAGGGGTTCTCATAACATTCCAGTGGCTCCATCTTTCTTTAAAGCCCATAAGCTTCCCCTGCATGAAGAAGCAAGTCCCAAGAGGTCAGTTTCAAGCAAACTTTGCTTCCAAAGATAGTAAAAAAGGAGTGCATCATCCATAAAAAAGGGAATAATACTTACTTAAATTTGGTGGGAAAAAGTTAAGCTTCTCATCCCATCCTGTCAGCCACTCTTTTGACCCTTTTGGCCTGCGGAGAGGGGCATGCTCTTCCAGAGACTGATTTAGTAAGACATGCAGTTCTTTGTGAAAAAAAAAAAAATTGTATTCCAAATCTTGAGATAGAATTAATTTTTATTAATCATAGCTGTCTACCAGCTCTAGGTGTAGGATGATAAACTGATGAAACCCACTATGAAACAAATTAATCAGCCCAATCTTAGCATGCTCTTATGTATACGGCTTTGTTCTAAGGAGAAGCCAAAGTTTCTGAAGTTTCAGTGCTACACAAGCTACACAAGCTCTTCAATCAGATTTGCAGAACTAAACCACAGGTAATTAGAATCTAAATTATCTCATTGTTTAATATTCAAAATGAATTGTTCTTTTTTCTTAAGTTTAGATTTCCAGCTTTTGGGGAAAGGGACTAGAAGTCCAAAATGAAGAATAATGTACCAGAAAAAGTAGAAAATTCTACAATAAAAAGTTTATAGAGTAATTTAATTGGTTTTGGTTTGGAGAAATGTCATTATTTGCTTCTCTGTTTCTATTCACATAAAGCCACAAGAACACAAGGAAAGCTTCTTATTAGCCAGAATGGACACTCCTCCTGTAGGAATTGGTTTTAATCTTTGTGGTTGTTATACACGCAGTCTTTATTGGTGTATATAATTCCAGTTGCTGTGGTAACAGTAACTTGGAATTTTCAGACTTCTGTGCTTTTAAAATCTCAACCTGAAAATCAAAGTTCTTTTTAGAAAAAAATCTAAAAACAAAAGAAAACTTGTTGAGCATAGAAATATCACAAGTACTGAGCATTTTGCTTGACTCTCCCAGAGCAAAATTAAACAGTGGAACTCCATGAACTTCACTGAGTTTGCTTTGGTTATGAATGTCCCAAATAGAAAGAAAACTTCATAACAGGAAAATAGTCTCACACTTATTCACAACACTAAACTCGATGGGTTTGCTGATTCCAGTGTCATTTGCCTTGGGGAGTCTTGACCTTCACCCAGGAAGATGAAAATAAGTCTTCCCTCATACCAGCTGAGGTGGCAGCTCAGGGCTCAAGCCATGCCATGTCCTGGGTCCTGTGCTGGAAATGACTATCTGTGGTCCACATATTTTTGGAGGTAATTTATGCTTTGAACTAGAAACATTCACAACATCTTACTTTGTTATTCTCCTCCAAAATCCTCCTTCTCATTTTCCCTTTCTGTGCTACCCAACTTTTTTGAAGAGCAGACTGCTGGTCTGCTGGAAATGATTCTGAGGAATAGGGTCTGTGCCACCTCTTCTTCATACTCCTATGAAGTCTATCTCATTTTATACCTCATTCTTAGTGTTTGAGGGTCATTGCCATGCCAGTCACTAAATGTAATAAACTGCTGGTCCCTGGCTAGAATTCTGAACCAATATGGATGTAAATCTTATGGTGGTCTTTGCTCCTCTTCAGGTCCAGCATTATATCATCCATCACACTCTTAGCTACTCCTATGTTTAAAACCAAAACCAACAGAAAATCAGCCACCAGCAAAACCTTCGCTGATAAATAGAATGACACAACCCTCACTGAGCCACTAGAAAACAAGCCTATAGCTTTTGCTGAGTTTCATCTATACTTAGCATTTTTGCCATGACTAATCCATTCTTTCGCTCTAAATTTGCCATGGCAAAATGACACGCCTGGATCTTTATATTGAACACCAAACATAGCTAAACCCTTCACACATGCTATCAGGGAGCTGCTTGATTTCAGCACCAGAAAGGTCATGCCAGAATGGTCAGAATACAGAACAGCCTGGGAAGTGACATGTTGTTATGCAGAAATCACCTTTTTCACTTGTTGTGTATGAAATTACAGTGTCTATGTGCATCAGTCTCTAAAATAAGAACAAACCATATGGAGAGATTTTAACCTCCCTCCCATAACAAAATTGCATTACACCATAGTCATTTACACCTTCTTTAAAACTTGCAGTTATTGCAATTACATACCGAAACACTCTGCAGTGTTTTTTTCCTCATGCTTAGCTGGTTTTGTCAGTCTCATGCACAATTCTTTAAGAATAATTCTTCTTCAAACTGCTTAAACTTAAACTACCAAACAACAGGAGGAAGATAACATTTAACCTCTTACACACCCATGACAGAAAGTCACATGCATTGAATAAATGTTGTTACTGGGCCTTCCATCTGTTCTCTTTTCCAGAAAAATGAAAACTATGATCCTGGACACTTGATTTAACATATGTTCCCAGTTTCTGCAAAGGAAGGCGAAGTACAAATGAAGTTGATTAGATCCTCTTCTTTGCCAAGTCCATTTGTGCTCAGATTATGGAGCAAAGAAGCTCTACTCCTAATACATAGCAAAATATCCAAGCCATACTTTTCCACTGTGTAAAAGTCTAGACCTTTTTTATGACCTTTCTCTTGATTAAACTTCTGTGATGATAACAAGAGAATAAATCACCTCTGGTAATTATGAAGTACGAGCTAAACCTGCCTAACTCATACAGCAGTGCAGAACATGAGCACAGCCTAATGTTTCCTCTCCCTTGGAGATATTGTCAGCTCCCACCACAATTGTGCATCTTGGCTGCAGACCCTTGTAGGATGTGTTGTGCTCCTCCAGGAGGAGACCACCTTTCCCTACTGCCTATAACTCCAGCTGGGGGCTGCACGCATTTTATATCTTCTGATAGGTTGGAAAATGTATGGCACCTTCAGAATGTGCTCTCACAGATGGTTCATTGGACAAGTATCCCGCCCTGGCTCACAAACAGAGGAGAAATTTATGTTTCCTACATTTTTCCTATAGCTGCTCAACAGAGGTTAGGACAGAGCCCCAGGCATGTTCTAAAGCTTCACTAATATTTTCCATATCTGCAGAAACAGGGCCAAGTCTGAGTCCCTTCGCAGTCCATGGTGAAACTCACTTCTACTATTAGGACAGATACTTGGCCCATGTTCCTTAGTTTGTGTTATTTTATCTGGTAGTCCCTCATGCTGGAGGAATAAACTGTGAAGACTGGATTTATATATCCTCTAAGGAAGAATGGGAAGCGACTCAGAATAGGGAGAAAAAGAAAAAAAATAATAAAAATAAACCAACACCCCCAAAAAAACACTTTTATTGTGGTGCTGACAGCCCGCCGAGGAGAGAAGGAGGGTAGCTGTGCTGAGCTGAGGGTGCCGGAGGAGGCAATCTCAGCAGAGGACTCAGCAGGCTCCTGGCCACTGCCAGGCAGGGGGGAGCAGCCCGCGCCAGGTCACAGGGCGAGCGGGACAAACTTGTCAACTCCTTCCTCCTTCAGAACATACCAAACCAGTGAAAGCATGCGTGGCCTTAAGCTCAACTGGCCGTGGCAGTGAAATACTTTTCCTGTGATAGCTTGCTTTGCTTTCCTCGCTCTTATTTCCTTTCCTGACGGTATGTTTCAACTTAATAAAAAAGTGATTATTTCTATTTAGATCGGATAGCATGCAATTTTATCAAGCCCCCTTCTCAAGGGGGTAGGAGAACTGATTATATCTAACATATCTGGCCTGCTCCTATAAGACATCTAAACTGGGGTGATACTTGTGCCTCAGACCAGCAAAGCCAAGATCATGCTGGTGACTCAGGTAGGAGGTGGTACCCTGAGGCTGCCAGTGTCCATCTCCCAATTAGCACACTGTGCATCCCCTTTCCTGAAAGCTACAAAATGTGGTTGGTTTATTTGCTATAAGGGGCCCTGCGTTCCTTGAGTTCTTGGTTAAAGTAGTGCAAAATTTTGGGGGTGGGGGGGTCCTGATTTTTGCTTGCATGGGTTAT
>JAOXNG010000026.1:55968857-55979770 GCA_028566535.1 Scolopax minor | reverse complement strand
GCTGGACACACTCTTCGTGATGGACCCCAGGAATGCCATTGGCCTTCTTGGCCACAAGGGCCCATTGCTGGCTCATGGGCATCCTGTTGTCCACCAGGACAACACCATCATCACTCTGCCCTCAGAGAGGACAGAGATCTTTCTTGTACACACTCTTCACTGCCTGATGCCCAGGCACATGTAGAGGAAACACGTAATTTTTATATACTTACAAAAATTAACCCTATTCATTTATATTTGCTTGCAATTTAGTGCAGATTTGATGAAGGCAAAAAGTTTCCATTACAGAAACAGGTTCAAATCAACAGGAGTTTGATGTCAAGAGCCACTGGAGAGGTGGCAGTTGGCTGTGACATGTGACAGCAGAACTGCAGCCCACACCAATGGATGCCATGGCTTCCTCCAGCTTCACTGACTCTCCCTGATCATCTGGAAGCCCTCTGAGAACCTTGTGTGAAACACACAGATAATGAAAACCAACTTAGACTTTGGTAAAGATTCTTCCAAACCTACTCTTTGTCCTGTTCACCTGAAGAACCCAATCCATGTCCCAAATGGTCATTGCAATTGTTTTCCTTTAAGGGATCACATCCCTTCTAATTTTTAGCTCAAACTCCACATAATCCCAGAGGTGTACACAAGACTCAGAGCAAAAATAAGAAGTGCTGAAATTCATTTTACATTTATGTGACATTATATTTTTCATCCAGAATTTTAAGGACAGACTCGAACAAGATGACAGCACTAAGCAAAACACGCAAAACCACTTAAGCCCTTATTTATTTAAACCAGAAAGTTGATATTTTCTCTACTCTAGTCAAATGTAATTTTAAAGTAAATATATCAAAGACAACAAACATAAACAGCACCGGGCCAACTTCTTTTTAACAACAGAAAAAAATGAAGCAAATTGGCCAGGGAATAGAAAAACTAAACATCTAAATAAGGTATTTACCAACCCCTCTATAAATATAACCCAGTCTAAAGCAGTGTATACAGGATTCAGAAGAAAAATTCCCAGTGCTAATGGTTAAATAATTGGAACACATAATCTTCCTCTTGGTGCCTGCCAGATTTTATGAAGGCTATAAATCTTTAAGGTTATTGAGGAAAAAAAAAAAAGGAAGGACTTGAAGAGATACATGTCTTAGCTCAGAGAAACTAGATTAAACTGCAGCAATAATAATAATAATAAAAAAAAAGCCAATTCTGCTAAGCCTGATTAAATATTTAGGTCATAATTGTTTCCGCGGCAGAATTTGAAAAAAGCACAGCAAATAACATCTTTTGCTGAGTTTGAAGACTTAATCACTCTACTTTCAAAAGGGAGTTATGCTACAACATGACTCTATGGGAAAGGCGATAGGAAAGCCTCTTTAAAAAAAATACCCCCATTACAGAGAGTCAAATATTCATCATTATTAAAAGATTAGCGCCTATTAGCATGCTTCATGGGACTTGCCACCTAACGTACCATCACCGCCACAACTGGAGTCCTCCAACAGACAACGCATTTCAACAACTCTGCAAGGAGTAAAACTGGAGAAAAAGATAAAGTAATATAAACTGTTTTTAAAAAAATACCAGTTTGAGATGAATCTTAACTAGAGATCATCCTCAATCTGTTGTGCCCTTAGTCCGTGTTAAAAGCTCCAGGTACAGCTGCAACCACACAAAGATTTAGAGGTATCTGCTCCATGTAGAATATTCTTACTATAGTATTCCTGCAGCTGGAGAACCTGATGTAAGTTATATGCTGATAACAGCAAAAAGAGGAATATTTTGGGCCCTGACTATATAAAGCACTAAAGTTAATGAGTGAGGAAGGGATAGGCATAACAAAATAACATCCCCAAACTAGACTCGTAAGCCATGTGTATAGAAAATCATGCAAGTCAGGGGATGCTTCTCTTCTCTGTTATTAATTTATTTGGGCCTTAATGGATTCCTCTCCAAGCCCATGCTACCCTAAGAAAATGAATTTCTGACATGATGGATCTGTTGGTAGCGCATATAGAGTTTTATGCACGTAGTGTTCAATTTCGTTCTTGTCAGCTAATCAGCAGCAGCCAGACTTTTTATTTCAAGGGATTTCCTTTTCCCATTTGAACAGAGAATATAGCCCAGTAATCACTTTGCAGAGGCACTGTGTGAGCTGTTATTTCCACCTGCTTTTTCCTCAGAATCTCTATCAAAGCCTTAATCCACTAACTTGATAAAATCCTTTCAAGGTCCTGTAGGGTCCATTGTGAAATTGTTCTTCTGAATGGATTGTGAAATAACATGAAAGTTACCATGTCCCAAAAAGAGCCATATGGTGATTATTTTAATGGATGCTTACTGTATGCCCAGAAGGCAGTTAACATGTTATTTCACATTTTGTGTGAAAGAATGGAATAACTGCAATCTGACACTCTTCTGTCCAATTTTGCACCCAATGTCTTTTACAGAAATGCAGCTTTATTCTGTGTTTCAGTACACTAACAGCAGGTGATAAGCTGATGCCCAGATATGCTAACAAGAGTTAATGCTGATAATACCCTCCCTTTTAGCCTTTCTCTTGAGTCCCCATTGTAACTTCACTTGGAAAAAGAGAGGGAGGGCTGAGTACAGAAGGACCATGTCCAAAGTGTACAGAACAGGGATGGACCATGGAGCTAGGGACTTTCTTTGCAGTGATGGAAAAAAAACACATTGTGCTTTATTGTCTCAGAAATAACATGGGAAAGGTCTTGCTGACTGCAAGTGGTTTGGCATTGTTTAGGTAGAGTGAGGTTTTATACAACTGTAGGCAGGCAAACTGCTGTTACCTTGCAATAACTTCTTGACTAACTTCGATCAACAGTGACAGAGGAGATGAGCCTTGAAGACAGCTGAAGCAGCACTGAAGAAGTCTCTTCCCCTGATTTGAGACTTCTAGTTTAAGACTCCCCTAGTTTAAGATTCTTCCTCTCAATCAGCCTTTATCAACCATAATTTTCAGTTCACTTTGCCAGTAGCAACTGGCACAGTTTCCTGGGCAGCAACTTGGCCTGTATGTAGCTTGCAATGAACTGCCTCTCATCTGGCTCATGAGGGACAGAGATGCTGTAGGGGTACAGCTCGCCTGAAATCACAAGGGGCAGGGGAAAACAAAGTTATTACAATGGGGATGTTGGAGGAAACCTACAGGGATAACATTTGGATAAGTTTCAGCTTTTGAATACTCGAAGGTGAAACCCAGGATCAGCACTTCACTGTCCATATTAGTTGCAACCATTTGGTCTCAATCATACACACAATTATTTCTTGCTCCCCTGCATGGTTCAAAAAGAGCAGTGAACATGCCCATGCCTGGATCATTTAGGGCACTAAAAGAGGAAGCGTTGCAATAAGTTGTCTCCAGCTGATAGGCTTCACTCAAAGTGGATGCTTCCACCTCCTGAGGCTGTCTTACAATAAGGCGGCAGTCACTGCTGACTTTTCATAGTCCTATGTCTACATTAGATCCTCTTGAGGAACGAGCTACTACTCTTCCACTGAAGCCTCCAGATAGCTCTGCTGATCTTGTGGCTTCTCACTGGGGCTAGAGGGACAGCCTGGCAGCCAAGGATTTTTGACCTCTGGAGAGAGGTGGCTGAGAAGTGTCAGCACCCTCATGTGGAATGACGAGTCAGAGGATGCTTCCAAGACTGAAAACAGATTTAGGAGCTCAGCTTTTCCAGAGAATGCATTTAAGGTTCTCAAGGTCTTTTTTTTTGGATCTGACCCTCTATTCATTAAGCAGAAAAGAAATTAAATATGACAAATGATTCTGTATTCTTTCAGCCAACGTAGAGGTTGTTAATAAATAATGCAAGTAATTTAATGCAAGATTGAAAGCTTATCTCCAAAAGGAAATTATCTGTTGGGACTGAATAAAAGGACCATGATCGTGGCTATTGTGGGACTTAGGAGTCCCATGTTTGAGCCCATGTTTGAGGGTAGCAGGGAGAGAGTAGATAATGGTTGGTTGTAGTTTCTATTAAATGTTCTTCCTTCATGTTTAGGGTTTCGTGAAAAAATTCTTATTCAACCCTAATTGCCTCCTCAAGGAAATGTCTAGAATGCCTTTTTGCCTTACAATTTAGCAAGTAAGTGTGTGAGGACAACAACTTAGTGAGAGGAACCACTATGCTTCTGGCTAGGAAGACTGGTTCTGGTAGTATTTGCAAATGGCTGCATTGTCATGGGGTATAATAGAGCTTCTTTGGTGCCTGCCAAAGGGTTCCCAAAACCTGTACATCCTGTCACTGTCCAATTGCCAGCATAACATGAAAACACTTGGCAAATAAAACATGAGAAGCTTCAGAGCTCAATTTGTTCCCTTTTACACTATTAGAAAACCATTTACTCTGAATTTATCCTGATATAACTGAGAACAAAAACCAGTTCTGTAGAGGTAATATATTTTTTATTCATTCTGTTTTTCCCTAAAACAATTTGAGAGCCTTAGTAGAAGGAGCCCTAGGTTGATGAATAATATACTGAGCTGAGCAGTAACTAAAATAGACCTTTTTGCCTCTGCTGCAAGTCTCACTAGGTCGCTTTTTGAAAACTGCTACAACACATTTCAATAAACAAATATTTTTTGTGTTCATTTGGATTCAGCTTTCAGAATGAGGTCACCTTCGGAGCGGTATCCTGCAGCTCAGGCACTCTCAGCAAGATGCGCCCGAGGAACAGGCTACAGAATTCGATAGTCTCTGTTTTGAATAAACAAATATCATATTTGTTCTTAATGTCATGCAAAGATCTCCTTCCATGTCTGAACAGATGGAAGCTATAGCATGGTGATATCTTCCTTTTTTTTTTTTTCTCTCTCTTTTTATATGTGATACAGCAAGTTCCTCCTTTGTCTGATTACACTGTAAATAACAATTTATGGTTAGCAATGATTAAGTTATAGTTAAGCTCCACTACTCACATCCTTTTGTTGTGGGCTCTAAGACTACTTAATGGCCCTTGTTCCACTCAGCATGTAAAAATCCTCTGGACAGAATCCATGTGGCTAAGCATGGGAAGGATGTACTCTTAACTGGGAGCTGGGATCCTTTTGCTAAGCATAATGCCCTTGAGGCTGCTAGGTTTCTGATGAGAGGCAGAAAGGACATCTTAAAGCCTAACTGTAAATATGACCCAAAATACTTCTTTAGTGCTTTGGAACCCACCTTTCTGATCACAGCTACAAGCTCAATAAAATAATCATTAGAAATGAAAAGGGTTAGAGGACAAGTATCACAACAGAGCGAACAAAGGCAGACAGGGATCTAGTTGCTGTGGTTACTCAAATTGGTCATGTAAGGGGTGGTTCTAGCTTTTGGATGAAGTGAGGATGTTGTTAGTGTGTGCATCTGGAGAGTAGTACAAACGTAAGAAAAATATTAATGAGGGAAAAGAGGAAGGCATTGAACAGCTTCTGCACGAAGGATTCAGAGTTAAAAAAAAAAAGGCATTAAAGAGCAGAAATGTAAAAATAATAATAGAGCCCAAGAAAGCTCCATAGAGGATGCAGAGGGGGTGGGGAACAGTAGTTCTTTCCTTCCTTCTATGGGAAGCTAGTACAGAAATTCAAACCAGGAAAAGCATTCAGTGGGGCAGGAAAGGAAAATGGTGTCAGAAAAATATGTCTAGTAGATGAATGAATTGAAAATGGTGAAGTAAAGGGAGAGAAGGCAAGTAGAACAGTGAAAAGTTAGAATCACTGGAGTATAAGCTAGTGTCCAGAGAACTTAAAATGGGAAGGTGCAGAAAAGCAAAAGCCATGAATTTTGGACAAGGTGTGAGGCTGTAAAGAGGAAGAGCTTTTTGGTGTGAAATTGATTAAATGCTAAATGTTGAGTGTCTTTTTAATGCAAGACTATATCCTAGTGAAGCACACCAACTCCACAGCTTCAGCAGAAGTAAATTCCAAAGCTGAGAAACTTAACCTGAAGTATCTTACCAGAGCACAGTAAGAAAAACTTGTGGGCCAACCTTAGAGCAGCATAAGAGTGAGACACAGTGGCTTTCCAAGAATGAGGATATGCAGTGCCAGTAAGATAGACTAGGCCAGGAACAAGACCTCAACAAGAATGCTACTATAAAAAAATAATAATGAGAATGGTAAGGAAGTAATAAAACTCTCTGAAGTAGGAAACTTGTATTAGTACTTCTATTAGTATTTTGCTTTATTAGAATCCTGACCTTCCTTCCATACAGATCAAAGAACAGATTGCAGTATAAAATATTATCCCAGTTTTGAGAAACTGATAAAATAATAAAATGGAATCTATTCAGAGCAAATAAAAGTGACCAAAAATCCCCTAAACACCTACCTTCCTCAAGCCTGAGTTGACCCATGTTATTGCTATTAACCAGTGGAATGTTCTTGGGAAGCCCGGCCAGGAATAAGAAATGTAGCCCTGAGATTGGGGGCATGTGTCAGAAAAGCAGCTGTGTAAATAGTGAATCTTTTGTTTTTCTGGTATTTCCGAAACTAAAGAAAAAATAATTTTGGGTTGAGTGTAAAGGAAATATTTTTAAGATAAATTAAATTTTCTTTGGTCAGATTACCTGCTTCATTTTTTAAATGAAATATTATTTTGAATGAAGAAAGTATGAACACCCAATTCTTTTTAAATATCAATACATTTTTTTGGAAAGGGACTACTTTGAGCCTTTTGTGACTCAAACTATTAAGTAAATTCAACACAACTAGTTGACATAGTTTGCTGTTGACTGAATAATTTTATCCAAGAGATATTTTAACCAAAAACTTTCACCGAGCTGAGAGGCTGGAGGAAGGCTGGGTGAGGGTTCCCCTAGGGAAGGGTGGGTGAGGACCCTGTGCTGGAGGGGCAGCCTGGGGGTGTGGCTGGGACACAGGCAAAGGAGTTGCCAGTGCTGGGGTCTTGTGGCACCAAGGAGAGGAGTAGGCTATAGAAAGTGAAACTTACAACATTTCCCATGGTCAGAAATGTTAGATGTTTAGAAAAGACCTCCATCCCTGAAAGCATGAAGATTCAAAGAACTCAGCTAAAAGCAGCAAATCCCTTTCAAATAGTACCTTCTCAATTCGTTTCCCAAAGCCTTTTCTCAGAAGGACGGTAGGATGCCTTTTCAAACTGTATCGGCTTTTCTTATCTGACAATTTTTATATTTGTGTTTTCTCACCCTTTTTTTCTAAAAAAAACCCAACACCTCTTTGCCCAAAGCATCCTAACTCCTCGATAAGAACACACCTGGGTGGGAGCTATCAGCAGGTGCTGGGATGCTGTGAGATGCTTGGATGACCCGGTATCAGGAGTCCTGCAATTGCTTTTCATCCTCTGCTGCTGCTGCCTGGTCCCTCTGCTGTGGTCATCTGTAGTTTGCACCTACGCTCCACCGGCCTAAGGGCATGAACTGCAGGCAAACTCACAAGAGTATCACAGCCTGGTGAGGTTTAGAAACCAAAGGAAAAGGTTAATAAATGATTGAATTGTTTGAAAGAATGGATGTGTCCAGCTAAATATGAGAATATACAAAATTTAGGTTTTATTTCTACCTGTAACGAATTTAAGAACTTTTGAAATACAGCTTTCCAGCCAAATTTCAAACATGTCAGGAATTGAATCATGGTTCTAATTGAAGCCTCAATTGTGGCATCTTAATGAGGAACTAAAGAGTATTTTCAAATTTTATTTCATAAATGCTCCTCTTCTTGTCTTCCTTTCCTTTCTCTCAGCTTATTCTGTTAATATTTCAGTGTTTAACCTTGGATTTTGTTTTCACTCTACAATACTAGAAGATGTCTAGATGACACATATTCCTTGAGTTATTCAGCAATGTGAAAGTGGTGCATGTTCAAGGTCATGGTTCTTGTTGAAAGGCGGGAGAAAGGTGAAGAACAAAACACTTTCTGAGTAATCTGCTTCTTTTTTGTTTCTATTGAAACTAAGCTTATATTGAATGAGGACCTTCTGCTTCTTTTCATTATTATATGAAGAGAGAGTATATTGGTCTTGGTATTTCCAGGACTAATTTTCAGGTTTGAAACCAAAGAGGAATATGGATATTGTGAGTCACAGAGAAGAGAGCCTCAGTACATAACTAGTTGATGTCCTTATTGAAACAGATGTGAGAAATTTATTCTCTTAGTGTTCTTACAGAACTGAAAACCAACTTTTTATGGATAAATTTGTATTTATATTATACAGACATTTTCAAGAAGAGCTCATCTCTCGAGAAATTGACCCTTTCTAGTGTCTTATTTTAACATTTATATTTAAAAAGGGAAAAAATCTGAAAGTTCAGAAAAATAATCCCTGTTTATCTCACATGTAACCATTAAGAAATACTTCTTGTCATTCTGAGAAACTAATTTTTCACCAATAGACACATTTTTGTGGGAAAAAAATGTGTGCTCAAGTTTAGATGATTCATTAGTTCAAAACCTGGCTGATGAGTAAGTGACATCTGGAACTTCATAAACAAGAACTCGTAGAGGATGTGGAATATCCAGTATATTCATGCCATCACTGTTTGAAATACAGAGATTAATTGAATATTGGTTTTGAAATGTTCTTCTTTGAGAGTATCCTACTGTTTAAATGCATTTGTATAAATAAGTATTTTATTTTACGTTTTCCAAGACCAAAACAAATTTAGTGTCCAAACGATGGCAGAGATTTTATTGATCCCTTTATGGGTGTTCACCTGAGATTCAGAAGACTGAGGTCCCCCTTCAAGCTCCATTTCAATTAGTGTATATTTCTTCAAAAGGCGTTAGGTACAAGAAGAGTTTAAGAAATTCCTTTTCAATCTCCACTCTGTCTGACTCAGTGCCAGGATCTGGACTTTGATCTTTCATATTTCACCAAAGTCCACTATTTTGTAGGGGAAAAAGCTGTATTTTTCCCCTCTAATAGGAGGGAGAATCTCACTGGAATATTCCCAAGTTTGGAACTGTCAATATTTTCAAGCTAAACAAATATTTTTCTACTTTGTCTACACAAGTCTTTAGAGCAACATCTTGGTCATCAGCATACAAAAGATGGAGAACTTTCATTGCTGATTCTAACAAGTGGTCCACAGTTAAGAAACTCCCTCCTAATACTTCATCTTTTCCTTTTCCTGGAAAATATACTTCATCTTTCTCTTTTCCCAGCTCTAATTTTGTTTGAAATATGCTTAATTTCTGGATGAACTCAAGTTTTGAAGCAGTAAAATAGAAAATTTAAGTTCAGAACATTGTTAATCAGAACATACTAATCCATTTCTATACACTGAAGAAATTTATAGCTATTTCAGTTGAGAAAAAAAAAAACACAGCAAAATAAGCAAAATATGCGTTCAATACATATATGGAATCGATAATATCTTACTTGTGATAATTTAAAATTCTAGGTTCCAAAAAAAAATAATTGCTCTTTAGTAACTTATAACCCACAAGGAGTTTAAGCATGGCTATCTACTGCTCCCAGCTGATGTCTGATCTACCACGTTTCCTTCGTGCTTCACAGCCCAGTAAGAAAGAGTAACTTCACACATCAATTTCTGCCATGGACTTGAACCCCTGTGATCTACAGATTGCTCTTCTGGAAGACCTGTAGCTGTGAGGAACCTAGAGCTCTTCCTTAATGATGCACTGACATGCAGACAACCCAAGGCTCAATACTGGGGGTGTGTTATTTAATTTTTAATCAGAGCCTTCCCTTTAGTTTTTTTCTCTGTAGCTAGAGGAAAGTTTCTTTTCTATTTATGTGTTCAAGATTTTGTATTCTAACCAATGTGATCTCAGGAGATGGTTGGTTGCTTTTTTTCAGATGCACTGTAAAAATTATTTCCTCCAGAACAACTGCCCTGTCAGCAGTGTAGTCAGCAATATTATACATACATTTCTTTTTTCCTTCACCCCAAATGTTATATTGCAGTGCATTTTTGGACCAATCTCTTCCATAAATCTGCTCTCTTCAGTTCTAGAAAAGCAATTTGCAATGTTATGTTTTCTTCCCAAACTTCACCAAGTGCTGTTGCTCTCTCAATGCAAAATAAATAACAGACTGTGATAGAGACATCTATTTCGACAGTACTGATTAACTAGCACAGCCGTGTCCCTTCCAAGCAGCAGCTCTTTTTCAGTAAGCAATCCATTTCAAATGGTCTTTGGTCTTGTTGCTCTGCTGTGTAATCCGTTTTTTGTTTGTGTGTCTGTGTGTGTGTATGGCCTCTTTAATCGTAGCCAGCTCCATTGGTTCCAAGTGATCCTTGGAAGTGTGCCAGCATAAAAGTAGGCAGAGGACTTAGAAAACTAGACCTTCTCTTTTCTTCTCTTTTTTGCAAGGATTTTTGTAAGTATCGGGATCCTTCTCAGAGGCCCATAGCGGTGCCACATAGATACTCCATGCTATTTTATGTGAGTGACTTGTAGCCATTAGAAGTTGGTTAGAATCAGAAGTCTGCAGCTAAATGCATTCTATGTACATATTATAACACAGAGAGGATTAGTCCTCTCTGTGTTATAAAACCTTAAAACCTGTCGTTTTAAGGAAAGCCCAATGAAACAACTATTTCTATCTGCACCATCCCTTTAAGTTCTGTTACTCATTCTCAATAATTAGCCGAGCTGGCCATTTCTGAAATGGCAGCTGTCTTTGGCCACTGCTCTCATCATGTTTTTTTACAAAGCAGGGCCAAAATAATAGTTTTCCAGTTTCCATCCTGTAAAACCAATTGCAAAGCACTTATTTCTAACTGTGGCTCCATCAAAAAAGAAGGTCTTAACTACTTCCAGCAAGATCTACTTGGACATCATATGATCTGTGATGCCTTCTGTCCATGAGTGCTCCAGGATGGTGTTTAGTTTACTTTTAGAGCACTTGAGGGCTTTGTTGCTTTTTTTAGCTCATTGGAGAATGACCACGATAGTTTTT
>JAOXNG010000026.1:55901401-55911625 GCA_028566535.1 Scolopax minor | reverse complement strand
TGAACAGAGCAGACAAAGAGGCGTATTTAATGGTCAGTTGGGAACAAGGAAAGTCTCAGAAGATTTACAAGAGGGGAGATTTTAGATCAAAGTCTGGTAAAATGAATTCACCCCTCAGTCACTTGAGAAAACCAGCTGGTTTTTGCCATGGACTCCAGAAGCCCCGAGTTTCCGAAGTTTCTTCCAGCTCCTTGATACACTTGGTGTTGCAAATAACAGAGCAGCATGAAAATATATTATCATATCCCTGCCCGACACAAATTTGATTGGAAATAACGCCGTTCTGCGTGAAGTGTAGCATACTCCCATCGTGACGCATGGGGAATTTGTGGCAACAGCACATAACTCAGTGAGTGCTGTGAGGATGCTCTCCATAGAGTTCAAGACCTCCAATCTCTCTGCTGGTACACAGTGCCCGGTGAGTAACAACCATACAGTCTTTTTACAGTTTAGCGAGAGGTGAGGTTTGATTGATAATAGATGGGGTGCTCAGTTCCCTTTGAAACTGTTATAAATCAGTCAGATAGCTGGAAACTGGAAAAAAAAAAAAAAGTCAGGATTAGCAAAGGATGTTTCAAAGACATTCGGAGGTTGGAGGTATTGCCTTGCTGAAAGTCAGAAGAGGGACTGGGGATTGTTTTCTTCCCAACCTCCAAGATAAAAAAGAATCAATCCTAGGTCCGTAAGGAGAAAAGGGCTTGGGTATTTTGAAGGGATAATCCAAGCTCTTCCCACCACTTAGATCCCGTTGTGGTGCTTCAGGACACTTCACCTGCTCAAGGCCTTAACAGGAAAGGCAGAACTTGGGAATTCCACCTTTACAATTACAAGGATGGAGCCTGCCTGTGGCTCTCCATGGCTAAGAGCATGACTCTGCAAGTTAAGGAAGGAAATTAATCATTCTAATGAAAAAGGTATTGGTCAGGATATTTCAGTGTATCTACAACAGTCTAACTCATACAAGAGAATCACCAAGGGATTATGAGGAATCTCTCATTTTAAATTAAGCATAGGAAAGACCAGAAATAAAGCCTTGTTGGAGAGCAACTAGGAAAGAGCTGGTAGCAGTGTCTATTATTAATGTCATCCAGCCCTTGCCCTGAAGAGATCCCACTTTCTGTTGCTTACTTTCTGCCAAGCTTCAGATGTTCAAGCTGAAATATGACATGGCAGGCGTTACCCAACAGGGGTCACAAAGCTCATCTAGGGAAGAAAAGAGACATGCTTATGCATCTGTAACCAGCACATGCTGTTGCTTGCTGTGTGGCAGTGACTGAACTAGTGACTTTCCACTTTTTATCACTCTGGTCCCCGAAAGCTTGCATTTCTTCTACAAAGGGACCCCAACTTCAGAAGCAGGACTGGCCCCAGCTGAAGCTGTCGAGTAACTAGACACTAAACCATTTTTTACTGGATTTCTTACACATAGAAAGATTTTCTTTTTTTTAGAAAAGGAGTTATTTGCTGTGTTTTGTAAAGAAAAATGTATTCATTTGTTTAACTTGGGGATCGGGAGGATATGTAGGATGACGACAAGTCATTGGAAAGCTTCATAAGGAAACCACTGCAGGCTGCACTCAAAGCATGCTAGTGGACACCATCGGGTCTCCTGGGCTGTATGAGCTAAAAAGCTGATTAGGAGAGTCAATACTTGAAACAGGCTCAGGGAGAGGGTTTTGTCTCATTTAAATACATCTACAATGCAGATGCCAGCTGCTGAGCAAATCACCTAGGACTCAATTTATATCCTGTGGTCAGAAATAGGCACTTTTAAGTAGTGATTCATCTGACCTATTTTACCTGTCTGCTCCAAGAGGAATTGCAGTGTGATGTAAGAGTTCCTGTTTCTTTCCAGTAAGATAACCTTAAAGGGACTAACTCAGATGCAGACTAACTCTCTGCATAGCAGATACCTGCTCTAGTTGGATGAATCTCACAATCTACTTTGGTGCTGTAGGTAGACCTTTATAGATGGTGAGAATACAGCAGGAAGGGAGCTTGCACTCCAAAATTTGCCAGACTGCAAAGACCTAGTGCCATAGAAATTCACTCCTACCAACTGTAGGATGACTACAGTGTGGAGTAAGCAGTACTGTGAGCAGACTTAAGAGTTCCCATCATGAGATGGATAAATATAGACAAGCTAGTGAAATGAAACTATTTCAGTGTCTGAGTTTAGAGTGAACAGTGAGAAGTATGGAAATGGTCTTCCCTTTCCCAGCAAGGATAATTTTTTGAAAGTGTAGCCCAGCTGTGGAAAAAGACTGGAGCATGCCTTTCTCATTTTAACGTCATATTCACAATATGGAATTACAGTATTTCCACGGAGATGTACTGTCTCCAGGACACTCAGAATGAGTTGTCACCAAGAGACTGCAACTATGTTCTGTGGAAGCATACTTTTCTACACCATGTTCAGATACTGAGCTATAGTGGACTGAAAGTTCATTAATACCAAATGGGGAGGTGAGCTGAAGACTTCTCTCCTGAAGGTTTGTTAGAGAATTAGAGTTAACACTGAAGAGAACCAAGACCCAGATGACAGACCTGAGAAATCCAAGAAGGATTGAATCTCCTGATTGCATGGTTGAGCCTCCTTGCAATGCACCTTGCCATTAAGTAGGGAAATTTTGCTATTCACTACTCAGAGGTCAGAAACTCTGCACGCTACAAGGTGCACTTTGCTGCTGGCCCTGGGAGGATACAAAGGAAGTCAAGAGACCATAACTTAACCAGATTCTCCATCACGCTTGGCCTCACCATGGAAAGCAAGGAAAAGACAACCACACAGTCTGCCAAGGAACGTAGATCATACAGAGCCACTGCAGATCCAGAAAGAGAAGGAAGGAAATTGGACAACTGGAGAAGAGCAGCAGTCAGATGTCACTTCCATACAGAGCTCATGGTGTGACTTATGATCTCATCATCTGGCCTGATGCAGAATTAGTAGAAAAAACCTACCTCAACAATACAGGGGACCGACAGAACTCCATGTCTCAGCATGAAGTCAGCAGCAAGGAGGAACCATGGCAAAAATTCAGACAGGAAATTCAGTCCTCATAATGCAACTGAGCACTGCATTAGGTAGATAACCTGAAAATATGATAGGCCTCTTACTTCTAGACATCACGGAACAGACATTCCAAAAGAGATTCTGTATTAATTTCCCCCAGCCTCAACTTTGTCAGTAAATATGTACACAAAACACTAAACAAAAACACAGATGTTTTTAGGAAATAGTTTCTTGAATAGATTTTGAGGAAGGAGAATAAATGACAGGAGAAGAAAATTGGTGAATGTATCCAGAAGTCCATTTACTTTCCTGGGTCGAGATCTCTAGCTGCGTTCTTTCATGGAGAAATTATTCATTCCATAATGAGAATGCTTTATAAGCTTTAGCCTTTATGTTTTTACAGAAAACATAGTTCAGTGCACTGAGAGCACATGGGTCCTGTGAGGACAATAGTGGTGATCAAGTAATTAAAAAACTATCATACTGGATAATCTTGTGAGTAGTACCACTAGTTCCAAGCTCTATATTAAAATTAACACTTCCTACCTTAGGATTGCTTGATTTACAATCGCAAGAAAGCATTATTTAAATATAATTTGTGATATTAAAAAGTATACTAACATCAAGTATTGGTATGCTGGCAGCCATTTTGATTAACCCACCAGAGATTTAATCAGAAATCTTCTGCATTAAAAGCCGGGGCTGGTACAGGCAGAGCTGGCAGTAAGAAGTCATCCAAAAAATACATTTGCACCTTCAGAGATCAGACTGAGGAGGGGCTCCAGAGTGCAAGGGCTGTGTTACTATTTTGGCAGGTTTAGCCATATCAAAGTATAGAAGAAGAACTGCCTTTTTAGATTTTAATTTTAGTGGTGCCCCATCAGGAGTTTAAAATGGAGGAAATTCATTGTGGAGTGAATTGTTTTCTTTCTGTCTTGTACAAAACATGAAGTATCTCACATGTGTATCATAAAAAATATCTGCTAAACAATTGCACTTCAGTCTTTTCCTAGATGATATTCTCATCATCAGAGAATATCAAGAGGAAATGTTAAGGTTCAGAAAAATAAAGATGAAATAGAACAAAATTTACATTTGAAGCATTACAAACATATAAAAAATAAAAACATGTATGTTAAGTGAAATAATTCAGGAAAAGAGTTTCCAAAAAAACTGTTGACATCTTAAGAGACAGGTGTGCTCTGGAGTCATATAATAATTGATGTAAAATTTTTTTCTGGCCCAGTTTTCAGTCTACTGCAACATTATCCTTTATTAAGACAGGAGTTAGAAAGTTTGTACTATAATTTTCAATCGGTGTCTCATTAATTTTATCTTTAAGACTCTTCTTTTATTCCCCCTATACACATAGTATTATGCTTCATATCTTAAACTTTTAGGAAATTGAATCCAACATCAGTTCAAGAGAATTAAATTTAGACTGCTCGGTTTTGAATGGCTAAAAGATTCAACACTGAAGAAATTTTTAGAAATGCTCAATATTGTTAAGCAGTAACTTAAAGACAAGCTAGTAGTTAAGGTACAGAACTCAGGAGATTTGGATTCACTGCACTGCTCCAGGTTTTCTTTGCAAGCTGATGCAAATATCCATGTTCCCCATCTGTATAATGGGAACATTATTCTTCCTCTGTCTGCACTGCCTAGGAGTCCTGCAAGCTGCTCTTCAGAGGTACATTATTCCCTCATCTGTGAACACTTTGCAAGAGAAAAGCCTTTGAATGTATTCTTTTTCAGGGCAGGAATGATCTTATTATGCTTTTGAACAGCACGGTGCAGCACTGGGATCTGAATCTGCTTGTAGCTCCTTCTGCTACAGAAATACAAGTGTTAATAATAATTAATGATATTAGCACCTTTTAATTGTGCTGCACTTGTAAGCTCCTTACCACTTTGCTCTGGGTTAGGGAACTCCCCATTGTCTGCTTTAACGATGGTAAATACCACTGTTGCACAATATTATTATTGTTGTAGTTGTTAGCATTTTATTCAAAGAACATCTTATGAGTGCAAATAAAGCAAGCAGGTGTCTGCACTGAGGAGTTTATAGACTACATTAGAGATAGCACAGCAAGACATGAACAACAGAGAGGGAGCATTGGAATTCAATGCCTTTCATAGAGATAGAAAGCAATAGGCTTTTCTTTTCCCTGATCTTTTCTTCTCATTTACTTTCTTTATGCCTTCATGGAGTCCTGGTGTGTGTGCAACCTTTGCGTTCTCCAAACACTGGGCAAAACACACTCTGCTAAAGTTTAGGGCAAGATACTAGAGAGTCTCGGAGGATACTGATGGTGCAAGAAACCCGGTTGTCTTTGCAAATCCCTGAAGAAATGACACCTCTTGAAAATAAATCAGAGTCTCTTATCTATCAAACCTGCACTTGGTCACCTGTTCTCTTGTGGACAGCTGCGCAGGGAATGGGGGTGCTCCTCAGCTCCCAGCAATGTCCTATCCCAAGGCAGAATCATCACCTTATGAGTTACAGGAATCATCGCTTGACAAAACAGAGGAGCAGTTAATTTAGGTCCTGACGTAAAGACCATTGATACTAGAGGTGAGATTCCTGGGCTTTGGACCAGGTTTCTTTATTAGCCTATGTAAACCTGACAAAAGCATTTCCTCTTTTTCTCTCTGTAGTGCATTACCACTTCTTGTTAGATTTTGCCTTACCTGGGACTGTGGTTCCCACATACAGGTTTATTGGGAGAGGTACAGGCATGTGAAGAGCTCTTGATCTCCCTTGTGCTAACATCAGCTGATGCAACACGTCCTGCTGCATCACAAAATGCAGCGCTGGAGGTTTTGGGAGGCATGTCTGTCAAAGCAGAGACCGTCTCTGCCAGGAGCAATAGGGTTCAGTCCTGAATAAGGCTTTGAAGTGGTCCTGTCTCTCCACCCGTATCCACTAAATAAAACAAAGAAGAGGTGAGAAGGGACTGGAAAACAAGGAGAGAGTGCAAGAAGTCATGAGATAGATTCTAGACCCACAGCACCTTATAGAGAGGTGACAGAGCCACCACAGGAGTCAGAGCCACGGGGAGAAAGAAGTCGCTGTACAATCTGTCATTACAAGATTGTGCGCTGGAAATGAAAATGCCACCCCAGAGTGAAGTGTTAACTTAGTTACCCTACAGACAACTCCAATTGAAAAAGAATTACAGGTTAAAAAGCCAAAGGAAGAACCCGCCACTGGGGCTGATAGCAGCTAGCGTCTCTTCAAGGGTAGAAAATGTTGAAGGCTGAACTGCTGCCAAAATCCATGGTGAAGCCAAATCCGGCAGGGAGGCTCTGTGTTTTGTCAATAAACTCTGGATCAGACCCTTCATTTCCCCTTTGTTCCCTGCACTGAGCAAGAAGCAGTGGAGAGGAAAATGAGTCACTCTCGTAGGAGGCTGCGTGGCCCCCTCTGCCAGGTGGTCTGCTGACAGCATGTTGCTCTGTAGGGCATGGTACATCTCTGCTCTTTTCTTATCAAAAATGTCAATACTTTCTCGTTGCCTTTGAGTGTTCCTGGGAAAGTACATACAGACTGCGGGAAAAGAAAGTCATGAGATCCAAAGGGCTGAGGTAGGTGCTCCTAGGAAAAGTCCCGAGGTAGAGGCAAGAACCTGAGCGAAAGGACAAACAACTGTTATTTACTCATTTGTGTGTGGCTGCAGTTGTGATTTGAAAGGCAGGCAGAGAAGCCTGGTGTCTGGTTCCCACTGAGTGTTATGAAATGTGTTGAAGTCAGGAAAAGTAACTACCAAGTCCCACTGCCAGCCCTGAAAAATGCAGCAGGCTTTCCTTTCCACCATCCTTTATTTTGGTTTCTCAACTGAGCTTAGTTTAGTGAGCTTGCTGTCACTGTCAAGGGAAGATTTGCAAATTCCCTAACCATGTTTCCCTTTTCATGGGTGAATAGCTCTGCTGTCGCCTAGGAATAGAGAGACATCGATGGGAAAATACTGCTTCCTCTTAGTCCATGAAAACATTGACACAATTTCAGTGGGTCTGGCTTTCATTCCCGTGTTCCCACTCTGACTTGACTTTGTTCCCATTTTGTGTATGTGATACCGGACATCAAAACAGCAGAAGGAAGCACTAAAACTTAACTGTCTGGGCTTCCCCTCTGTCCAAACTTTGTCCTTTCTTTGGTTTGGCTGCCAGCTCTACCAAAGCTGTTGTCCCTACGGTCCTGCTGTAGCAGGTATAAAGAAGTGCTGACAGGACAGAACCAATGCCCCCTAATCTCACCCTCCTTCTTGCATATTGCAAAAACATTAAGAATTTAAAAAAAGTGTATCCAAGGCTTAATTTATTTTAAAATTTCACCATTTGATTTAGTGCCAGGGAATTTAAAAGAGAAAGTGAACTGTTTGGTAGCAAGATTATGCCTCGATGCTGGAACCAGAGAGCCCACCTCCCTCCGAAGCACTGCCGAATGCAGCATCCCCAAAAACCCCATGGAGGGGCTGCTCCTTGGCACAGCTGGACCATGGAGCAAAGACAACCCTGGGCTCTGTCACGTTCTCCAAGGAAATTCAGTAAGCTGTGTTTCCAGGAGAGGGGTGAAGACTTCACTGCAATACACTGTCTATAAACACAGCCTGAATTTGAGGCAAAAATGCTCCACACCAGACAAATTGATTCTTTACATGAAAAGGGCTTTTTAAAGTAACAGGGAAAAAGGTAAGGTGTGCAACAGCAACAGACAGTACCAGCAGCAATAACAAGCTAGTTAGTAATGGGCTGGGATTTAGGTGTGTTTTCAAGGTAAATTTGTATTCACGTAGATGCACTCCGAAGGCCCTGGCAAATTTAATGCCGTAGTCGATGTTGTCACTGCAGCCACCCCAGTCAAAATGGCCCTTGCTGTCCTTGGCAGAGCCTTTCTTCTTGGGATCGCAGGAGCAGGATTTCAGCTCCCCTTGGCTGCATGCCCTGGTGATGGCAAAAACAACTCCAGCGGAGGAGATGGCATGTACAAAAGCAGACTCCCGACTACCTGAAACAACCAAAATAAAATGGCTTTAAAAAATCGTCGGGGCAGTCAGCTTGAGTGGCTCTCCTGACTCTAACCATTTAGCCCGGGCTTTTTTTTTTTTTGCTGAGCAAAAGATAAAACTGGGCTGAAATCACACATTCCCTGGAGCCAGAATTAGTCATGGCTTAAACTTGGGCCCCTCCCTGGTAAAAGCTCATCAATACAGTGTTGGAGTTGGAAAACATGAAACGCGTGCTTCTGATATTGATTAATACACCTTCACGGATGGGTTGTTTTGTGCAGACACAGGAACAGGACAGCTGGTGTTTCTATCGCGTTCCATCGATTTAGGGAAATATATGAAGTGCTGTCTCAGAGAGGGGTTTAAGAAATGATTAAATTGGGAGGCTGGAACTACATACACACTGCAAAATACTGCAACGGCTCTAGATACTCGCTATTCCTCTTCTCAGGCACTGGGAATACATTCTCCTGCTCAAAAGGTGGTAGGGAGAAATCTTGGGTGTTGGTTCCTGAAAATAAGTTAAATTTAGGTTTTGTGCCTAGAACCAAGCCCAGTAACCGTAATCCACACAAACAAGTTCCATTAAATCAATGGCACTGCTTGTGTCATGCTCGAGGCAGGATCTGGCCTGGCAGCTGTGCCTTCTGCACGCCAGCTGGGCAGGCACTTCTCCCTTCTCTTAACGAAGATACTTTATTATACCAAAGATTATCTGCATTTCTAGGCTCTGCCTGCTCTTCAGCTATTGGATACATACTTCAATGCAGTAATTGCTTAAGTTTAGTGTAAGATGTAGTCATTTATAACACAGAGCTATCTTATATTAGCACTGTATTGTATTTACCGTAATGGGTTATTTTAACATTTTAAAAGGTTTTTTTTAGCATGGAAGGAGTGAGAAGTAGCTTTCTGTGCAGTACCTAAGGCCACTGGCAGTGAGAGACCCCTGTTGGGAGGAACTATAAGCCTTAAGTAGTGTTAGCAGAGTAAACTAGGACCCCAAAGAGGGAATGTTACCTGTGATTTTATTATAGGGGCAGCTCTATACCGTGTAACTTATTATTTACTATTTACATGCCAGTAATATCTAGGTGTTTCAAACAGGAAGGGCCCTACGCTTCCATGTGCTGCACAAACCTTTGGCAAATGACACCTGAAAACTTGAAAAAGGACTGGACAAACCCTGCCCTCAGACTCAGGCAGGAAATATCATGGCTTGTTACAAATCGCACTCCTCTGAAGATTTAACTTCTAAGAAAACATTCAGAAACATCAACGATTTTTACAACTGAAATTATAAGGGAACCTTGATATCATTAGAAATTTTTTTCATTTGAGTTTATTAAGCTAATCAAAAGCTCTTCATTTCAAACCCAAGCAGTATCAAGCCACGTTTCCCACTGTGGTCGGGCAGTTCCCTGGCCAGGCCCGGTGCAGAGCTCAGAAGCCTGATGCCTTAATTCTCTCCCAGGAGCCAACAGTGAAAACCTCACTTTTGGAAGAACTGCATTTTTACTCTTGTGGGGGTTTTTTGTTTTGTTTTGTTTTCATGAAATAGCCTCACCAGAATTAGGCCGTGTTCTGCCAGACGTGTTTTCCTGAACGCCAGACAAACCTCATCGACAGCTTCAGCTGATGGGTGACGTTACTGGTTACTCACAAATAATTGCTAAGGGAACATGAAGCCAGTTACAGGAACCAGAGGTAACTGTTTTGTAGAATGTTTTCAATTTAGTCAAGGCCAAAATGAAAGTAATTTTGGTTTTGTTTGAAACAGAAACAAGATTCACTTTGGCAAAAGGAAAACTCATGTCAGCCGATAACTTTATTGTCCTTGAAAACCTCCAGGATCTGTTGTGTAGAAAACTGTTCCCAGACAAGTTGAACAAAACCAATTTGTGCCTACCTATGCTGTCAGTTAAGTTTTCCAGCTCTTTGCCAGTTATTAATTGTGTCTCTCTCTCTGTCTTTGCTTATAGCTTCCATGATGTTTCAGTATTTTGTCAAGGTGGTCCCCACAGTGTATATGAAAGTAGATGGTGAGGTAAGTACCATTTTTTCCCCTATTGCTTTGGCAAGTGAAAGTGTTCAGACTTTCTCCTCATTCTGATACTGACCTCTGGTGGAAACAACACAATCTGTTTGACTTTCTTTGTGTAACTGCCCAAGTAAGAATACCAATTTCTATGGTGTGTGGTT
>JAOXNG010000026.1:55879871-55890922 GCA_028566535.1 Scolopax minor | reverse complement strand
CCTAATTTAAATCAAGAAGTGAATATCTGGGAGAAAATACATATCTCATCAGTGGGGAGAAAGTTTAGAGGCTAGAGGGGAATGAAGGCTTTCTGTATCTCAGGATCAGCTGAGCAAGGGGAAAAAGCATCCATGGACAGAGGTTTTAAATGATGTTTTCATTAAATATTTAGGGAAGGCTTATGGGAAGAATTAAGGACAAGTTCATGTGTTTCATGGTGACACAAACATAGGTCAGTTTCTCAACTAAGGGTTATTCATATGTTTCAGACTGATTCAAAAGAATTGAGGGAAAAAAATTTAAGAGCAATCTCTCACTAAAGAAAGGCCAGTGGGAATGAGGCTGTCACCAAAGATGAAGTTTAAAGTGGAGTTTCATTTTGTCTTTTATGTTTCAAATGTTTTCCTACTGGACTGAGAAAGGAGAACTGTCCTACATTCTGCCACCACCCAGCAGCCACATGGTAATGAGTTAATCATGTCGCTCTGCTCTTCCCTCCTTCACCAGGCCAGCTTTTCCTCTCTTCCTTTTAGACTGTAAATAAAAACTTTTTAGGGAGGCTATCACACAGTTTGTATTGTGTGAACGCATCATACAGCAATGGCCAGGCTCAGCCAGGGCTTCTTGGTGCCAGTAGATAGTAAGCATATATATTAGCATGGCTAATTAATATTCTGCCAATATGACTCCTTTCTATTTTGGTTTATAATCCATTACTGTATTCATGCCTTAAGGTCAGTCTTGGATATACAAAGCTTTGTAGGAAAACAAGAGATATTTATATTCTCTTCTGTTTCTTATTAATACATAATCTATGGTCCTAGAGAAACACAAAAAAACCTCCAAAGAATTTTTTTTGGGGAAAAAAAGGATTAATTTTCTCAGACATTATTTATCCAATAAAGTTGATTATATTAATCAATAAATTAATAGAGATAATTTTCTTATAGTCTACCTGAGTCATTATTTAGACTATTCTTCTATGTTTCTAAGAATTTTGATACCTTGTTATTCTGAAATATTTGAGTAACTTGAGACCAAGAATTATAGCTCTTTATTTGTTCTTCTTCTCTGTCAGTCTTATATTCTCATTAGATTCTTGTTACCTGTGCCATGACAACAGTATTCTAATTTATCTGTTTTTCTGTTCTCTGGTAATGAATTAACGATGATGGGAACCATAGCAACTGAAGCAAAAACTTCATTAAGCAAGAACAATTTTTCAGTTTACACTGTTCAACATGAAATTGCTTTTGGTAACAAAGTCTTCCACAGAATGATCAAAACTAGAACAAAGAAAGCAGTTAAGCTGAAACCTGGTGCAGAGGACTCTGTATTTCAAACTGTGAGATGTTGACCAGGTTTCCACCTTAAGAATAATCAAAGATGATCAAAGATGATAGCCACTAAAGTGTCAAAAAACACTCAGAAACTTCATAAGTTTCAAGAAAACATTTGGCAGTATTCACCATGATTCATCCTGAAATGTTACTGTAAGCCAACAAAAATTGTTAAAACCATCAGACCTCTGTTTTAAAGAAAAGTTTCCCATCTTCATAGATGATGAGAGAGCATAGATGGCTGCTCTCAGAAAAGTATCCATTCTATCACTTTGTCTTTTTGATGTTGCCAACAGTTTTGCTATTACAAAAAGATATAGGCATAGATACAAGACACAATGCCCTAGCATATCTGTGTTTTGATTTCAGGCCTTCTAAATGAAATCTCTCTCAACATGTGAGGATGGAGGCCTATCTACTTTTGCAAAAAGGATGGAGTTAACAATCAGCTGTGACAATATAACATTTATGACATCTTCAGTAATTTACCATTCAAGAACTACTTCAGAAGATAAAAGAACTCAGAAGTGAATTAATAGCAGGACTAAACATCCTAGCTGACAGATCACCTGTCCAAGGCCTAGGTCATCTGAAGCACATGAACTGATACAAGGGCAAATCAATTATCTTGTCATCTAATGAGAATGAGGACAAGAAATGACCAGCAACTGCTTTGAGTTCACAGTGAACATTTTTTTATGTATTAAAGACCAGGAAAGTAGCCTTTTCTAACTAATAAGGCAGAACTAATTAAGAACATGAGAGAGAAAAACAACTTAGTGGGAGTGACCATAAAATTGGAGAGCTGGTGATACATAGCAAAGAGGGAAGAGAGAAGCAAAACAAAACCACTTTGTATTTGAGGAAGACTGACTTCAATAAACTGAGAGATCTGGTGAATATAAGCCCAAGAGAACCACGTCTTAGTGTCCACAACAGAAAGTGAGACACAGAAAACACAAGAAAACTTCCTGTGATTAGTGGCCAGATAGGACCAAGAAGGTATAATCTCTGTTGCTCAACAGAGAGGAATGCTGAAGGACGCTGAGAAGACTGAAGTGTTTGGTGGTTCTTTTACACTGTTCTCACTAGAAAGGTCAACTGCAAGTACAGGACTAGCACAATTAACACTGGCAACTAAAAGGATTCTATCTCAAGCTGGAATAGACAAAGAGGAAAATGCATAGTACATATCTAAAGAGGATGCTCTCAAATTGGCTAAGCTTGATAAATGTTATGCTCCCATGACTAAAAAAACCTTAGAGCCAGTACTGGTTATTTCTAAGATTTCATGAAAGACAGATGAGGCACCTGCAGACAGTAAAAGGAGCAAAGACAGTCCTTGTTCTTTGAAGTGGGAAAAGGAGGCAGTGAACACAAAAGCACAAGAGATGTTCTGGACAAAAACAGAGGTCACTGAGCATAGCCAGCATTAAATATCCAGGTGAAAGCATAAAAATAGAGAGCAAGTGTGTAGTGGTACTTCCCAGCCTGCCAGGGTCCATCTCATGGGGAGGTTCATGAGCCAGTCTTTATATTTCATAATATTGATAACCTTTTCCCCCCATTAATTCATACAGCAGGTTTTTAAAGTTTTTGAACCTTTTTGCAACATTAGCATCCTCATTATGCTGTTGAGAGGCTTTCTATAAGTAAACTACACGCTTTGTAAAAGAGTATCTACTTCTGTTTTTCCCGAATCTGTTACCTCTCAGTTTTATTTTATGGTCTGTATTGGAGACTGGTGCCTGGGTGTGCCATAGGTTATTCAAACCTAAAATGAGACTGGAGTAAACAAAATTTCAGAGGCTTGCAAGCCAATTGGAGATAGTGACAATAGGAACCAACTAAGAAAATACCATAATCCAAAACTGTGATTTTTGAGCTTCTTCTTTAAATATGTCAAATGCTGAATGTCCCTTTAGAAGATGTCCAAGGATCTATGCAGCTACCAAATCCCCAGTCACAAGAGAGTCAAATTTAATTTCTTATACCCAGCTAATGGCAAAATATTTGATTTTAATCTTGTTCCTGAGTTCAATGATGAGGAAAACTAAAGAGCTTCTAAATTACTATTATGTACAGAGGTAATTTAGCTTTTTTTTATTGTGGGCCAATAAAAACTCCATAAGTCAATTTTACTTGTGGTATCGTAGTCATGGGATCCATTTTAAAGGCTGTAAAGGGATGTACTAGAGGTATCAACCCAATGTCATCAGAGCAGTGCAAATCAGATTTCCAAAAAAATCAACAGGAAAATCCAGATTGTTTGAGTTAATGGTTTTTGAAAAGACTGTTACTTTATATATATAGTATATATATATAAACATATAAATGCTATTTCTTTAGTAATGTTTATAGTGTCTTAATTGTGCTTAACTAAAGAAAATTTACTTAAGCTATAGGCATAATAAATGTTTTATGAAAACCTAGAAAGACCTGAGAAAGTTTAAGACAACAAAACAAATTCCTTACAAGTAATTAGTGTCTTCCATTGATTAAATACAGTGCAAAAGAATGTTCAAAAGTGTTGTTTAAAATGTTTATCGTAACAAGGCTGAAAGATTTAGGCAAGAATATGATCAGTGTAGAAGTACAGAAAATTATCATGAAAATGTAGTCGATGTATATATTCATAATTTTGCAATGGCTTTTTACATTTTTTTTTGTCTCTGATATGGATCTTAAATAAAGCACATTATTATTTACTTTTGAAGACAGATACCATGTAATTTTCACGAATTATTTCTCCTATATCTCTAAGAACCTTATTCTCCTATATCTCTAAGAACCTCACTGTTATGCCTCTAAAATCACAAATCTACTTTAAACTTTAAGTATCTAACATATCTGTAGAGAATTCTGTCAGCAATGAAATCCTTAGATTTCAAATAAAGCAAAATTCTGCTAAGTAGCTTCATAAATGTGATGGTTCAGCAAAGGGAGTCATGAAAGTTTTCAAAATGATCAGAGGAAACTGACTGCCTGCTCGTTGTCTGAGAATTGTTGCACAGATTCAAACCCCTTTGACTTTGGTGGAAAAGCTGTGGTTCAGTTATCACAACATATCACAATAAAACATCTTTTTGTCTTCGAAGGAATATGTAAATACTAAGAGAGATATAATCTCCTGTCCAATTTCAAGATACTGGGTAAGATTCAATTTGCTTACTTTGATTCCTAAGTTGGAGTGCAGGTGGAATTTGTGTGCCTACTGTTTAAAAGTACAGGTATTTGGCAAATAGCTACAGAGATTGTGTGGGTTATGGGGAACAAAAGGGAAACAGGGTAAAAGCTTAGGATTTAGGGGTTTTTTGTTATTTCTTGAGACTTTTATAGCAAAAATGAATCCTGGAAGAGTGGCTACTGCTGTGGGAATATGAAAATTTCATCTTAGAGCTCCAAATATGAATACATACCATTTTTTCTCTGTCAAGCCTTCTTTTGTGATGATATTACTTGTCACTTTATCAGAGAATAAACAACCATAAGATGAAACTTAAAACTTTAACTGTGATAAATTTTTGAAAGACAGAATATTATGTACAACTCTTTTTATTTTAGAGGAGAAAAGAAATTTCTTTGAACTGTTTTGAGGGAGTTTCAAAATTAATCTTAATGGATAGATTATTTAATTTTTTGGCATACACATCCACATAATATACCTATTCCCTCTGTGAGGTGAAAGCGTAATTGCAACCCCGAGATGAAAGTAACTATGCTTCTACCTAAGATGACATTACAGCTGCAGGACAGGACATGTTAATACTATTTTTTTCCTCTCTTTTTCTCCTTTACAAAGTTATTTTACCCTTTTGTGATGAATCCCTAGAGGTCAGTTGTGATTAAAAAAATCAAAATACTGAAGACATAAATTATTCTCAAAACAACAACAAAAAAATAATAATGAACAATATTTGAGGCAAAAAAAATCTTAATTGCTAAACAATGTTGAATATAGTCATTATAAAACAAACCAAATTTGCAAGCAGTGCAAAAAAGTTCTGTCAAAAACCAGAGGAAACATATTGTTCAGAGACTTAACTGTTTGATCTTTCCTTACAGTGTTCTTAAGCTGATAAAGCAGAAGCAGTATCATGTAGGAGCAGAGGAGGAATATGGACCTTTACGCAATTTTATGCCACTGCAGAAGGACAAACTTTTGAGCTACAGACGTAGAAGGCATCCAAAAATCATTGGAAAGTGTATTTTTTTTTCCAGATGTTAAGCATATGTAGGAAACTAGCATGAACTCATTTAATTCCAGTGTGTAGACACAGGTAAGATTTCACGAGAAGAATATTTTTTTAATTTTGCCAAGATCTTTTGAGCAAAGCTGGTTTGGGTGTGAGGCTTTGCCATGCCAATAGCAATGGTGCACACTTTATCATGAAGACATGGATACAAAACCTGAATGTTAACTCCAGACCCTGGGAAGGTAAAACAATAAATATGAGATTTTGTTGATGAATTAAATCCCATGAAGCTCAAAAATATATTGCAAATGATGGTTTTGGAGAGGCCCAATAGCTACTTTCCACATTTTTAACACTTTGAAAAGCCAAAAGTATGTTGGGAGCATGCCTGAAGCAGACATGGATGCTGTTAACTCTATGATGCATGGGGTGAAGGCAGGTTTTCTGGGGAGGTGTTAAACTAATCAAAATAACATAATTGACCTCCAAAACGAGCTGGCTCATTGCAGCCAGCAGGATGTACAAATGTTAAGAGAAGCCTGCATCCCCTACAAAAAGCAATGAAAGAAGCAGCTGTGACAGCAGGAGTTACAAAACAAGCTGAAGGTTTTCTTTGGACCTAGAAGTTTTCCATGCTGGCCTTAGGCTCACATTTTTTATTCCTTTGACCAGAAAACTTCTCTCACCAGATAACCACCTCAAGCAGAAAAAGCGAGGTTCTGCCCAGGGTACTTGGAGGCTGCTATTTACCCGCCGTAAGCATCTAGTGTGTATTTGCTAGTGTTTGCTGATGGAGAATCAGCGAGTCCTCTGCTTTCACTGGTAATGTCAGACCTTGTGAGTTTAACCACTAGTTTAATTCTACCCTGATGCATTGTCAGTTGTTTCAAAGAGTACTCACACAGTCATGTTTTCCTGCTATTAGCTTTATTACCTTTAAGGGCTACAAAGAAAGAACTGGTTTACTCAAAATTCACAATCATGTGTGCGCATGACTCGGAGGCTGCGGTGTAACGTGAACTTGCTGATATCCTGAAGATCTTTTGGGGTAAGAAATAGTTCAATTTCTCCATGTAACAAAATCAAGGCCAGCAAGCAAATTTAGAGCCATGATTTCAAATGTCTGAACCTATGGAGATAAAACCAAGCTATGCAATCCTGGGCTCCTACTAATCTGTTATGAAAACTCTAACTTTCTCCTGAGTGTCTCCACAACTTCTGCAGTTAGTAGGTGCTATGAGGGCTTCTTTTCACAGCGCCATCCATCTTACACACCTATGTTGCATATATAGTGGGAGAAGGCTGCTGCAAACCTCAGGTACTTCTGAAACTGAATATGATCATAAAGGTGAGCAACAGCCTGCAAAGCCTCAAGTTTCTTTTCAGTCAGCTGCTGGCCAAGAACATCAAAGTACATTTTCCATGAAGGGAAGAAAGGTCAAGGTTTCCTGCTTAGTGATCAAACACAATGCAAGCTTCTGTGAGAAAGGATGTATTAATTTATGATGGCATTGTCAGTTTAAAGTTTCTGGCAATATTTTTTTCTGAATTCCTTAGTGGTGAGATTCACATAGGGACAAAAATGTTTGATACTGACCTCATGAATGACTGCTATTTCTAATTTGAATATGGCTTTTTTAGCTTCTTTCCAAGACTTCTTGCAAATGGCTTGATATATTTGGGAGGTATGTACAAGAAAGTTTCTGGAAGGACTATTTTCTCAGAACTACTTTCATTAATTCATATGCATCCAGATGTGTGCAATCTTTTACAGCTGTTACAGGAGCAGTGCCTGAACCTTCACGCAGCTCTCCTGATATCTGTGAACCTCCTCTGTTTATGGAGGGGACTATATTGCAAACTATATTCTGTCAGATCAGAACACCAGTGTCAGCAGGGTGAGCAAACGGAGGACTGAATGGCCTGCACTGAAAATTGAAGGCGTTATTGTGTCTAGGGAGCCTAGCAAAAAAAATATCAGCTTTGAAAACGTGAAAGCTATAGTCTGTTGCTTAGACCCTCCGCAGGAGTGCTGTAGAGAAAAAAAACACCCAACAGTCAGCCAGCATCAAGAATAGAAGACTGCTGATAACAATTTAAAGGACTTTTCCAATATGTGTCCCTTTTCAAACATTTTTGAAGGTGAAGCAACTACGGGAGGCATTTCTCTACGGAGAAAATAAAGTTAGAAAATATGAAACTGTTGTTCTTTTTGCCTGGATGTACAGTATGGGGCAACCACTGTACACTGGATGTTCCGCAACCACTAGTAACTTTCCCGTCCAACCCAAACCATTCTATGATTCGGGTTTGGGGCCATTTTGCAATGGCTTTGTCTCGGTTTATATGGAGGGATTTTGCAGAAGACAATTGTTTCCACTCAGTGTGTGAAATGTGATTAATTGTAGGTGACTTTGATGGATGCTGCTTCTGAAAGCAATGAAATTCAGAAGGGCCTTAATCAGTTGTGTATGAGCACCATATCCATAGAGCAGAAAATGTAAAGCCAGGGCAGAAAAAAAACAGCTGTGCAAGCTAAGTGCATAGAACCTCCGGCTTTTAAAAATCCTCAGAAACAAGGTGGAGATCACAACCCTGATCAGTGAGTGAACCTGTCAATCTCGAGTTCTCTCCGGAAGCTTCTGAAGGTGATACCAATGAGCCTGACAGATAGCTTTTCTGTGGCAGAACTGAGACTTTTAGGGCTTAAAGAACTGAGCTATTCCCTTCAGGCTGACTAGCAGCTGAGGCTTTGAAAAAATCAACAATAGAATATCTAAAGAGGGTACTTCTTTGTCAACATCTCCTGGGTCCCTGAAAACATGGCTTGGTTGAGAGATGAGAATCTGCCTCTTTCACAACTCTCTATCAAGAGCCCTAAAAGAGCCGCAGCATTTGACTCCTGGGGATTTAAGCAGTGACCATACCACAAAAAGCGCTTGATGTCATAAGAGAAAGCTCTTGGTGCCTTACTTTCAATGCAGAAGAAGGCAAGCAACAAAATAAAAGAGCCAAATTCATGTAAAAAAAAAAAATTAAAAAACAGGCTTTTTTTTTAAAATAAAACCTCTTCTGCAACATCCAACACGGTTTATTGGGACTGGTAATTTTTGCTGTCCTTTTGACAAGAGGTTTTGACCAGGCAGTGGTGGAGCATGGGGAGCAGAGGAGACCCAGCCTGCCTGGCACCCAGCCACCAGCTGGGGCAATTAAGGCCACTTCTTTTGCAAAGGAAAATATAAGAGCCAAAGGCACCCTCACCTCCTGGATGCTGAAACAGAGCAAAGAGCAGCTTTAACTGGATTCATAAAAGCCAAACTTTTCACCTCTGTGCTTTGTAAATATCTGATGTATGTGAGGCAGGATGATCCACACAAAGGAAAAACAAGTGTGTAGACTCCATCGAGCAGGAGAGATGCAAGAACTGCCAAACCTAAGGAATGCCAAACAACTGCAGTTCTGTTGGCCAGGAAGTATTAGGAAGTGTGAATAAATATTACAAGAAAGGAAATGCTGAAGTACTACTAAATAAGCTGGGCTGATCTCATATATATTTCTTAGAATGAAAAAGGAGGTTTTGTGTATAAAGGCTAAAGGGTTAGTTAGTTATTTTAGTGTACTCAGTTTGGGGAAGAGTATTACCCAAGCTTTTTTCACACCTAAAGTCTGGGAAATTTTTGCATATATGCTGTGTCAGATATATATTGATCAAAGGTAAATAAAACATGCACTTTTGGAACATCAGAAAAGCCTTTACATGGACATTGGACTTGATTGGAGATCAATTCTTTTCTTCTGTTTTCTCTTGTAAAAGCCGAAAAACAGAGAAAGTCTTCTAACTCGGTATTAGATGTTTGTGTGCTTTTACTATATATGCTTTTTAATATTGAGTACTGAAATTTTGCTTTAGATAAAGTGATTCTTTATTACTGCATTGTATAATCTCTTTGAACCAGCCTGCTGGGATAAAGAAACACCACGGTAGTGAAAGACAGGCACCAACAGACTTTTTATTGAGAAACATGATTTAAAAAGATCTATTGCAAGAACACACAAGTCCAGGATTGCTGAAACGTGTTTGAGCACGTCCTATGTTTTATGTTTTAATTTTATAAACTGCATCACCAGCCAGTTGTGCTGCTCAAAACCAAGAGAATATAGTCCTGAACTCAGTTCTGGAGATAGTTCAGAAGATAAGCCCTTGCCATGGTGACACAGAAGAACATATGGTGATATACAGAAACAACTGAGCAGGGGTCTTGCAATAGTTGAGTGCGCAGTGTAGTACCAGAGGCATTTTTGTTTAAAATTCATAGCTTTTCTAGGGGAGGAAGAGCAAGTTGTAAATGTTCATACAAATGAAAATATTTCCAGCAGTTGTTTTCTGCCAGGCACACTGCAAGCCATGCTGTGTGTGTGAATTCAAGTGGTTTGCCAAGGCCATAGACAGATGTTTCCCAGGTCTATCTCTGCTGATTGGAGATGGTACTGTCCCTGCCTCCCTAGCCAGAAGTTACTGCCCCCACAGCTCTGCTGGCTGGTGGCTCTTCTTCAACCCTTTTCTTTGGATGTTCCCAAAGCCACCTCATCCATCTTCGTTGGCAGGTCAAAGACTCTGTCTGACTTTGCCAGACAAGATATGGTTAACCCCTTTGACTGGCAAACCTGTGTGAACAGGAACAGCACAGCAATGGCTGGTACCATCTTCAGATGGTACAGCTGTTTGCAAAATTAAGATCTGACTGCAATTTCCATCCATGACCTCGAAAGAGTCAACTGTCTGGAAAACAGTCGCAGGAACATGTCGAAGTAGATGTCTGTTCTTGTCAGAGTCCACAGACACCATATGGCATAGCTGTGTAGTGTCTGTATTTCCATGCTGTCAGATAACACATTGCTTTTCACTTTTCTGTCCATAATGCTGACCAAGTTGCCATGCATGGCCACCTAGTTGTACTAAGTGGGTAGAACAAAGATTTCAGTGAACATACTACTTCTCTTAGGTTCCCAGAGCTCATAGCCATGAGTAAATTCCTTTCTCTAGAGATTTAGTCTTATACATCTTAGTTACTTACCCCACGTTTATATGTAATGTGCAGCTTAAGAGTCCCAATCTGATTTTAGATTTCAGCCCTTCATTTCTATAAAGGTCAAAAAAATCAATAGAGTAAAATAAAGTAGAAGGAGGCTTTGACACATGATTATGCAGAAACCCAGTGAAGACCATCAAATGTCCCCAAATCAAAATCTTCCATAGCTGCTATCAGGGAGTACTGAGTTGCATCATCCTTTTCAAAAACTTATTAAGCTCCATCATGAAACAATTATTAACAACTATATGATTCTTTGAACTAGGTTCTCCTCTCCCACTGGTCCAGAACAGCAGTGCACTGACAGATATCGACTTTTTTTCAAAATCCAGCAGTCAGAATGGTTTGTGTTGGAACCTGGTTCTAACCCCCCTGCCATGAACAGGGACACCTCCCTCTAGAGCAGGTTGCTCAAAGCCCCATC
>JAOXNG010000026.1:55862916-55874452 GCA_028566535.1 Scolopax minor | reverse complement strand
CAAAAAGGACTTACAGTCATGTAGTATATTCAAATAGATAAAGCATTTGGAATTTGCCTGTTACATCGAACCACTTCATCATCATGTATGACCTTTGGAAAGAATGAAGAAAAGAAACAGTACTGTGCAAAATATAATATCTTGTTTAGAAACCTATATATTAGTCATTAAAAAAGGTTTTATACATATTTTTTTGCCAAGACTTCACTAGAAGTGATTTTCAAAAACTAATTCCTAAATTCAGCAGTCATTTTTTTGTCCTAGATTCTCATAAACTGAGTCAAGTAACATTGATTTTCCCTTATTTGGGATTAAACTGCCCTGGTCTGATTGACAGTGCATTGGAATCAGAAGTCCTGTGTGATACAGGACAAATCACCTTACTTTTTCCTTTGCCATTTTCTCTGTTCAGCAGAGGGACATGGTACCATTTTATTGCCTTGTTTGAGATCTAAGGATGACTGGAGCCTTGTGTAAGTAAGTGTCAAGTATAACCTCACTTCTAGTATCTAATTAGGCCAAATTCTACTCCTGTATCTATAAATATGACTCTTGTTAAATTCAGCAGAATGTCGTAGGATGTAAGAAAGAACATTATACAGTCAGCAACTGATAGATCAATTTTCAAGCTGTGTAAAAAGATTTTTAAATCTAAGTAATACTTAACCTGAAGCATCCTGATGGACTTCATTTTGTCCTATGCTTTGATATGAAAACCACTCTTCCAGGGGCCTCGGACCTTTTAAACGTGGAAATTTATGCCCGGCAAGGCTATAGGACCTGGGCATACCGTGACCTGGGGGCAGAGGAGGAGTTGGCACCTGGCAAAACTGCTCAGGGCTCAACAGACACAATCCTCTCGGCTAGAGCTGAGGAGAAGCCCCGAGCATCCTTGCTGATCCTCTCTGAGTGTTCTTGGTACTCAGTTTTCAAATGTAGAAAAAAGTCATGATCCTGTGCTGGGAAGAGAGGAGCTGCCAGAGCTATTGGGAAGGAGATAAAGTCTTTGTCAGCCCCTAAGGAAACGTCCATATCTGAGATGTCCAGCTTGGTGTTTTTAGGATGGAGGCCAAAAGTGCATAGAATTTAGTACAAATCAATGTGTTGTTGCAACAGCTATATCTTTCTAGTCCTAGAAGAAAAATCAGGCTTCTATAACCCTGGTTTACAACTCTAAGGTAACACAAAGTTTAAATTAGAGGAGATTTTTTCCAGTTTGGATCAATTTATCTACAATATAAGACTCTTATGAACTTTTCTCTATGTAATATGTAGAAGTTTTTAATAAAATTATTGTATTTAGGTTTTCTGAATGCTCTCAGACATTCCTCTGCTTCAGCTGACTTTCTCAGGGCACATAAATACTTGCAACAAGTAGAGCTGTATGAGCTAGCAGGAGAAAAAAAAAAAAAAGAAAAAGAAAAAAAAAACTGGCAAGCAAGTTCTCTGTTTCTTTGAAAACTCTCCAACATCATGAATCCTGTGAGAGCTTAATTAAAATGAAAAGGGAATTTTCAAAGGGAGAAAACAAAATAAGCTTTTTTAATGGTCTATTTTTGTTCTGAGCTCAGAAAATCTCTTTCTCTTTTTCAACTGGCTTCCCCAAAACATAAATATTGGCAGCTTTAAGGTTTGTTTTTCATCCTCTTGAGCAAGAAGCAGTGAGTTCAAAAGCTTTTTCCAGTCAAGCTTAGAGGGTTTGCTCACCAGAGCTTGGATTTCTGACACAACTAGTGAGTCTAGAACAGTAAACACTACCATGAAATTAAAGTTGCCATTTCAAGGGAAAGATGATTAAATGGTAATGTATTCACATTGCTGATAATTAAGGGAACAAGTTTTTTGCAGCCACAGCAGTGCATAAGGGTCAAGGTTAACCAAACCCTACGCAAGACCATAGGCTCACATGAATGAGGGTTATTTCTGCAGCCAACCTTACTTGAAAAGCAAACTTCTCATCCACCTTCCTTTCGCCAGCTAATTGAACAGTCGGGTGCTGCTTTTAACATGAGTCCAGAGCAAGACTTGAATGTCTCAGTCCATATCAAGACTAACCTGCTCCAGCCATCTGCTGTTAAGCTACTGTTAAGTTAATCTGCTGTTAAGTTGATATTTCAAAGCCTTTAGAGATAGGAATTGCTGGAACTTGGATATCCACCATTCTTGTCAAAAAAGCATGTTCCCTTTCATCCCAAAATAAGAACAGCAATCCAATCTTTAACTGTCAAACATTTTTCAAACATGACTAAAAAGGTTCACATAATTCAACTTGCTTCAGCCATCTCTGCAGGAGTCTGACAGTGAAAGTATGGAAACTTACACATTAGCTATTGATGAAAACATGGTTGTAGAATCCTCTCTGACTTCACAGGTGTAAATCAACAAATTATTGTAGTTGCTGTTGCAGGATTTCAAAAGCTCTGAGCTTACCTTGTACTTTTCTGCTCACTCATGAACTCTTCTGAGCACAGTCCTGACCAACTATGTCTTTGTGTCCAGTGTGGCTGTGTGTAAGATCAGACTCAGGGCTTGTGCAATGGAGAGTCCAGTGTCATTGCACATTTTGATGTAGCATTTGATGTTTTAATCTAAACAACACAATATTAAGGGTTTGTGTGCAAGTATTGTAGCAGCTGGTTTACTTCGTACATGATAGAGAGTTATGTCCCACCAAAGGGAGAGTGCAGAGCCCGCTCTCACTGCCTGTGACATTGCACTTGAGCAGATCAGTGAACAGGGACACTTATGCAGGGTCATGTACGTGTCCAATTTCCGGAACAGTAATTAGCAGTGGCAGGTTCTCTTTCAAAAGAGAGATTCTGGACCAGGCCCAATCGCTCTATCCCTCCAGACAGCGCTTCTGGGTTCATTCAGAAGTTCCCTTGAAGTACTTTTAAGTCAAAGTACTTTCCTGTGCATTCTTGCCAGTCCTGTATGTGGTGAACCTCTTCCCACTAGGGGAAGAAAGTGCTGTGCATGTGTTTTTCCTTCCAGAGGTCATTTATGGGACAAAATCAGTCTTCTAGATGATTAGCTTAGGATTTTAAGAAACGTGGTTTGCACTAGACTTATTTTAAATATTGATGGTAAGATTTAGTCAAGGTTGCCTGAGGATAACAGTGGCTTATGCAACTGGTCAGCACACAGCAACGTGCTATTCAATTTCTCTTTCATAGGGAATCTTTTTTGTAACTGGTCCAAAGATTGGCCCATTCTTTCCCCATTTATTTGTAATGTAATTTGGGTATACTTAATGAATTACAAAAATGGACAGAAATTAGCTCATCATCCCATAAAGATAATACATTTCTAATTAAGAACTATGAATATGGGTCACACTTTGCAGAGGGAAGCATAAGTCAAGCATCTTTCTTCTTGATTTGTTCCAGGTCACTGTTTTGCTCTGCCTGGTTGCAAAACACTAATGGATCGTCGTGATAAAAATTCACTTTTGCATCCATTTGTTATATTGCTCTTTAAATGTCTGTTTTACTCAATATATCTTGATTCTATCCTGCTCCCACTTGCAAACACACCACACTTTACTGGAATAAAATTTTATCCCTTTTGGTCCTGTAAATGAGAGAGAGGCTGTAGACAGTTTTCTTTGCAGCACTGGCAGTTTTAAGTTCTAGCATATGTTTGCATAATAAATTCATTCAAGACAATTTTCAAGTGCACATTCCTCTCAGAGCCAGTTTTCTAGACACTGCAGTGGGTCCCTCTAATCTAAGTTGTTTATATTGGCATTAACAAAGAGCTTCTATAGCAAGGGAGTTAAAAAAAGACAAAGTCGTGCTTCAAGGAATATTGAAGATGGGTACATGAAAAGGGAGCTGGAAATGTTTTCCTAGTAAAACTGGGGCTGAGCAGATGTCTTCTAATATAAGCATCGTTTGATAACCAGTGAAAGACAAGAGATTTTGGACTACTCTGGCATTCTGATGTTAGAAAGAAGCTTTTTAAGATACTGAAGAAGAAAGAAAGACGTGCAATAATCAATGTTGAAAAGAAAATGTCAATAGAATACATCTCTAGAGCAGATGGCCTAATGCTGCAATTATGAACCTTCTGCTTCTGACTCTCTTGTAGATCAATCACTTTCATGCAGCCCCAGATAACAGCATCAGCAGTGGATGATCACGTATTACCATTAGGTGAGCAATGCTGGTAGGGATTACGATCCCCAGTTTGGAAACAACCGGTCTGGTGGAACTGGTATGTGTGCTGTGGCAGCACCTCGAGGCCTGAGATGGATCACCCTGTTATGAGATGAGGGGACAAATGGTGGCTCCAAGAGCTTTCATTTCAGGTGGTAGCTGGCTGAAGTGGGCTGAGAGGTAACAGCAAGGTAACCCTGCCAAACGTAACAAGCAGAGCCGTTGTAACTGCCGGCCACGCACCTACGGCCAAATGCTTTATAGATTTTGTGTGATTAATATTTGCACGCCTTTCTGTGCTGTTGGCTTTTCTGAGCAAGTGACACAATCTTTGAAATCTGTACGTTCTGTGGGTCTTTCACCTATTGCTGTGCCTGACACCTCGGTAGGGAACAGCAACACATCCGAGAGGCTCTTTGAGGAGCTCTGGGGCAGCAAAGGGTGACACAGTAACTCCACAAACAGACTCTGCTCACGATGAGTAGGGTGTGTGGCAGGGCTGCTCATGAGATTCCGGTGAGTCACAGCATCTCTCTGCTCTTCATCTCAACTCAGGATGGACTTGGGCTGTCATCACACCCTGCCAGCTCCTACAGGGCCCCCAGCACCTGCCGGCTGTGTCATGCCCCGTGACACATCCCTCCTCCTTCACACAATGTTCTGGAGGCTTAACTGGAAGACATTTAATCAAGGGTGCATCTTTTGGAAATCCTAGCATGTTAAGCTGTATTTTATTCCTGGGAGTGGTAACAGTCCCTCAGTTCAACCTCCTCCCCCCAAAAAAAAGTTCCTGATTAGGAAATTTAGTGGAATTGAGGCTCCTAAAGCAACTAATTGCTTTTTTAATATCATCCTGATGAGTAGAATTTACAGTTAAACTCCTTAAACTTCTTTTTGAAGCTTTCCTGCTAGGGTGGGAGTAAAAAAATGTTATTAATTTGGTTAGGCATGGGAAAAGAGCAGCATCCAGGCTAATGATGAAAGTGTTCACTCAGGATACAGAATACTCTGCTGAGCTCCACTCCAAAGGGCAATTTCCCTAATCTATATTGTGTACATCTGGGAGCAGAAAATGAAACCTGCCTCCCTTCATTCAAGGTGAATGTCCCAGCCAAAAAGGTGTAGATTTGTATTCAAGCTTTTCTCTATCACCTGTCTCAATGGATATTTAATTGCACCTGTGCCATCTGTGTCAGTTTCAAGGCAAAAGACAGAATGTCCCCATCCATAGATTTCCTTTAGCTGTATGGTTTGGACATTTCTCTGCTAGACAGGAAATGTTGTTCCACTTTACTTGGGAAGAAGGTGTGTTTCCTTCATCTTCCATGAATAATTAAATGGGTAACTTTTAAAAAAGGTTTTAAAAAAGGTTGATGGGACTACTTTTTCTGTCTTCCAAAGCTTTGGCTGACTGGGTGGCAGTTTCTGCAAAAAAGGCATTAGGCACCCAACTGCAGGAGCAGGCTTGGGGGCTGTGAATTCTGAGGAGCAGAAAGCAGCTCCACTCAATCCAGGCTCAGGGACCTACATTTAGGGCACATATTTTTCCTCCTGCACAATGTGTGACCTTTCAGCAATCTGACTCTTAGCAGCTTAACTTTTTGATGCGCGCTTTACCAATCCATCACTTTTGGAGCCTAAGGCTGTCATTTTAAGAGCTGTGAATCCCATTAAGCTTCCGCACACCTAAAGGTTAGGAATCACGAGGCTGTGATTCATCCCGCTCCTTCTGGAGCTGCGTTACTAAGGGAAGAAGCAATGGTTAGAAGAAGGAAAAAAGCAGTGGTTGGATGGGTTTGTTCCTTCAAACTTAAAGAAATTGTAACCTAAATAAAGCAAAGACTCCTCACCCAGACAGACAGATGCTGGGGAAAGCACTGAGACAGATGGATTGTGAGGCAGATTTAGCATATTCACCTAGCCTTCTTGGATCTACTCCCATTCCCATGGGACTGTCTTAGCTAAATGAGACACAGTGCCAGTGGGACCTCTGTCCATCTGTCCTGACCAAGCAGGATCCCTTGGCAACAAAAATGCAAGATAAATAAGATCAGATTAAAAATAAATAACAAGGGACTTGATTATCTCATGCCTCTGATGAATGGACTGCCCTAGAAGGATGGGTACCAGAAATGTTTATGCATTTCATTTAAAAAAGCCCTTGGATAAAATACATAAATAGCTTTGGGTGCCAAACCCAAATTCAAGACCAGACTTTTCCCCCACTGATGACAATGAACATTTAACACCTTTCTTGGGGGGAAAAGCACTTTCAACTCTGATGTGTAAGAGGGTGCAAGTGAGGTGCACATTTTCTTATGCTGATTTTATACTCTTTTGAATTTCCCTTGAATAAAAACACTCCTGATGTCATACAGAGCAGTCATTCAGTCCTGTCAGAATAGGTGCTATGTATTACTTGTTCTGAAAGCCAGCAGTTGTGTTACATTAAAACCGATAAAGCAATTGTCATGTTTTACTTTAAAAGCACCTTTTACAAAGTGCTAGATTCTAGACTCAAGAGCATAATGCATAGATTACAATAGAGCTTGAAAATCTGACCACCCTCCTTGAATACAAAGGCACAGCAATTTGAGATTTCAGGTTATGCAACATTTGGATATGCTGCACATCTGAGAGCTGAAGCTGGCCTTGAACTGGAAAAGGATTAAATAAGTCAGTCTCTTTTCTTCACAAAACCTTGTGACGTTAGTAGATTGTCTGAGTCATAGCTTCATATTTATAAACCATCGCTAGTGTTTTCACACATTTCAGAACAAAAATAAACACATTGTACAGTCATTTGTTCAAGGAAATTCACCATCTCCAAAGCACACATTTTTAATTTTCTAGTTATATATTGAAATGAAAGGTAGCAACCAAAGGCTGACAAGATTTCTGGGTTTTTTTAAGGTGTTGTGGGTTTTTGTTTTGGGAATTTTAATGGAAGGTTGGACTATTGTGTATGGTTCCAATAAGTTTTTAAATTGAAATTTTTCTGTGTCTGTTCAATAAATATGCTTAGATACATTTTCAGCATTTAATGAAATGAAATTTAAAAACAATTTTTCTAAGATGTTCTAACCTTATGAAAATATAAAAACTATCTTGTCAGTTTTATGTTGCACATTTCATTTCCTACAGTAACTACAATAATATAAACATGCACTTCAGAGATGCTGCAGTTCCTTTTAACAAATGTGTGTAAAATCACTTTGTATAAATTGTGAAACATAGTGGGGAAGAAACTATGGCTTATGAATATGAAGGTATGACTCAGCCAGCCTATTAGTATCACAAGGAGCCTAAGGTTTTATGAGGAAACTGAATTAATATTTGTTCAGCACTTTGAAAATGTAAAGAACAGTGTAAGTGATTATTAATTGTTGGCTTTACTATTAAAAGTGAGAACTAATACCTACGTGAAATAAACATATTTTGTAGTAATTACATGAGAGAGTCCAGAGGTATGCTAGAAGCCTAACAGTGGAATCCTCAAATTTCATAATCTGAATAGAGCAGTTGGTGAAGCTGGATCATTGCAAATTCATTTGCAGACCCCTTGTACAACACTTACCCAGGTTGCAGAGCTAGATGAGGGACCCCTAACTTAATGCCTTGAACATTTGATTTATATCAGCTTGACAGAGAGACAGAACTAAAGATCAAAGCCTTTAAAATTTAGGTGCATCATACTTAACATTTAAGGACTTGATCCACACTTCTTTAGAGTCCATGAGGACTCTGTCATGCATCTGGAGGACAGACATCAAGTAAATAAATGCCCATACCCTGTAGAAAAAAAAAAAATCTAGATTCTTCTTACTCTGTCTCCCTATCAATTCCACATTTCTCTCTGTTTTGCGTTGCAACAGGATGAGTAGAGCATGTCTGCTCCCACAAAGACTAACATTTGGTGGTCTGGGGCTGCCTTGAGTCACCAACAAACCCCAGACTCTTCCTGGGCTTTCAGCCTCTTAGAGAGTCTGGATTGGCCACTTTCTGAAAGATTACTGTGGTCGTTAAGTCAGCAGGAAAAAAAAGGAAGATGCCAATCTCATTTTGGTCACATTTAAATAGAAAGGATAATCACAACTGCTGGCCCTGTCAGACTTTTCTACTGTCTTGAGTTCCCCCCAAGGTTTCAGGCAAGGGGGGAAATGCAGTTTATGGACTACGATTGGAGGCAGGAATGAATGACATGCCAAAGTGTTAATTGACTTTGTGGATAAGGTCTGCTAGTGCAGCAGTTCTGGGTAGTGCATTATTCAACACCAGATACCTTGAAAACTAAAATAACAAGCTGCTGAGGGAGTTTTGACACCCTTTGGGTTAAACAGAAACTTTAAAAAAGATTTTCAAGATTACACTTTTCTGTTTAGGTACCTAAATTCTATCTAAATCCCATGTTGGGCATCAAAGTCCTTTTTGGATTTGGCTCTAGGTAATTCCTCCATTGGGACATAATAGATGGTCCTTAAAATACAGCAACTCAGATGTTTGAATTTTACTGGCTAACTCTCATTGCAGTGATTATCTGATCCCACTGTATTGATAGAAAACATATGCTTCAGGCAATACCATAAAATTCACAACTAGCGAGTTTTACAGACATCAAACAAAACACCCTGATAAATCTTGAGTATTTAGAGTGTACAGTAAGTAGCTGATTTCATTTCACACTTGACATATATTTATTCATTCTAAGGATATTATTGAAAATAATTTTGAATTATTTATGAGGCTCATATAGATTCAGTGTAATGTTGAGAAAATGTTCTTAATTTACTGCAGAGAGTCAATGTGGCCCAAACTCTTGCAAGAGGAATTAGATATTTCCTTTTAACACAAAAAACAATCTCAGCACAGAAGACTTCTATATGCTTTTAGCTACTCAGTAGTGAAAGACTGTCAAAATCTGAAAGGTATCACTCCCACTTTGCTTAGCTGACCTTCTGAGAAATCATTCCTGCTCTAGCAAACTGTGCTTGTTGGGGTTGGTTGTTGTGCCAGAATCTTTGTGCAAAGCCTTGAAAGATATTCCCAAATCACCAAAAATTTTCTGTTGTGGGTTAATAAATACAAACCTTTCTTAAGCAGCCAATACTTTCAAAAATAATCCCCAGCCAAGCACATACGCTGGTATATCCAATAGTGCTTGTTCCATGAATGTTTTCTGTGGGAAATCAATTCAACCAGCAGGCTGAGCAAGAGAGGTTTATCTGCCTGCTTGCTCCCACTATCTCAAGGGCCAAGTTCAAAACAGCACTTTTGAGTGATGTGCTCAGGTGGAAACCTGATTCCAGCTTCTGAGCACCCTACTCATCTCCTATCTGCATCTTAAATTTAAAAGTGGCTCCTATGTGTGTACAGGTAAATCTGACTGTGCTCACTTATTTTCTGCATCAGAGCGTAAGGCTATTAACCAAAGTGCCAGGATTTACTTTCTGAATTGATCATGCGTAAGAGCAAGGAGTGGTTGTCCACTGACAGTGACATAGTATTGAGAGCCAAAGTTTATCAGCAGCTCTGAAACCTTTTGAATAGTTAGGGGCTCCCAGGAGTCGAGGGGAATGCATGCGAGGCCATACTATATTCTGTTGGGATATTGCTGTTGATTTCTGAGGTTCCTAATTGCCTAATTAAGGCAGAACGAGTACCTGTGCCAGGCTGTTTTGTTTAACATATGCTGTATAACAGTCCTAATTTATTTAATTTAAATATAGAGTATTTTATAGAAAATATCCAATATTAGCCTTAGCCTTATCTTCCAGCACTTTGTTTTACTTCTAGTATTGCTTCCCAAGTTGAAGAGCTAATTATCTTCCCTGCATAGCCATTAGAGATTCTGTTCAGCTTGCCAGGAACCTTGTTTTTTACAAACTAAACTAAATTGGCTTCTGGAATCCTTTGCTCTCAGATTTTTAAATCACTGTCACAGTTCTCAGGAGCCCTTCTAAATTCCAAGGGCCCCCCTTGAACTGACTAAGAATCCTAGCAGAGACCCTGTGGCGTGGTGTCCTCACCTGACCAACTCTCCTCCTCCACATTCCTGATTTTTCTAACAAGCAAACTGGGTCCTGTTGGACAAAACATCGGCAATTTCTGTTCACAGGGACTCCCGTAATCCTGTTTCTATTCAGTAGTTATCAGAGTCCCATGTATTGTCTGGGAGTTTATGATCCTCATTCTCAGGACAAAGTTGAAAGAACTCTGGATCGCTCATAACCTTTCCAAACTATACGAACACAAAATGTTTGATTTTACTTTTACTTGCAGAGAAGATGAATGATGGCTCCATCCTAACTTTTTTATTTGCACTCCAATACCAATAATGTTTAATTTGCCAGGAATATTGTCTTACATTCTTATCCTTCTACTGTATAAATTAATGATGTCATCAAGAGCTGTCCAAGCCAAATGAAATAACACTGTATAGCCAAATTTTTTCCTGCCATTTTTTTAAGAATAAATGGCTTTTATTGACCAATCCTACTAATTAAGCTATTGCAAAACGTTTAATTCTGAAGATAAAGCTGACCACCTATAGCTACACTGCTTTCCCTCTGTTGTATCAGCTATGTATGTATACCTTTATACGTTCACAATGAGTTGGGAGAAAGTGTTTCATCCCTAAAAATTGCAATTGAGTAAACTGAGACTGTCAATAGAGGAATCAACACTTGTTTGTAATCACATTTGTATCATTAAAATTCATCTAAACAGAACAACTTGCAAAAAATGAGTTGTATGTATGCACAGAATACTTCACTGTCACAGCCACGCACTTCTCCATCCAATCATAAGCACCATTTAAACATATTGGTAGTTCCTTCTAATTCATGATGATTTTAAGGCTTAAGACATAGCAGTGAGATTGTTCTTGATGATCATTTAACCCCAAGTGAAAGATAGAAATGGCTTGGCCATGTTCTTTGTCATAATGGGTTTAATCACAACCCCAAAACAGCCTCTCCTTGCCTGTACCATAACTTCATCATCCATCAACAAAGCAGGGCTGACTTCTATGTGTGTGCCAAGGTATCTCTAAGAGCAGAGTTTCCCTAAACTGGCCGATGTCACCTCATTATTGCTTGTCTTAGCATCATAGAATCATAGAATCTTCTAGGTTGGAAGGGACCTTCAAGATAATCTTGTCCAACCATCAACCTAACTTTGACAAAAAATAAACACCCACACAATAAACAAAATGTAACACCATCACTAAACCATGTCTCCCAGCACCATGTCAACCTGTCTTTTGAACACCTCCAGGCATGGTGCCACAACCACCACCCTGGGCAGCCCATTCCAATGTCTGATAACCCTTTCAGTCAAAAAAATTTTCCTAATATCCCTCTCATCATCTGGACGTC
>JAOXNG010000026.1:55777618-55790286 GCA_028566535.1 Scolopax minor | reverse complement strand
CATGCATCCTATCACTAAATTCCAGGGAGAAGAGCTCAGCACCTCCCTCTCCACTTCCCCTCCTCAGGGAATGGTAGACAGCAGTGCGCTCACCCTTCAGCCTCCTTTTCTCCAAACTAAATAGTAATAACTGTAAAGTATTTCTTTAAACTTTCACCAGTTCTTCAGGAGTCATGTTTTAAGAAAATCCAGGATCAAGCTTTCCCTTGAAATTATGGAATTTCTCATTCAAGAAAACTGAAAAATATCTGAGAAGAATCTTTCAGATAATACACACGCAGGCTCCTGACTCAGTAATGAAATATTTTAAATACAATTAAATAAGTGGTTTAGAACCAACCATCTCTAATTCTATTTCCCTAAATCAGAACCAGGATTCATCATATTACATACTAACATTCTAGTATAATATATGCTTCTTATGTCGCAATCTCTGTCCACCTTCATCTGCTGCTGGAATATAACAAAAAATTTTCTAAAATTTATAAACTGGGTGGTAAGGGATTTTTTTTACTTATTTGCACTTACCAACTAGGACCACCACTAGAACCAGTGAAAATAAAATTGCCAGTGATATAGCTGCATTCCAGAGTGAAAGTGTCTGAAATCTCAGGAGAAAAATCTTTGCTCCAGAATTTGCAACCTGGCTTGTAGAACTGGGAGCTTCAGATGATTCAGTTAATATTGCAGGAAACAGAAGCTTTAGGAACATAACTGTTCTGTTCCACCCTGTTTCCAGCCCTCAACCACAAAGTGTGAATGTCTCCCAGTGAATTCATGGAGTTACTTCTGTCCACAGAAAAGTCTAAATTTTTTAAGACACTTTTTTAATTTGAATCTGAGTGCTAGAATTTTGGCAATTTTTAAAATGTATTTATTTACAGGCAGAAACAGTCTCTCTTTTCCTTACAGGCAATATTCTAAGACTTCAGGATATTATTTATGATCATTAGTATAATATTATCTGGAAGTCATCAGAATTTTTAGCAAACTTACAGAACTCTTGACTTCACACCTAATGATAAATAAATGCTTTTTGTCTGTAGACTAATGAAAGTTGCTTTCTACACTTTATCCATTAAAGTTTAAACAAATACCCTTTGGCATGTTGCAAGCACTTTTACCTGCAGAATAATAACATTTTATTTGATTAAAGCTTGGCTGTCTTACAGGTCATTGTTTAGTAGGAAAATAATGTGACAAGACTTTCAAGGAGAGAGTGGATATTGAACGGATCTCAGATTTTGCAAAGGACTCAAATTTTTCTTTCTTTATAAGGAATAACTTCCTGGTGAAAGATGGAAATTAAATCAATCAATTTTTTAAAGAAATGTTGTTTCACTCACTGTCATATGTGTCTTTACAAAAATACAAGTTTGTTTAACTCTCATTAATTCTTCTGCTAAATCCGATATCCTTGCAAGTTGGCCACAGGGGTTCTGTATTAATTAGTCATTTCATAACTCTAGAGACATTCCTCTTTTCATCTGCTCATCCTTTCTCCCCCTGCTTTTTTCTACTAAATCTCCATGTACATTTGGGCTTGGCTGTCTCGGTAATGCTTTGCGGTCTTCTGAGACACAGCCTTGTTTGCCCAGAAGTCTTAAATTGATTCACAGGGGAGCTCGCACAAGGCTACAGGTATTATACTGACCTACTGGCAGTAACAGAAGGTACTAATCTTTTTGAATAGTTGGCCTTTATTCAGCTGCTGAGGGAGAGGCTGGTGTTTCTTGCTGTTTCTACAACAGGGTCCTCTTGAGAGCTCAGGGCACTTAATTTCTTGACTGAATTGTGTCAGCAGCCCTTTTATATTTTTTTGCAGCTAACACACACGTATTTTGTACATGCAGAGGAATTCTCTAAAACTCATCTAGAGATTCATTAAATTTAAAGCCAGAAAGGACAATTAGATTGTCTAGTCTTTATATCACAGGCCAATTACACATGACTTTTACATGGAGCCTAAAGACATGTTTCTGAAAAGGTGTAGTTTCTACAAGGGTATCAAATCTTGATGAACACGCTAAGCAATGGAAAAAAAGCCACTTCTCTGTAATGGGAATTACTACTAAAAATCTGTGTCATATTTTTCAGATTAATTTGCCTACTTTCTGCGTCCAGCCATTGATTCCAGAGGAGCTCTTTAGAAAACTGGATTTTTTTGTCATTAAGATATTTAAATACTGTCACCAAATCTTGTATCTGATAAACAGACTGAGCTTGGTGAGCTTTTCTTCATTAAATGCTTCCTCCAGGTCTCTAGTAATTTTTGTGTCTGTCCATCATCTCAAATTTCTCAACAGATGTATAAAATGAAGGTGCCAAAACGAAACATGTTACTCTAGCATTGATCTTCTACTAGCTCATAGAAATTAATTTCTCAGTGGTGATCTCCAGTGTATACATCCCCAGGTGGCACTTCTTGGCATAGTATGAAAGCCTTTTTGGAATCAGGACTTTATAACCCTTAAACCCATAGAAGAATCACACTCAGTGACATTCCCTCTGTGCACTTATTCCTTGAGATCTATCATTTAGCTGTTGCTTAATCCCATTTCATGTATTCAATACTGATAAGAAGCAATTTTTTAAATAAGGGTCAAATGCAGTGCTAAGTAAGTCAATTGTCTTAAAGAAGTATATGCAACTATCTTAATAACCCAAATTTTAATTAAACATTAAAAAAAGTATCAGGTTTGTTTCACAAGACCTCTTTGCAATAAAAACATATAATTTCATATTTACATATTATATCCTTTAACTTTTTCTTTTTTTCAGATTTAATCTTTCATCAGATTTTCTGCTGTCCCATCTTGTACTGATGGTAGGTTAGCCATTCTCTTTGTAATCTATGTTATGTCTCTTGCTTTTTGAGTATTATCATATATGTAGTTCTTCCTGTCATCTGTTTTTTTCCCTGAGTTTCCATGATACATTCCTAGCCAGCTCTTTTGGAGATCTTGGAAGATTTCTCTGATTTTTTACAGTTATCTTTAAAAGACACTTCCTTAGTCACTAATGGAGACTGGACAATAATTCTTAGCACTAATTGAGTGAAGTACTTTGTGCTCCTTCTTTCCAAATTCTTCAGAGCCTGTCTGCCTTTAGCAGTCAGAAAAGATGTCAAATACTTTACAGGCCATCTTCACGTTTTGTCAAAATACTCTTCCTATGGTTCTTTTTGTTGCTGGTGTCATTGGACAAATATACAGAGTTTGGTGTTTCAGTTTGCTGCCAGTATGGAGTCCAAGGGCCTTATGCTCCTGTTTATTAACTAAGTTTATTAAGTAAAAACATTTTTTGTTAAACATTGACTTTCTCGGCTTGGAAAAGAAAAATCACACACCATGTGACCTGAACTATAAACTCAGACTTTTGGTTCCCAAATCCCTCTGAGATTTCTGCCTCTTGTTCAGATGTCCTTGGACTCACCAAAGGGCTCAGAGATATTGGGTGTACACAAGCATATGCACTGCAAGTGCAACACCGTTAGACTTACTAGAGGTGGAACCATCCAGAACACTGTTGGGCAGGGCGCTGAGATGAGCCATACAACAAGAGATGTGAGATTTTGGCTGGTTTTGCACTGGCAGAACAGCTGTCCTTGAAGAAATAACCTCAGTCAGAAAGCAAGGACTGCTTTTTGTCAGTTTATTTATCAAATGCCATTAAAAGGGCTTGGGCAGAAGATGATTTCTGAGCAAACATTCTCAAGAAATAAGACACAATAACTTGTCTGAGTGTTTATGCAATGTTAATAAGGCTCTTTGGAGATGGAATAAGGATTGCTTTTTCTTTTATTTACTTTGGCTTGCTCGGCTTCTTTTTCTTGGTAAACCAAAAACATTTTTCCTCTCATTTGAATAATCATGATTACTGCAGTACCTCGTGTGACAGCCGTAACCATTATTTAATAACAAAATAGACAAAAAGTAGTAGTAATGTGAAAATGCTACTGCAAGTGTAAAGGAAAAGAGAGTTCCTTTACACTAGATGAGTAAAATGAGCAAATGCATTGTTTAGACATGTAGCACTCTTCATGCATATTAGAAATGACCTTTCTTTCAAAGTTGTACCTTTTCTCATGGTGTCCATCAAGTGCCTCATAGTGAACCAATTAAAATACAGGAACATCCAGAATGTAGCATCAAAAACAGAATAGCTCAAGTAAAATAAAATAGTCTATACAAATAAAAATATACAAATAAAAGGATACGGTCTATACAAATACAAATAAGAAAAGTAAACAGGAGAAAGCACTTAGGTTTGAAATACATTTCTCTCTTGCTAAACTAAGCAGGGTGAAAAAGTCTACATATCAAAAGGAAGAGAACACGTAACTGCTCTCCATGAGCTATAAAACAGAAGTGGATGATCACAAAGCTGTTTATCATCAGCATGGGAAGGAAAAGGAAAGAGTCTTTGAGAAAACTTTGCAAGCAGATTTTAACTGCTTGTAATATGTATGCCATTCTTAACTATTCATTGACTACTTTTCTACTGTAGCTTTTGGTGCATATCTCATTTGGAAGTTGTTGGCTGCAAGTATTAGAGATCTAAGAGAAAAATGAGAAACATGTTGAGAATAAAAGGAGCAGAGTCCTTAAAATTAAAACCACTCTTAAAAATAGCACTCTGATATGAACACTTACAACTTGGAAGTTTATAATTTTATAGTATTTGTCCTCCACATTTATTTTCTCAGTTATCTGCAGCAGATGACATCTATTGTGCTGCAGTGATCAAAATGGCCCTGTATTCATCAGCAACTACATGGCCCAGCACTTTCTGCAGACAAGAACCAGGACAGATAGCAGCATGTTTTATTTTTTTCATTTTTTACACACAAGTAGCTGTAGATATCTGTATTGGTACACCTGAAGTCCTGTTTTGACCACTGCCTATGTGCAAAAGTCATTAGGAGGTCTTCACCATGCTAGCCCCCTGTTTGTTGACTGCAGAGAAGCAAAGGCTTCGTAATATCCTTTGTATGGCTGAATGTCACTTTCAAAGTAAAGAAGCCCAGTAAGGAAATATAACATCACATTTTTATCTCAAAATAACAATTGCACAATGAGTTAAAAAATGTTGAGGTTGTGTCACAGCTCTGAGTACATCTGAAATGGCTTTGGGGTCTCCCTTCTTCTGCTGCTCACGACAAGATCCTGGCTGTTACTGCTGCTTTTCATAAAGCACCATATTTCCAAGGTGTGGACATCCCCATATGTCAAAGATTTTAGTTGTTATGCCTCCCAAATGCAGTCAGATCATCATGGGTTTTTAATTTAATGGCAATGGCCTTAATTAGATCTGATCATCAGCTAGAAAATTAAGCTACCACAAAATAAACATGTTAACACAGCGGGAAGAATCCTGCTTGCAGAGTGCATCCTGCACAGCTTTGTTCTTGGATTCAGTCTCCAGCCTGGCTTCACATGACCCTGCTTCCAGTTGACAAGGCTGTGGAGCACTGCAAAAGCAAGTCGAATATTCACAAGCCACCCCAGACATCAAAGATCTTAGGGCTCTATAGATGATGTTATATCAGGGAACATATAAAAAACCCACCAAGCTATAATGCAACTCGGTAGAAAAGTTTTAAAACATTTACCATGACATTTAGTTTGGCCATCAGGACTTTTTCATCTAGTTAAGTAGTTCAGCTATTTGTAGGTTTGAAGACAAGAAGGTATTTCCCTGGTCATTTAGTTGATGTCTACAACTTTGACAATGTTGGGAGGGTCTCATGCAGCAACATGTGCATAAAGGCTGTAGCTTCCAGGTGACTTCTAGCTATAGCACATAGTTTAAAAGGACATTTAAAGACTTCAGATGGGGAATTCCATCTACCATAGACTAGTCTAAGGTGTTCAAATATGAAAATAAAATATTACATTGCATATACTATTTCTTCCCTGCAGAAACGCTGATAAAAAGAATGAACCATAGGTAATGTATATCATTTCATAAAATTGTCTAGGTTGGAGGGGACCTTTCAGATCAGCTAGTCCAACCATCAACTTAACACTGACAAAATCCATCACTAAACCATATCACTAAGCACCATGTCTACCCATCTTTTAAATACCCCCGGGGATGGTGCCTCAACCATCTCCATGGGCAGTCTCTTCCAATGATTAATAACCCTTTCAGTGTAAAAAAATTTCCTAATATCCAATCTGAGTCTCCTCTGGTGCAACTTGAGGCCATTTCCTCTTATCCTATCACCTTTTAGTTGGGAGAAGAGACCAACCTCCACCTCTCTACAACGTTCTCAGGGAGTTGCAGAGTGTGATAAGGTCTCTAAGTCTCCTTTTCTCTAGGCTGAACAATCCCAGCTCCCTCAGACGCTCCTCATAAGACTTGTTCTCCAGACCCCTCATCAGCTTCATTGCCCTTCGCTGGACACGCTCCAACACCTCAGTGTCTTTTTTGTAGTGAGGAGCCCAAAACTGGACACAGTACTCAAGGTGGGGTCTCACCAGCACCAAGTTTCCTTAGCTAAGGAAAGTTTAAAAGTGTTAAAACTTAAGCTATTCTCTGTGCAAAGCAAAATCAAACCAACTGGAATTAAGGCTGAAATAATTTTGAAAGGCCCTAAAAGAACATTATTGTCTTTTCAAAAAAACTCACAGATTATAAACTGTTAAAATTCTTTACTTTGAGGGTGGCAGAGCACAGGAACAGGGTGCCCAGTGAGGTTTAATATCTTTCCTTCTCTGGAGTTATTAAATATCTGTCTGGATGCATTCCTGTTCCAGCTGCTTTGAGTGACCCTGCTTTGTCAGGGAGAGTGGACTACATGATCTCCAAAGGTCCCTTCCAATCCCTACCATTCTGTGATTCTGTGAAAATAAAGCAGAGAGTGCATAAAAAGAGAAAGTTTACATGTATCAGAATCAAGTGAGCCAATGGCCCGTCTAATAACTTATCCACCTTATCCTTATCCTGGAGAATATCTGAAAAGCTACCTTTGCTGGCAATCAGAAATTGTCTTGATCATCTACCCTTTGTGGTCACAGGACACCAGGATTTGACTGGCCTTTCAGTGACTGTCACATGAAGTGAGGAGGACTGTACGTGCAGCTACATGCGGCACTCAGTGCTGGTGATGGAGGAATCAGTCCTTTCTCAGTCAGTACATCCAGGCCTCAAGTTGACTTCATAAATAATTTTTAAAAAGCAGTTGAGTATTCAGTCTCCATGACCTAGAGTAATGGGTCAAGAAGGTCCTCTTGGAGTTTTATTGTTCTCAGGGTGGCACAGGGGAAAATATTCTAGTTCTGGAGCTACATTACCTGCCTTTTCTGCAGACTGAAAATGTGGCTGCTTTATTATCGCTATTAATGTACTCCTGGAGGAAAAGACAGTTTGAAAATGTAAGTTGATCTGCTCTTCCTGCTCAAATACTGCTGTTAATGTTTGATAGCAGCCACCCGAAAACATAAGCCTTTGAACTGTTTATTGTTCTTGGGAGGTGATTTGTCTTTTTTGTTCTATATATACACTGGAGCCTAGCTGCAAGTTTCTTGGGCATAGCATAAATGATTAGGGCCCTCTTCAAAAGTGGTGTTGGTTTTAAGTATTCTTTTCGGATGTTACCATTTCTACTTTCAAACAAAACCCCGACTGCCAAGGCGCAGCTATGGGTGCTTGCACAGCTCCAAGGAGTGGTTGTGTGGTTACTCCACAGTAAGGATTAGTCACACATTAACCACAGCTGTAAAAACATGTCCATGGGAAAATTGCATCCAAACGCTGAGGGCCTTTGAGTTGGCTGCTTATTACAGAGGAGGTGGGTTTCTGTTCCGTTTTTCTTCAGCATTGTGCAACATACGCCTAGCCTGGTTACTTTGTTATCATGATGCATCATAGCTTTTCCTCTGGTAAGAGGCAGAGACCTCCCCCACTTCCATGATGGACCAGGGTCCACTGAGGTCTTACAGGTAGAGTTGAGTCAGCCAACGTTTCCAAACCAGCAGGTCTTGGTGCGGGGGGACACCAAGAATGTTGAGCCACATTATTTCATTGCTACCTGAGGCAAAGGAGGTGGTGCCAAATGATGACTTAGGGATCTGTGCTTGTAACAACTTCAGGCTCGTGAGGAGCAAGGACACCCTTGCTCATTGCTACCATGACAGCTAAAGGCTGTAGCAAGTTCTCTTGCTTTTTACTCAATGGAGAACCACCAGCCATTCCTGTTGTCCTTCTCTCTACCTGTTCCTACATCTCATTCTGCACAGGCCTTCAGCAAAGTATGGATCCAGCACTCAATTTCCAAGTCCTCCTGTCCAGATCTTCTCTGAGGTAGCAAAGCTGAAGAGCTTAGAGGGGAAGGAAAAAGGGCAGCATTCCCCCAAGGAACACGTAAGGACACTCTGCATCTAACTTAGGCCTCTGACAACTGTAGTGCTACAATCCACACTTGCAGGGCCTCCAGGAGAAGGTCCCAGATCATCAACAACCAACTCTGGATTCTGTTATTCCCCAACTGCTGTTGAATTCCCTTAAAAAAAATGACAAACCTTAATGTGAATATTTTGGGGGAAGGCAGTGCAAATGAGATATACAAATAGGAATGCGTTCTCCAAAGCTGTTTTGGGCAAAGGAAGAAAAGCAGCACTCATGACGAACATGTAATTACCATGTCCTCTGCCCCACCCTTGCCTTCTCAACAGAAACATTCTCTCTTTATACATTAGTCTGGCTACTGAATTTACGGATTTGCTCCAGGCCTGTGTCACATGGCCCATTGCAAGTCAGCAACCAACAAAGTCTCTTTCACAGAAATAAGTGAGGCTTCTTTAGACTCAGACAGTTTTTTGAGTACATCAAGGAGAACTGAGCACTGAGAACAAGGCAGTGCAGCTTCCTGGTATTGTTGGAAGTGATGTCTCTGTATTAGGGGACTGAGGACAGGAATCTTCAGCAAGCTTCTGTGGTTGCATTCGGCTTTCTGAAGCCATGCCCTTGCCCTGGCTCCTGCCTGGAAAAGGCAATTTAAGCTGGGGTAAGAACTTATGTATTACCATAATGTGACAAGCAGAATTGCTCTGAGAAAGTGCCTGTTTTCTGTGCATTGAGCTCATTTCCCTTCTTACCAGGAACTGCTGCCTCTAATACCTGCTCCAGCTTGTCTTCCAGGTCCCCCTGTGGCACTTGTTTCAGACCATCCCTCCCCTCCCTGCAGTAACAGCAGGTTGCCTCAGGCTCCTCACGTTTTCTTTGCATGGGGCAGCATAAACTCCAACTTTGCCTTGAGGAAGGAGCCATTACCATTTATCTAGAAAATTTATCTAGAGAAAAAGGAGAGCTAAAATGATCCCATGCAGTGGGTTCCTGCACTGATCCCCTTTCATAAATGGGAAAAATAAAGCCTATGCATTGCAATTCTTCTGGCCAGTTAGGACACTTCACAATTGCCTTGGAGAAGGTTACTTGTGTTCTGATCAATCCTCCAGCACCTTTCCGCTGCATTCATCCACGTGAAATGAGGCAAGACCTATGAAAAACACCACGGTACAATCTCCATAGGGCACTGCTACCTCTTCCCCTCCAAAGGCCAGTTTCACAGCCTTCTGTGCTGTGGTTAATGCCCAGCCCTTGCTGCTTCATCTTCAGGCACACCAGGACTGTAATTGCAGCTAGGGAGCCAGAAAGCATACTGAAGTTTCAGGAATGAGCATTTAAATCTTTTTTTCTTTTCCTCTGCTGTTAACATTAATGACATCCTGGGAGCCAAGTGTTCTGTTGTTTATTCCAGAAAGCAAACACACATTTTCAGAAGTCCTTGTACTATACGTAGATGGGGTCACTGGCCCAGGTCAAGCAGGGAGTTGCCGGAGTGGAACTGCCTAGGACTCAATTTGGAGTTTTAGAAAGCAGGCATTGGCCACACAGGGGATCGCTCCTTCCAATGTGTGTGCACTGGAGTTTTAAGGCTACTGGCCCAAGTCCATTTCAGCTTCCTATTGGCACAGCCTGGATGAGGGTTTTTGGGCTCCTACCTCCTCAGTTCTGCAGGTGTTATTTCATGCGTATCTGCTCCTTAGCCCAACCCCGCCAAATGATCCCTGTCAGCCTAAAGGTTCTCAAGATGTACGTCTTTCAGCCTGCATCCTTCTGAGACAACTGAGCAAGACAGTATGTGCAGAGTGGTCCTGGCAGATCTGAGGGGCAGAAAGCTCTTCACTTCAGCATTTCTGCCCATAGCCTTTGGTTTTGCAGACACAAGTACCGTTTCTGTGAGCTACCTCCAAACCCTTCCTAGTGCAGAGGAAGAACGACTCAAGCCATAGACTGCTGGGGCCCCGAGGCTGGACTGAGTGTTTTGTTCTCCTTTAGATGAGCTGGATGAGCTCAGGAAATCAAGCAGCTCGGGTCATTCTTGAACAGGGAATGTTCGCCGCTTTGCAGCAGCACCCGCTCTGCCTGGCTGGAAGGGGACGGAGCACGCACATGCCCTTGTATCCCAGGGCCCTGTTCCCTCCCCGCAGTGCCCAGTAGGGTCTCCTTGCTGGCCGTGCTGCTGCCGGCTCTTCCCCCCTCTCCCTTTTCTTCCCTCACGCTGCCGGCCCAGAGTGGGCCGGAGCCGCATCCCTTGTCCTGTTTTGAGGTAAAACAGAATGGATTTTCTGTTCAGTAAATTGACTTCTCAGCTAGGCCTTGTCTACCTAACGGAACTCTCTGAAAGTAAGGGTGTGTTTTTAAGACTGTAGTCTGCTCCCAGAGTGGTGAGGCCTGATTATTTCTGACTTATGCCAAGGAATGGAATGCAGAGTGGCTCTTGCTTATACTTTTTGCAGTAACACCCAAGGCCAGCTCGCTTTGCTATTTGCCCCCCGTTGGAGGACTGGAAGCAGAAGAGTGCAGGGGAGTCACACCCTCAGGGAGGAGCAGACAGGGCAGGTGACCCAGAACCCACCAACAGGGTTTTCCATTCCCTCTGCCTCATGCTTGGTGTAAAAGGCGAGGGATGAAAGGGTCTCTTTCTTCAATGACCTGTGTCTGAGGAAGACTCTGTGTCTTCTTCTGCTTTTGATCCCGACCCGTGCATTCCTGACACCAGACGTGGAATGCAGTTCCCATCCATCGTTGAATCCAGTCTGGGACTTTCCTCATGCCTACCACTGATGTGATTGGCATCCTGGAAGCTAGATATGGTTTTGTATACATTTCATTATTTTCTTTTTTATTATTCTACCACTGTTATTAGTTTAGTTTCTTTTGTAAACTCCTAAGCCGCCTTCTTTCCCTCCTCTTCTTGGAGAGCAATGTGCAGAAGGCAGACAGAGTCAACCTCAGTTCATGGTTCCTGAAATCAGAAGATCAGTGTTGACCTTCCTTAAGTTAACAATTCTGCTGATACTTTCAGCCCTACCAGCTTTGTGTGATTGTATGCGCCTTGGAATGGTTGTCATCCTGGAACTAAGTTTGATCTTTTGGGCACAAACAAGCATCACAAACTTACTCTCTCACTTCTTCCACATACAATTCCTATGTTGGGAAAGACCTAGTATAACATTTGACAAGAATCCTTGTGTTTCAAGCCTTTTTGTGTTGGTTTTGTGTGTGTGTGTGTTTTTTTGCCTTGTCATTCACTAGTTTTTCTTCTTTTCTGACCGCGAATGGTCATGTCTTGCCATTCAGTTCAGAAAAACACCCCATGTTTCTTTTTTGCTACCCAGCTTTGGCACAGTCCAGCCTTCTATGGTGAATTTTACGTTCTTGCAAAAGTTCGCAGACTGGTGTGCCTTGTTTTTTTTTTAGTCCAAATAAATTGTTTTTAATAACTGTTCCTGTGACCTGGTTTTATTTATCAAAATCTCCTTGTAGAAAAACCTCCTCAAACTGAAAACCAGCAAACTGTTACTTCAGGTCAATAACTTCCAGCTTGGCCCTTTTTCTGTGCCACAGCTTAGCTCTCCTCCCCACTCCTGGACTGAACGATAGCTATACTTGCAGCTCTTCTTCCGTCTTGCCATAGTGTTTGTTGGAGAAGTGCTTAGAACATTATCTTCAGTCAGTTTTGACCTGAGCTTCCCCAGCTTTCTTGATTGTGTTACTTTTGTGGCTTTTATAGGCAGTTTGTGAAATATTCCCTCCTAGGAGGGGATTGGATGGCACAGTTCTTTCACAGGCTGTCCTTGATGGCATTCCCAATAGCAGAATCACACCAATTGTCACTGAAGCTGCTAATACTCCAGAGAAGGGTTTATAGAAATGGCATCACATTCGTTTACCCAAGTGTTGCTCCCTGTCCTCATTATATGCTGACATCACGCATGTGACAGGGTATTACAAGTGGTTGTTAAGCAGTGGTTAGAAGTCAGGCACATGGAACACTTTGTTTTCACAAATTTAAGAGCGGCCACGCCTCTGAGTTTCCCTCAGAGCTGGCGGAGAGTGACAGCAGCAGCGATGAGTGCTGTGCCCTTCCATTGGAACTAGATGGGAGGTGGAGAGGGGGCTGCCCAGAGATGGAGAAGCCTAGGGGAGAGCGGAGAGGCCCAAAGGGAGTCGGGAATCTCATGAGGGAGCTGAGAGGCTGATGTGGCTGGGTCGAGCTGTGACACATTTAAAAGCTGCCATACCCATGGCTGAGGCGGAGCACAGGGGCAGGAGTGTCAGTGTGTGGTTGCAGAGCATGAGGGAAGTCAGCCATC
>JAOXNG010000026.1:55764819-55774919 GCA_028566535.1 Scolopax minor | reverse complement strand
CTGTAGGACTATTTACGCGTTTGACGTGAGCGAGGATGGTGCCCACGCTTACAACAAACGGGCCATTTATCTGGCACCAGGCTTTGTCCCCGACGGGCTGAAAGTGGCAGCGAACGGGTATATTTTGACGGGGTGCGGTCGAGGTGTCGACGTTCTCGACCCCTCTGGGGAGCTGCTCTTGCTAAACATTAATGATTAACACTGCTGATAAAAGGGAGGGGGCCAAAGGAGAGATTCTAAATGACCTGGAGAAGTCAGAAACATTGGCAAGAAATAGCAGGCTCCAGTACCATTTGGAAAAAAGTAAAGATGAACGGACATGCTTCAAAACAAGCCTGAATGCTGAGCTTCAGGGAGACGGAGAAAAATAAAAAAACAGGTTCAGAAATGCAACTGCAATACACAAACTAAAAAATGTGGAATGTCAGCAACAAATGCAAAAAATTAATTTAGGATATCACAATTGTATGGTGGTGTCTTTTGCCCACTGACTTCTAGAGATTTTCATGTAACAGACCAAGGTACAGAAATTTTGAACTGTGCCTGTATATGCAGCATACATATGAAGCAATTGGAACTTAATAGTAAATAATCAAAGCTTTTGTGTGAAAATTTGAAACATATTCAGTGAAAATTCTTGTGAGGATTAATTGCCACAATAATAATTTTAAATCACACATTTCAATCATTTTCAAAAATTTACTTGTTTCTTATAAATGAAATCATAATTCCCACATCTCCACTGTTAAAAACCTCTTAATGACAAAATCTTTGCTTCTGTGAAAACAAAATTGTCTTTTCCAGGAAACATACTTCAGTCAAAATTAAAAAGGTGTTGAAAACACATCTGGTTCCTGCAAAATATTTTAATAGACACCTCTTGTCGGCTATAGACAAACATTGCCTTCAGACTCCTGCATCACATATTACAGAGCTAGCTCATTTTTTTGGCCAAGAAAGACCTGAACATACCATCAGACATTAATGTCTATGCTATCATTAGCTGGACATGAGAACAGAAGGTTTAAAAAAGAAGGAAACAATAGCAACATGAATGTCTGTCAAAGAGTTACACAACTGTTTATTCCTAAGAGTCGTAAGTTTTCCTTTGAAGCCTACAGGCTCTTCAGAACAAGTTCCATGTGCACGTTTGGATCTGTGAATAAGTCACGATGGCCTTCATTACTGTCTCCATTTGGCATCAGAGTAACACAAACCATTGCTGCCATCACCGAGGTCTATCAGCTTGGTAGGGGCATTGCAATGTCTGTGCCCAAGAGCCTTCTTGGGGACTCTGGCCACAGTGAGCGCAATCTGGTGTTTGCAGGTTCTGCATGGCATTAAACGGATGGAAGCAATTCCTTGCTTTGGCAGAGACGTGCTGGAATCTGGGATGTGCTACCTCATTCCATCACCTCCTGGAGGATGTGATTTGCCATCTAAAAATGCCAGCAAAAGCAATCTGCAGTGTCAGCCTGGCTGATGCAGGCAGCCCTTCTGGAGTGCAAGATGGCTGACGCCTCAGGACAGATCTCATCACCCCTCTTCTTCCTGATCACATTTCTCGTTCTGTTCTGTTCCTGCTTCCTACCCACTTCCCACACCTTCCTGTGATAACCTCATATCAATATGTACAACTCAGGCTGGAAGGGGCAGGGACCTCAGGATGTCTGAAGTCCAACCTCTTGCTCAAAGCAGGATAAGCTGGGAGATCAGACCAAGCTGCTCAGGGCCTAATCCTTCTGGATCTCAAAAATCTCAGATGGAGACTGCACAGTCTCTCTGGGCAGCCTTCCTATCTGAACTGAGAAAAGATCCTAAACCACAGAGGTTTTTGGCAATGACTTTCCCTCAGAAGCACTTGGTAATCAATGGAAGCTGAGGTCTCCTTTCCATCCAGTGTCCTCTAAAGTTGCATACTAAACAGCCCAGTTGGCTGAGTTCATGGCAGTGTGACCCCCGTGTGACAGCTTTTGGGGACCTGTGGCCAACAGCAGAGCTGTGACAGAACTCTGAACACAGTCTGCAACTCTCCTCCTACTTGACACCTAAACACATCCTTTTAGAAGACAAAACTGTGTCTTCTTTTGCTACTGCCATTTCTCTGCGTTGCTACAGTGACGGCAAATGAGGACAGGGACAATGGTCATCACATCCAAAAATTTCTGTGGGATTTTGGTGCCGAAGCAGTGAAATGAGTAATGCCAAGATCCTTCTCAACGGAAGAAGCAAGGCAAGCACAAACAGAGGTGCTATTTAAGGACAGCAGCTACAAGAGCAATAGAAATTTGCAGGCTACAAGGCTCAGCGCAGGTATATTTTGTCGGCTTTGGAACAAGAGCTGAGCACTGTAAGGAGAGAGGCTTCCCACAACTGTTTGCCACAGGCTTGGCAAGATACAGCTGAAGGAGATGCACAAGAACCAGGGCTGACCTTTTGCAATGGAGACCACACAAGCGCATGCAATGCAATTACCTTGTGGTATTGTGATGAGGGGAAATTTCATTTCAACTCTGGACCCAGATGACAAGTGTTCCAATACCTTTTTTTTTTTTTTTTCCCAGGAATGATGTCTGCGATCTGAGTCATCCAGAGAGGAAAGAGATGAATAATATCCACCTTGAACTCTAGACATAAATCAGAACTTTCCAACCTGATGTTGGGAAGAAAAAAAAAATCTGTTTTCCTCCTATAAATGGAAGGTGGCATTTTGTGAGATAAAGCAGAAGAGGGGGATACAGAAGCCATCCCCATCCTATCTAACTTCTCATTTATTGCAGTTATATCTTCCAACATCTTCCAGAGCAACTGGTTTCAGCCAGTGCCAGAATATTGGGCTATTAAATCCTCGACTTGATTGGGTGTAGCATCTCTCCTGCATTAGAGACGTGCTGCGGGGCAGGCAAACTCATAGAAACGCTGGTCATGGTTGGCAACGCCTTGCTCTTTATGTACCCTGCCACAGGGGCTCAAAAAAGAACTGCAAAGCAGAACACTGACTGATCTGTTTACAAATATGTGAGCAATTCTTCAGGCAACTTATGCAGTATACCCTCTCCTACGGATTAAGAGCACTGCTATAAGGCACACAGTGTGCAGCATATGTTGGATGGAGCTGGGTTTGCATAGGACTTTTTGTTATTTAACTTTCCTCTGACTCTTCGAAGCAAAAAAATCTCCCCAGAAAGGGTAGATTGCTTTAGTTGCTAGAGCACAAAGTAAACTAAGTTTGCTAGAGGTCAATTCCCACAGCCAGTCTGGCTTATCGGTGACTGCCTGATATTTGCCAGTGGAACAGCTGAACTTCTATTTTTTTAAATGGTTGAAGAGAGGATTTCCATCCCAGAGAGATCAATTTGCCTGTGGGAAGGGTCTTTGCAGCATCACAGATCAATTGGAGCTCTTGCATGTGTGCAAAAGATCTGAAAACGTGCAGCAAGCATTTCCTGAAAGGCTTGGATTTCTAAACCCAGGAGTAGCAAGTCTGAGGAAAACACAGGTCCAAAAAACTATCGACCTAAAAGTTCGAGCAGTTTGTGTTGTTGGAAAGGATAAGAAAAAGAAAGAAGGCTTTCCCAAGTAAAATTTCTAGGCTACTTCTACAAGTCATGCCCAGCTAAATGCAAAACCAGAAATTCTGAGTGGTGTCCTTTTGTTTTCTCCATTTTAGAATTAGAAAAGCAAGCTTTGTCTGTGGAGGGAACTCTAGGGAGCTTCCCAGGATGAGAAGGGGTGTCCAGCCCTGGGACTGAAACTGAACTTTGTGGCTATGGTATTGCCTTCTGCATCATCATGTTCAAAGCAAGAGGAAGGGGTTGAGCAAAAAGAGACTAAGAAACTCTAAGAAATCACTAAGAAACCTGCAACGTAGAAGCTCTCACTCTCTTCAAAAACACTACTTCCCGAAAGATCTTGAGATCCTGGAGAATAGTCTTCAGCACATACTCAAGGCCTGGTCTGAGGCTGTGCCTTCAATTACTCCCCATTAGCACTTACAAACCCTACTGAGATATGATCTATCTCATTTGGGTAAGAGCTTAGTGGCTGCACCTTACTCACATCTACTATTATTTCAATAAACACGTCAATCTCAAGCTTTATGTAAGATATTTAGGGGTGGATGCATTCCTTACATGACAGACTGACTGTATGAAAGCATCAGTCTCTGGGTTAAACTGATCCACTCCAAATTACACTTAAACAGTTTCAAATGCACAGCTTTTGGCTCTGGTACAACTGAATAAAATTGAAATAATGCCTACCATAAAAGCAAACTGCTCTTGCCAGCTTCTTGAACAAGGCCCTGGTTGATGCTGATTTCACCTCAAATGTCACACCAAGGGAGTGGGACATTTATATACATACACAGGGAGTTTAATGAAAAAGATGCTCTGAGTTTTGAATGGGTTGAAGTGCAGGAGACTTACACCACCAGAACCCAAGAGAACCTAAGAGACAGCAATAGCCTGAACTTTCTAAGCACTGCACCACATTGAAGAATCTGTAATCTTGATTTGGGAAACAAGATGGGCAGGAAGCATTTCAGACTGGCCAGCTGGACTGTCACAGAGAGGGACAGTGCCTAAACCTGCCTGGCAGGGGTGGCATAAGTGGGAGAATCAGCACGAGGAGGTGATGGCAGCGCAGAGACGAACAATGACCCTGGCTCACCTTCCACCCGTTCCTGGCTGGTAGACACCAAGCCATGACATTTCCAATCTAGTGGTTATCACTCCAGCTATGGACAGACCCAGTCAAGTTAAAAAATGGTGATAACTCTGTTTGCTCTGTCTTGTGAAACCCTTTATGCTTTTTCTCACTCTGAAAGACAATTGGAAGACCCCTTGGGAGACACAGAGTGAAGTTATTTCCAAATCACGGGAAGGTTACAGCACTGTTCTACGGCCTTTTTTATGAGTGAAGGTAGAAAACCAAGAGGCGGGAAAAGGTTTACGCGCAGGTGAACACAGGGCAGAATTAAAGTGAATGAAGAAAATTCCTGGAAGAGTCAATGCACTCTCCCTGAACCGTGGGATATTTTGGTTCACTTAAGCTGTGTGTTTATGTTACTATTATTTCCTAAGTTCACCTTGGTAGAAACTAACCGACTCTGTCTTGATGCGAGAAACAATTGAGCAGGATAAAGCGAAAGAGAATGAACAATGACCTTTCCTTCTGCAGAGCCCATTGCTGAGAGAGGCAGGAAGAGATCTATCTGGTAATGTTTATCTGACTAAGGCAATTTACTGGATGATAGCTTTCCCCAGAAGATCTAAGGACAAAAATGGCATAATATCAACTCACAAGAGACCCACTAATATGAGCCCTAAAATGAAGCCCTCTGTGCTGAACCAACTGTATATTTCACATGTGAGCCATGCCATTGAGATGTTTAATGTTCCTCTGGAGAGCAATAGACCAGTGACAAGAAAAATAAACAAGAGCTAAAGATGAAGATGTCCTTGAACTGAAAGTGCTTCACTTTAGGAAACCCAATAAAGTGAGCAAGAAACTGTGAAGCATGATTGCATTAAAATAGGCAATATTTTTAGTGTCTTCAGTGGGATGACTTGAGTATTTTATACCGTAGGTCTCCATGCAATTATGAGAACAGTGGTTTCAGCTCACTGTTTGTGCTAGTGAAATCTCCTGATGGCAAAAACTCATTTCAGTGGGAGTAGGGGCTTAACCTGTGGTGTCCTTTATCTGCCCAGGTGTCCTCACCATGGGGCTGCAGTGCCCCTCTCTCCTTTACTCCTTTCACATGCTTTCCCTGAAATTTCTGCATGTCAATAAAAATGTTGCTGAAGCTTTTTTCCTTTAGAACATTTGATTTTTAACCACCAATTCCTCTGTCAGAAAAATCCCTGCAAGTACCACATGAAATGTACTAACAATCAGGTTAATCTAATAAATACCTTTATTCTCATGCAGTTCATGCCCACAGTATCCCAAGCTAAACGATCTAAAAATACACACAAAGGTTTGTTGACCTTGTTTTCAAATCCCTGCCTAAAAGTATCAAGCCACTGGATGTGGAGTAAATACAATTTAGTGAGCAGAGGTGCAAGGCTATGGATGGTTTCATAAGGCATGTGCACAAATAAACACATATAGTGGTAAATAACCTTTTACCAGGGTGAGATGGGAAGAACAAAATGTCCGAAGGCAGAAGATAATATAGTTTATATAATACCAAGATTTTTAGTGCAACTGGGTCCTTTGAGGTTGATCACAGAGAGAAAATTCAGTTTTGAAAAATTAAAAATTGTTTATGAATTTTTTTTCTCTAAATTTTCAGTTTTCCATCAGTACTTCTGCATTTCTGATCCTGAATTGTTAGAGAGTCCCATTCTGTGAGGTAAAATGTATCTCCATTTGTCCCCTACTTAAAAGTTAAACAGAAGTCAAAGTGCCAGAGTACCTTGAGTGGTAGAAAATTCAGGTTTTTTTCTGTTCTAATTTTAAGCTTGGAACTTGTGGCCATTCTTAACATTAAGGTATTGATCATTATTTCCAATCAGTCATGCTACAGTCCTTATTTTCATGCCAAGGTCTTTTTTTAAGCGTGTCGAAAAGTAATCTGCACTATTACTTTCAATTACAGTTTAATAATTTATGAAATTACTTAGTATCATACCTGCAATATGTCAGTCAGGCTTCATTACATTGCAATGAGGTCTGATTTAACACAGTCATTATTGCTGCTGTTAAGGGTTTGTGGGGGAAAGATTCCTGCAACTGTATTAATTTTAGCTATTTTAGACTAAAGTAAGCAGCTACAGGTAAATGACAGTATACAGTGGGGCACTTAAGCATACCTAAGACTATGCTGTTTCCTAATTGCGAATACTTGGCTTTTGGAATAGCTCCATGCTTTGTGCTCAGTTAGGGAAACGTTCTGCTAATTTCTTACAGCAAATTGTTTTACAAGCAAGGATGAGCTGGGAAAACTCACGAGGAAGGAAAAGACTTGCATCCCTAAGCGTGAGGTCAGCTTAGCCAGCACAAAAGCTCCTTGGAGGCGTCGATAAGGATATCACCCACCTATAAAGCATGCTCAGGTCCATCCTTGGCCTTCAGGTGGCCCCCATGTTGGGGCTACGCTGACCACAGCATAGGTTTGAGTTTATATCCCTGATGTATGTAGCCATTGGTGGTACAAGGAGAAATAGCGTGCCAAACAATAAGGAACAAAACTTTATTCAGTTCAAAGGATCTTTGAATAAGACAGTATTTGGGAAGGAAACACATGAGACTTCTTCCTTGGCATTAGTTCAGAAATGGACCTTTAGGTGGCCAGAACCAAGGGATTGCCAACTTTGAGATCAGTCTTTGAAATCAACTCAATAAAATATGTGGATATTTCTCATCTGGGCTTCTCAGGGCAAATCCTGTTTTGTGCTGAAGCATGAAGTACTGCAAGCATGCAATTCAACATAAGCATCACGTAATGTTTAGGAAGTTGCACTTATTTTTCCCTGCTACTATGAAAAGGTACTTTCTCAGGTCGCAGTCTTTTCTCAAAAGGCTACCTAATTTTCTTGATCCTGTGCGTAATGCCAGGCCAGGGCATGTATTCTAGATGAAGATAGAAAAAACAAAGCAAAACAAAAATGCTATTCATTTACCTGGGATTTCAATAGGAACAGAATTAAGCCAAAATTTAACCCTCCCAAACAATTGAAAGCAGACTTTACTCCAGGGTTAATATTTCTGACTGCAACCCCCAAGAAAATACTGTCCTCAGTTTGGATTTGATGCAGTTCCAAGCGCAGCACATTGAAGAAACAATCAGTATAATTTTTTTCTGTCACTCTCATCTCATTAGGAGGTGGGGTTTTTTTTTTCTGACTGGAGCTCCAGTGGCTGAAGATGATTTGAAGCATCAGTCGGAGGGGCTGCTCGGGTGCTGTGCCTGGCGAGATAGGAAAGGTTAACTGAGGCTTCTGTTGGGGAGGGAGAAGGCAGACTTTCCTGTAGAATTGTTGTTGGAGAAAATATACGGGGGCGGGGGAGAAATGAATCACAGTATTGATGTCTGGAAAGAACAATATTATGACTATATGGATTTAATGACTGCTGATATCTAGTTCAGTGACAGGTAGTCTCATCCACAGGGACAAAAGTACACAGTGTGCTTCGAGGAGACCTGGAGGCAATCCTTCAACTCAAATCCCATGATAGGATAATATGCTATGGCTCCTTTTATGCTGGAGGTGGCATCCTTTCTAGATCCCTTCTGAGTATGTCAGTTGATGATAACAGCATAATTTGCCTTAGAAATTTTAATTCCCCACACACACCCTTTTCCTTACAAAGAAGAAAAGCGTGAACGTTTCCTTTGAGCTGTCCTGAATAAATACTTTAAGAATATTAAAAATGAGAAGTGGATTAAAGCTTTCTGACTGAATTCCAAGCCGTGTAGGGCGCTTTGTTAATTTGAAAAGGAGGGATGTTATAACCTTCAGCGCTCACACTGTGTGGCGGGCAGGCACCGTCAGCGTTAAAAACAGGCAGGGTATATCTGTGGCTGCAGCCAGAGGTGTAACCTCTCCCGGAACAACATCTGCCTGTCTTTTCCCCTTCCACGGAGGAAATTTAGTGAGGAGCAGGTAAAGCATTTCTGTGACATCATGGTTGTTCTACAGGAACTCCTGGATGTCATTAGCTGTTGCACTTTGTTTCCCCGTATTTTATATTCAGCATGCATTAGCGGTTGCTTGTTTTGAAGTTCTCCAGGGTATTCTACAACGAAGTTGCCTGGTAGCAGAACAATCTGTGTTCCTCAGATATGCAAGTGACTAATTTTCCATCAATCAGAGATGAGACTTAAATAAATAAAGGTACTTCATGGGGCTGCTGTGCCTAATGATAAGCAATTATATAAAGTCAAATTAAGGCAGTTCTTTGTGAAGGTCCTGTGAAATTGGTTAAGCAAAAAGAATAACTGCACCATTTCAGTGATTCATCCTATTGCTCATTTCAGTGGGAGCATTATCTCAGTTAACTGATGCAATTAATATGAAAATGAGGAAATCATTGTTTAAGGAGATGAGGAGAGAGAGGGGGTCTTAATGTGGCAGCGGTGAAGAAAAAGAGTCACAGAGATGGAAATTTGCATAGGTCAATGGTAATGTAATGCATTTAGCACATATTCAAAGCTTAACTTGCATAGTAATACAGATCCATTAAATTCTCATTATGATGACCTGTGTCCGACACAATTCAATTTTTCTGAATCTTAATGATAAAAAGTTAATTACGGTAAGGTGAAAACCTTTTGTACTTGGTCTTAAAATAAAACATTGAAAGGGCATTGAGACTATCTTTTAGATATGGCAGGTAGTTTCACTTCTGCTTAATTCAATATTTTATTAAGCATGACAAGATCTGAAGTTTGGCTTCTGTGTGCACTGCAGATTTTTAATGTAGTCAGTGGCAATAAATAAGCCTTTGTCTGTACAACTACAATCCACTGCGAGTCATTTTGCACTTCAGTCACAGACCGCATTCCCAATTTATTCTGATTTTCTTATTTTTAGCAACCAGAAATACTGACCAATTTGGGGAAAGAGAGGGGAAAAGACATCTTTTCCCTTTCAGCACTGTATACACATTCTAGCTTTTGTTCGCCGGACATGTCTTTGAGCTGATGACTCTTAACATGGTGCAGTGCACGGTCTCCAGCAGCTGTTTCTCATCATTACCTGATTTTGCCTCTCGCCACAGCTACAGGTGGAAGTGTCTGAGTGCTGCTCAGCCTCACACCATTTCCTTCCACTTATCATACATTCGCAGCTAATGGTCATCCTTCGGCTTACTCATCCAAGACAGAGAAGAAATGTGCTCTGACTCGTGCTTGGGGTTAAGCAGAAGGTGGGGAGATACACTATAATCAGGTTCAACAAGGCGGTCTGCCATGTGAAATGGGTTGTTGTTCCTAAAAGATGAGCATGCCAGGATGGCACCTTCCTTACCCCTTTACATTAAAGCCACCATACATCACTCAGACCATGTCTTTCTAGAAAGAAATTCTTTCCTGTGAGGGTGGTGAGACACTGGAACAGGTTGCCCAGAGAAGCTGTAGCTGCCCCATC
>JAOXNG010000026.1:55730902-55742015 GCA_028566535.1 Scolopax minor | reverse complement strand
CAGCTCTTGTACCAGCATCATAGTGGTTGAGCCCCTCATATGGGGGAGAGGTGAGAGATTTGGGGTTGAACCATCTCCAGTGGGGCAAGAAACTGAGATGGAACCTCCAAGACTCTTCACAAGTGATACAACTTTCACCACAAAATTAAAAAAAAACCAAGCCTACCATATGATATCAGGCAGCTGTGGAGTTTAGTTTCTTTCATATATAAGTGAGAGCCAAGAAAAATACTTCAAAATTACAGTTTTCACTATATGCACTTTAGTTTTGCCCATTTTAGGCACCTACATCGTTTTTGTAGGAGATCCTTATACTATGTCCTAGAGAGCAGTACCATTAATTCCCGAGCAGAAGAGCTACAAATACTACATTCCCCGCTATTGACTGTTTCTCCAGCTGCCTGGATATTACCAGTGACCAAATTTCTCAGCTGAGAGTACTTCTGTTATTCAGAAACAGGAGGTCTTGTGGTTTAGTGCTTGTGAGGGCAATTTTGTCCAGCATAAAGGAGTTCTTTGGAGCTGAGCTGTGCCACTGCGCCCAGTAATTATTAAGGTATTTCCTTCGAACACCACTACTTTGAAGCTGGGCCTGAATGCCCCCGAGTTACCTTCGGCTTCACATGAAGAATATTTGGCTGTTGAGTGGGCAGTGGATTCCCCCAACATATACCTGCCCGGGTCCTCCCACCCACAGTCACTGAGCCACTAACAGCCACGATAGTGAAGCACAGCTCAAAACCCACCCACTAAAACCCCTGCGGGTCATGCTGGTATTTGGGTCTCAGTGTATTAACCTCTCAGGTGTAGGTAGAGCAGGTAGGTGCAGACCAGCCTGGGGCAGAACGCTTTTCTCCCACAACATCCCTGTGCTATATGCAGGAGGGAGGTGTACCATCTTTGTCCTAGACCAGTCGGAAAATTACTGTCTTGCTTCCCTAAAAAACACGGTTCTTTTTTAATTTTACTGTTAGAGTTGGGCTTGCAGATGAGACCCAAAGCTTGATTCATCTCTTACAAAAGGAACAAAGAAACCAGATGTGGATGGAAAAGGTAGAATGGTCTTTGGCCAGGACCTCAGTTGAAGAAGATCTACGAAGGGCTTCATTTCACACCACTCCTAAGGGGAAAGGACACTTCTTTAGCTGAAAAAATAATGACAACTCTCTGAAAACCATTTGTTTTATTTTCCCTAGGTAACTCACAGACATTTTACAATAGCAATAAAGTTTTAATTTAAAGCATCAATGATGCAATCTTTCAAGAGGTAATGCTTGGTTTAGTCTCTGGCAGCTCTTTGGTCCAAACCTCTTGGTCTTCACTTTTCATGGGCCATTAATGAAGAGATGTACTGCAGAAGAGAAACTTGATCCATTAAATCCATGCCATTAGTTCTTTTGTCCTCTTTATCAATCGTATCCAGACCCAAGTAGTGACTGGAATTTTCCACAGATACCTATTGCTTATTTCATTTTTCTTTCCTATTTGGGCAGTTGTTATTTTAGTCTAAGCACAACTTTTGCCTGCGAGATATCTTGCACGGAGAAGAAACTTGCTGTGAATACTGATATTTTATTGACTCGTTTTATTTCTCAAAAAAATGCTATGACTTTGCATAACTCTTGATCTGGAATGTATTGTTTTGTTGCCTAAAGAAACATTAATCATAAATTCAAGAAAGACAGGGGAACAAAAATAACAGAGATGAAACTGGAACAAGAAATGCATAAAACATTGGAAAGATGTAAATAAATTCACCAAACATGCCTGTTAAATCCTAAGAATATCAATGATTTTATAGAAATAATTGCTTACATGCAAAAACAAAATATTTCTGATCGTGACTGTTGTAGTCTGTTTTGATAGCCCAAGATATTCCACTGTCTGAAGCATCTGAAGCATTGAAGTAATTTTCTTTTCAAAGTAAAAAGAAATATCAGATACGTAAATAGAACTAACAATAAAGGGGTTTTTCTACCAAAAAAGAAAAGTTTGAACAATTTTTAGTAACTTATTTTAAAGAAAGGTGATGAAAACAGACTTTCTTTCATTCTGAAAAAAAAGTGCTGTTAATATTTTTAGCATAAATAAATATTAATTTTAAAATCTCTTTTCTTGGAAAGCTGTTCTCTTTTAAATATGAACCCAGAAAATTCTCATCCATTTCAGTATCTGAAATCTTAAAAGGAAATAAATTTTGCTTGGTGGCAATTTCTCTGTGAGAGCCATTTTGCTATGTATAATACTGTGTGAGGTTTTTTTAAGCTTGCTTGTCACCTTAGAATTTGAAAGTTATTTCACAGCATTAAAAAAGACAAAAATTTTCTTCTAAATACAATGGGGGACACTAAAATGGACAGACATGACCAAACCAAACCTTCAAAAACATATACTCTATTTTGGAAGTTCAGCTTCAATTCCTTCAAGCTAAGCACAGAAAACACGGAGGATCTGAGAAAAATGGGCCTGTGTTAATGACTTAATCAACAACACTCTGAGGAAGAAACTACAGAAATTACATAAATTCACTCCACACAATACTGTTCCCCATCCGAGTCTGTTGCCCCTTTCCCATCACAGTGTGGGTCAGTCAAAACTGGCCCTTGTCCTTCTTCATCACCCTGATGGAGGGTAATTTACCCACATTAATGGCAGGAGGAACCAACAGCTGTTATAAGGGACTGGTGAAAATATTTCTGATCTTGTCAAAACTGGCCAGTTGGGGAATTTGTCTAACTGCGTGAAGACATGATTTGTGTTGAAGTATTGCTCAGAGGTTGGAACCACAGTCCTTCTTTGTGAGGGTCCCCTTCTTTCCCTTCTGCAGCAGGAGGTCCTGGGCATAGTGAGGGGAGAAGCAGGACAGGTGACTTGTCATGTCTGACCACACCAGCATCCTGCTCTGTTGCCAGAGTCACCACCATGGATGAGTGCATTGGAGGGAAGGAAGAGCAGGGGCCGTTGGTTTTCCTGGTGCCTCTTCTGTATTTACACATGGACAGCAGTTCTGGCACCAGCTCCTTAAGTCCATCAGGTCTGTCACTTAACTCTAGGGGGTCTAGCACTGTCACCCAGCATGGAGGAGTTCAGAAAATGCACACCAGGAAAAAAAAAAAAATTTTCCAATGTTAAGAAAAAGAAAGAGAAAAGGATTACAACAGGAGTTAAACTCATATGAAGGATTTTCCTATTCCTGTAGTCACTTGTGGAGGATTTAGATGTATTTTAGCTACAGGGAGTCAACTGCTCTGACTTTGTATACAGTAAGGACCTCCCAAAGAGGTGTAGTCTCCATTCAGATAATCCAATCAACCTCTTAGTTCCTTCCATTACACAGCAGCCCCAGAGGCACGCAGTGTCCCAGTTAGCCACACAGCCCACCTGCTCCCATGCTTCATCCAACACTCTTCCTCTGTTGGAAATTGAGCCCTCAGTCATCTTCAGTATATGGATTTTCTCTCAGGGGCCACTAACATTTCATCAGTTAAGTCAGGATGCCAACTAAAAAGCAATACATTTTTTTCTGAAGCTAAAAGGAAAAAAACAAACAAACAAAAAAAACCAGCAGCAATGAAACTTAAATTATTAATGTCATCCTGTTTATGAATTACTAAATTTCATTGTAAAGAATCCCTTACTGTTTATCACTGTTTCTTTGTCTTTTCTGTCTTTCCTACAAAGATGTGCAAAACTCACATCCACATAATGTGGCACTGACCTGTAAAAAAAAACACCAAGAACACGATTAACAGATAGGAGAGAAATGCAAAATAAATGTATATTTATTTTGTTTGTCTCTCAGAATGCATACACACACAAAGAGACACACAAAGAGTTCTCAGTGCTGTTTTACTAAAACAAATCTTCAGACCCCCAGCAACAAACAGCCAGTCACTTATTAGTAAGAATCCAAATGGATATTACAGAGCCTGTCTACTTGTGCTTTTGAGATGTAAATATCAGAATTGCTTTCTGAAGAAGTAAAATGTAAAAGCAGTTAAAGTTCGGGATTCAATTTTTTTCTCTTCTTTTGATAAATGCATTTACATTTTAATTTTCAGTGTTTTCAATTTTCATCAGTGAAAGGCTGTATTTCTGGATGAAAAGCACAATAATAAAATGTTCTCCAGTCCATAATTTTCTTGTAATTCACAGAAATGATCTGAGGGCATATAGCTCACGACAATATATATTACAGTATTCAGTGCAGAGAACTCAATTGTTAGGGCTGCAATTTCAAACATATGTATATTAATGAACTGGCTGTGGCTTCATTAGGAATTCCTATAGAGTTTTTTGCTGACATAGAATCACCATCGCTGTAATCCTACAAATCTGCAAAGATTGTCAGAACTGAGAGTGTTATTTCATTTATTCAATCAATATAAGTGTCAATGCCAATCACGCTGCAGAAATCCATATAATAGTCCTATTTTTTTAAGTCCATATGGCACCATAGTTTATGAAAGGAGCAGAACAATGCAACATGCCATGTCTTACATAATTTGGCAAAGCAGTGTGGATTTATTTATAAGAAGAGCACACTATAAATCCTTTTCTGTTTTTATTGCGATCAGTTCCCTCCCTGTGCTCGAAATGATAAAGCAGATTTTGCTAATGAAAAAAAAAAAAAAAAAGAAGGTGCAAATAAACACTGGAAACACTATTTGTCTTTATCGATAGCATGGGATGGATTTTAGCTGCACACCATAATCACCCTGGCTACTAGAAACTGGAGTAAAAATTATGGTAACTTGCTGAACAGACAAACGGCATCTACAGTTAACAACTGCTCAATGTGGTACCCGTTATAAAATATAAGATTGGAATGCAGGGCTATAAAATCATACAGACTCTGTTCTAAAAAAAAAAAAAAAAGAAACAAAAACAATCAAACAAAAAAAAAACCCCTGGTACATCCATAAATAATGGAAGCTGAGAAACCAGATATAGCAAAATACGCAGGTCACACAAAAAGCCTGGTAGATAAAGCTCAGAAGCGAGGCTGAAAAGCAGCCGGGGATGGAGACTGCATTCAGCTCGCTGCGGAAGGAGAGAGACAGGCTGGAGCAATCACAGGCTTCCTCGGGGAGCCTGCGATTTCATCTCAGCACAGAGAACTTGCCGCCGGGGGGTACGTGTCCCTCTGCCCGTGCAAGGGAAGCCCAGGGAGCTGTTTGAAGGCTTTGCTCTTTGGGGAGGCTGCATCCTGCTTTATTGCCGGTACTGCAATGGGAGGGTTTTGCTCTGCTTGCTGCAGGCACCTTACCCTGCTCACGTTCCTTTCTCTCTCCCTCACCAAAGCTTCCTTTCCCCCTCCCTAGGTTTATGAAAGCTCCTTGCACCTAACTTAGGTCTTCTCACCAAGTTTCATTTATCAGGTTTGCTCAGCACTCTCCCCCCTCCACGTGGCTGTCTGGTTTGTCACCAACTTCCAGCGCCGAGAGATGGGACTTAAGATGCACCTGTAGCCCTCCCTCTTTCAGCTCTGCTGCTGTTGAAGGCAATTCTCTGAGCATCCTTCTCCATCTCCACATCATCCCATCTTCTCTGGGGAGAAGAAAGTCTCTTTCAGGAGATGGAGGTGAAAAAACCTGACTTTAGCAAGCCAGTGACTCAGAGCTGGATGCTTGCTGCAAATACATCTAAGGGTAAGCACCAGGAAGACCTATTCAAGTTAAAAGTTAGAATTAATTGGTACTAACATTACGATTGTAAAGGAGGCATGAACCATGTCATCCTGAGAACAAAACAAAAACACACACGCAAAAAAAAAAAAAAGGTTGTTCTAGGAGTCGGACTTCTTCTAAGAGAAAAGTCAATAAACATAAGAGTAAGATGATGTAATACAACGTATGCTTGTTCTGGAGTCCCCAGCCCTGACACAACTGATACAATTTCAAACATAAACATCATATGAACAACAAAGTACTTTAAATATAGGAAAGATGCATATCTGCTTTTCTAATAATTATTCCTCATTGTCTTTACACAACTATAACTATTATCCTAAACATAATATATGTGTATTTATTGACAGAGTGATGTTATCAACACATTTTTTCCCGAGACAGTGTCTACCAAACCAATGCTGAAATCTGAGTATTTTTGTGGAATTGAATACATTGCACTTGTTCTCTCCCAAGATCACGTCCTTCACATTTTTGGAAACTTAGTCAAAGATTGTTGTGTTCACTCATCCTAAATTTATTTGACCTTAATCCATGCTTGATGATGCACTGAGAAAGCCAAAAGGGACATAGCAGACATAATAAGAGATGTGCCTTACAGCAGGGAGCAGTTTATTCTAACGATCATTTATAAACCACTTTAGTTCCCCAAGATGTGCTTTAGCAGTTGACTGTAGGGTTTTTTCCCAGCATCTTTGAAGCTGTTCTTAATAATATGGCAGTTTTTTTCTATCTGTTGGAATTGTTTAAGTTTCTGATTAATTTTGTATCAGATGTGACACAAAGAGGAGATGCTTGCGCCCAGTCACAGCCCATACAGCCAAAAAAACGGAATTTTGCTGCTGAAATGCCCTAACACAAGCAGGTAGTCAGGAGGATCTCTAAAATAAAACTCTTTTTGATTTCTCCAGATATATTTTTTTTCCCCAGGTTAAGGCTGCAGGACTTGGCCGTGAGTTTGCAAGTGCCAAGGAGCTGAACTGAGTTTTACTACTCCATTACTCATGTGTCTCTATTTTTCCCCAAACTCTTTATATAGCTGCCACAGCTCCTCTGCACCTTTCAAGAGATGGATGAGCCAAGAAACACCTCTTTAGTGATACCTGTAGCACTTGCCAAGTGCCAAGTCATCTATTTCAAGCAGGACACGAGCAGTAACTCTGTGTGTTGGGCTGCAGGCCAACTGTCCTGTAAATAAATCCTGGTCTTTCCAAGCTGACCCTCTGCCCACATTTAAACACCTCATCCTGCGGGACTCGGGGCTGCACCGTGATGCACAGCAGACACGAGAAGGACTCTGCAGCCACAGATGGCCCTGCAGCAACCTACTGGAGACATCAGCAGAGATGGCTTCCCAAAAAAGCTAATTACCAAAGTCAGGGTTAGAACTTGACCACTTCTGCCTCCATCCAGGAGGTGGCTGCTCTCTCCTCTTGCCCCAGGTATGACTCTGGGATTGCAGGAGCTGAGGTTGTCCTTCCTGGCAATGGACAGTGAGTCCGTGGTGGGGTAGAGAGGAGGAGGGAAATAAATAGCAGGATAAGTCCAAGGTTTGCTGCTACCTGTGTACTGTATTCTCCAGTAGAAATGTTTGGCAGAGAGGTTTGTTTCTTAGGAGCCACTGAAGCTATTTGCACGCTGCTTGTACTGCCAAAGGACTGATTGTTCCTATTCATAGGCAGGGCTAATTTACCTTTCTGCCCAAGCAATTTTCACGGAAAACAGAATTTTAGACAACAACTGCAAAAAATACCTTCTTTATAGAAAGACACAGCCAACAAGCAGTAACCTCCTTCACCCCCATCCAAAAATGTAGCTTTTATGCAGGAATCTGAAAAAATCTATAATGGGTGAAGAGACAGAAATCACTGCATCCTTTCAGGATATCTTTTTGCTCTTCTCCAAGAGGCTGGATCCTGCAGGATGACAGCAATTGCTGTGGTCTCTGTGCATGCTGCAGCATCACAGAATGGGATAAACTACACTGTGGTCACCAGTGGTCCCACACAAGGGTTGTGATCATTGCACGTGGATGTGAGCAAGGGACACAGGCACAAGGACACCAAGCATTCGACTTGCAAAATTCTGGGCGATTTTATAATGTTGTTTCATTATTGGCCATGCAGTGATTTTCATCCAAAGGGAAGGGTTCTCCCACACTTGGGCAAAGCTACGCCACAGCAAGGCGCAGCAATGGGCTTATAGCATGGAAATAGCTCCCACAGTCAAAGTACAGTCCTGCTCCCACTGCAGCCAACTGCAAAACTGCCTGACTTGGGCAGGATGGGGACGTGTGGGACTGAATTCAGCCCCCTTCCTCATCTGCAGCACAGTCGCTTCCCCTGTATCCCCCCTTCCCAGGTTAGCACAAGCACAGGAGCTTCTTACTCAGCTAAGGACCGTCTCCTTGACCCACCACCTCTGCAAAACATCTCAGCACATCCCAGCTGTGAATGCCTGCCCTCCCTGCGACCTTCTGCAGCACACAGTTCTATGCCCTGGCTTATCCCAGGTACAAAGTGGGGGAAAAAGAATTACTTAGAGTGGGCTTTGGTTTTCTTCGTCTGTAGCTTCTGGATTCAGTGGGCTTTTCTGCCTGCAGTTGAGCTGACTTTCACAGCAAATAGCATAGATTAAGTTCGGTGCTCTGAGCAGGGATTTCTCATTTCATACATCATTTATAACTTTCTGCAGTGATTCCACAAAGTCAGTATCTCTCCATAACACAAAGATGAGAAGGATGGAAAATATAGCTGAAAAAGTGACAAACCTGCAAATTGCATTTATGTAGAGTTCTGGTGCCACAAAGCTTCTACAGCAATTTTATGGAAACCTAGCAAATTCAGTATAAATAAATTTGCAGTTTAGGAAACTTATGCAGTTATGGATTTCAGCACAGTGCCATATTACAGCTTAGCAGAGATGCTAAATATCTCTCGCACAAAAATGGAAATTAAATCTGCTGTTCTATTTTGTCAGATCAGGTCTTTGCCTATGGTACGCTGGGCATGGATTTCATTACTCTTCCCTCACAGAAGTTGCAGTAGTAGTGAAAAATCACACAAACAAAACCCACTTTTGCAAAGGTTGCAAACACTAAGTACATCAGATTGCTCTGTAACTGGCAAGTGGTGTCTTTTCATTTTCTGTTTCTCTGGGATGTCCCATCCATCACTCATTAACCAGAGAGCGAACAGAGATTACTACGGAAGAGCCCCTGTACATCTTGGTGACATCCCAATTCCAGTGAAGCAAGCAGCAAAAAATCCCACAGGTTTCATTAGAGCCACAGACTGTTCCTTTGTACCGACTCCTAGTTTTTATAGTGAGACCCACTTGCCAAAATGCTGGTCCTGATCCCGCGTTCATAGCTGGATAATCAGGATTTACCATGACCTAAATTAGTGAAGTCAGAACAGTGTAAATAAGAGGAGAACTGGAGCCATCTGCTGTGAATTCCCAGACACCAAAAAGGAACAGAAGAAGTGAGAGATTTTCTTACCAGTCTTCAATTCCTAATGGGCAAAGGTTTAAAAAGAAAAGTCCTGTCGTGCCTGTCACATATTTAACTGTATCTTAAGTCAATAGGAAATAGCGTCAGTAGTATACACACATTTACAAACACACACATATAAAAACATAAAATTGTGTTCAGGTTGAAATGCTTTTCATTTCAGTACAGCATATTGCCATCAGATAAAGAAAAAAAAAAAAATATATTACTCTCTGTCTAGCTCTTCCAAAGGAAATAATACCAAAGGTTTAAGAACATGCATTGGCTTCCTTCCTGATAGGATTTTAAATGTTCTTTTCCAATGTAAGTGCAAAACCAAACATTACAGTTGAAGATCAAGCACACTAGTCACGCACATTCAAAGCTGATGTGAAAAACCTGGACCTGCTGAAGCCAGTGGCACAACTCCCATTGACTTCCATGGGGCCAAGATTCCATCCCATGTTCCTAGGAGAACATTAAATTGGGCACATTATGTCTTATTTAATGGACTATGCTAACAGACATGATTTGTTAAGATTTATATTCAACAAAGAAATCAACCGAATTGTGGAAAGTATTTAAATCAATGTATCTGTAACAATAGGACCTCTAAATTAAGGTAGCATTCAAAAGGTTTTGTGACTGCCTGACTTCTTGCTTTTCAAAGAAGCATAAGGAAATTTTGAACTTGATTTCCCACTCTTCCCCCAATAGAATATCAAAGGTATCACCTTACATAGCTTTTTTATCAAAAGCTTCCTTAAAAACCAAATGAAAAAGACTTCAAATCAGAATATATTAAGGCACAAAATGTACAGAGACATAAGTAAATGAGTTTGTTCTTATTTTTCTCAAACCAATTCCCTGCTTATTTTTAACCCGATTACAAGTCTACTGGCTGCCAGTAAAATTTAGATCCAAATTTTTTTGCTAACCAAGTGAAATTGTTTGGATAGTAAAGTCAGATTTTCTAACATCTTAATCAAGTTGCTTTCAGACTTTTTAATAACAGAAGTAATTGAGCACATAAAAACCGCAATTCTTTCAAGTCTAAGACAAACATCATAATAAAATATCCATTTCTTTAGGGAAAATTCAAGTATAAGAGCGAAACCAATAGGATTTTATCAAGATTGCTTCAAAAACCTATGGCTGTTAACAAATTAATCTACTTTCTGTAAGTTTTGCTGCATTTTAGGTAGGACTGGAATTACATATTCTGTTCCACAGCCACTACACCTCTTAAAAGGTTATGAATTTCTTGCCACTTCACTGTGGCTGGTACAGCAAAATAGATCATTTCGTTTGCTTTCCTCTATTGCAAAGCTGGAATGTTTTACTCATTTTCCTTTGTCCAGTACCTTCATTTGGCCTCAAGCACCCCAGTAAGCCAGACACCAAGACACTATGCCCCACGAGTCACCCCAGGCTGGTCCAGGGTGGAGTGCAAGGGCAAAGCACTGATGGACAAAGGGTGGGCAGGTGATAACAGCACCCTTCATCCTACAGACTGTGGGAGAAAATAGCTGAGACCACACCAACCCTGCAGAACCCCCAAGAGGGCAGCCACTGGCCTGGGGCAGGAACTCCCCACCTGGACCCCAAAAACAGCCGTCAGGCAGACCCCTGAGCACGTGGAAATTGTGCACAGTCTGACCACTGAGAATGATTTTAACTTTCCAGAGCAAATAATTGCCATCCCCACCCAGCCCCAAACAAAGTATTTCCAGACAAATCTGTACTGAAAGGGAATAAACTCTGACCACTGCAGGCAACTGTCAGAAACTCTAAATAATGAGATTTGGTTATAGGCATTTCTTAATGTGGAACAGCAGCAGCAATGAATATGGCTTGTGCCTTTCAGGTTCTACCTTTATTGCCTTAAGTGACCACAAATATCTTACACAAAAATGGCATTTATTTTGGG
>JAOXNG010000026.1:55653541-55664606 GCA_028566535.1 Scolopax minor | reverse complement strand
TCTATATCAAGGGAGCATTCTGGTAGATCGGTATATTGTTGCTACAAGGCAAATAGTGTTAATTTCTGATGGATGTTTGTAGGGAATTTTGAGCTACAGAATGAAATAATCCTTGTAGTGCAGACATGGTGGCTTGTACCTTTGTCTAATAAAACCAAGGTTTACAGTTTCTCTCTTCTTGGTTTTTTTGTTTTTTGTTTTTTTTTTTTTATGTGTAAAGACGATTTTACCATCGAACAGGAAATGTCTGAAAAGGAAAAGCATGGCCTAGAATCAAATGAAAATTCTCCAGAGGTCAGTGGTCTTATGTTAACTAACTGTGATAATGCAGGTTCCCATCGAAAATAAGTACTAAAGCTTTGATTTCACCAACACAGGAATGGGGGTGAAAATTTGCTTGGTACTGTAAAGTACTCATGTAGTCCTGTGTCACAGATTATAAACTCACAGACCATAAGACATCAGTGACTGATTATTGAATTAGAAATAGAATATTGAATTAGAAATGTCCTTTCCTACATTTAGTAGTGGTTTTTAATTGTATAGAAAGCAATTCTACAGAGTTGTATCACATTTTCTATACCTTTGATGTGGACAATTTGATCACTAACAAAGGGCTTGTCTTTACAGAAAATATTATCATTCAGCAATTTTAAAACGCTATTATCTTTTACGCATACACTTGTGATGTTCCATACTGGTGGTTGCAAAAAAATGTCTGGACCCTAGAGGTTACAGTTGTTTCTGGTCCTTAAAAATGGACACAGGTCTCATAAAGACCTTGGGGTTTGGTATTTGCTTTTTTTGTCTCTAATTCGGAAGTGGAAGGAAGTTTAAAGACTAAATTATCATTATTCACACAAGGCTTGAGTCACTAAGATCCGTTGCAGGGAGGAGGTACCTCAAGACTTCAGTAAATGCTAAATGAGGCACTTCCCCTATTTACATGGAAAGAAGGTTAAAGTCTATTATTGGGGATCTCTATGATCTGCTCATCTATTCATTACTGAACAGTGTTTGTTACATTGGATCCTATTCATTACTTAAACTTGTATTTCACAAAGTAAGGGACCCCTTTTACTAAAGGCCCTGTTTATATAAAGAGTGTCACCAGTCTGTATATTGGGGTACCTGGGACTCTTACTGTTTAATAGCACTTAATCAGCTGTTGTTAAGATGTGCTATGTGGCATTGGGAAAAGGGAAGAGGCAGAAGGCACTTTGTCCTCAAGCATGCTTTGTGCCTGAGGTCACCCGTGGAGGATTTTGTGCAAGTGGGAGCTGTCTTGTTTCTTTTCAGCTGTACCAATGGATTTCATAACATGCAATCTTCCTGTGAAAAAACATCTTCCTATGAAACCTGCCTCATCTCTATTTTTAAACTGACAAGCACTACTGCTGCTGCTGTCATGTTGTGAACTTAGCAGTCTTTGCATTGTACTGCTCAAAGGCTAAATGTCTATTACTGTAAGTAAAATGTATTTGTCCTTTACTCCTAATAGGAAAATCAACCCGTAATAGTGAAACGGAGAAGGGGAAGGCCTCGTAAATACCCTCTTGAAGCTGTACAGCCTGGTGGTAAGTAGTTCATAATTAACCTGTGTGGAAAAACAAGGAAAATAGTGACATTCAAGTTCTGAATTCATATTTCTTCCCTCAGGTGGGGAGTCAAAAGCTGATATGAGCACTGGGAATGTAAGTGCCTTTATTTTGTTTGGGTGCATTTAAAAACAGTAATTCAAGAGCCATGTGTCTGTTTAACAACTAATAGTATTTCAGAAACATCTTACGGAAAACTTGATCATTGAGTTCAGTCTAAGGAAACCAACATTATTAATTGTATTTCCTAATATAACTGGACTTCCTAAGCAAATTGTACTATTAAGTCTGAACACTGCAAATAACCTAACAGAACCAAACTTAGATTTGAATTAAGTATGTTGTACTAAGTGTTACGCTGGCTAGCAATATACTTATACACAGGGTGAAACTGTGCACACACGTGTCTTTGATTTGTGCTGAGAGTCACTTTGAGCGTGACTATGTTGCAAACTTGAGATTTTTTTTCTCTACTGAACCTCTCATAATAATAGTTTTACTCTTAATATCTGTAGAAGTATTGTGTGATACAGTTGTATTATCTGTATTATGATGTGTACAGTTCATTCAAAAGATAAACACATGCTGGTTAGTAACTGAAGAGCTCATGAAGCATACCTCTCTCTTAAAACTCAGCAATATCTTAGTTTCTTAGCCCACATGAAGTACATTTGCTGCTAAGAAAGTATTCTGCTGGGAGTGTTTCTGCAATCCAGTTGGATTACAGCACAGGGTGGTAACGGGTCGGGCATATTTGTGGATTTATTCTGGTGGAAGGCTCCTTTCTCTGCAATTCCTATATGTCAGAATCAAAGTTATTGCATAGAAAAGAGGTGATTTTTAAGAGCAAAGTTGTATTGAAGCTCATATTTTCTATCTGCTTGCCTGGTAATATGTGCTAGCTGGTATGTCAGAAATCTTGGGAATTTACCTAGGCTATCGATTGCAGGAGTTTTCCTCCCTCCTTGTGCTGTCCCTGCAGCTTTCTAGGCAGCCCTTTGAGTCCTGTCCCTTCTACAGATCAGCTGGAGTTTTGTTTCACAATTCCTGATCTTTCCTAATCAGTTTTTTCTTTCCCCGATTATTAGTTTAATGAAATCTAATTTGAACTGATGTGGTTTTTGGTGTTCAGTTTTCTTGGTTTGGTTTTGGGGGTGTTGGTGTTGTGTGGTTTTGTTGTTGTTTTTTTTTTTTAAATAAGAGTTGAAACTAATTTTAAAATCCCCTTCAAAATACCTATACCTGGGCACCCTCAGTACTGGAACAGAAGCATCTTGTTCCAGTTTGACTGTTTTAAAGTTCCTGTTCCTCTTGGTGGTGAATGATTGGTGTGTCAGTCAGTTACAGGCTGGCTCCAGGAGGAGTGATACCTGCCCTCCATCTGAGTGGCTCTGCAAGGTGAGGCACTGTCTTCGTGTGACAGTTTCCCCAAGGCTGCTTTGAGGACATGTTGCTACTTTAAAGGAAGCGTAGACATCCTCGTGTAGTTATGAAGTGATGAAAGCAACTGGATTTTTTTGGACAGGCATTATAGTAGTTATACATGGCTCTTCCTGCATTCAGAGTAAATACAAGGTTCTGGTGATTTATGGTTCTGCAAATCTGTATGTGTGATTACATAAAGTGACTGCACTTAACTTTTTTTTTTGTATTGTTGATAATTAAGTTTTCAGAAATGGATTTGACTGAAACTGCTTTTAACTTTGTGTCCTTTATTGCAATGACTAGTATAAATGAGGTTACTGAAACTGCTACAATTTCTAGATTTGTTGATAAGTTCTACTATAAATGGGAGCAATTTCAGTGTTTATGTACTACAACCCCGGATTTTTCTAGTTTTCTTTGGATTAAAAAAAAAAAACACTTCTTTTTTATTTCAGCTGCAGTTTCCTATCTTTGGAAGTAGAGGGAAAACGTCTCAAACAGGTAAGCAAATGATACCTGCTTTAACAAATAAAAGATGGAAGAAATCGAAGTTTTTTAAGAGAATCACATGGGTCCCCCATAAACATCTTCTCTGGCAGTCAGTATTATCAGTGTGTGAAAACATTGGAGTAGACAGAACAGTGAAGACTTGTCCCTAACCCCTACTGAGTTTTAATCTTGAAAAGAGCAGAACTTATTTCACAGATGCAGCAGCACTGGGAAGTGCTGAATAATGCCTTGCAGAATATGCCGAATATTTTGTTTGTGTAGATAGGCACATGGCAGAGCTTCAGAGGCAGGTAGGTAGGTACCCCATCAAACTGGTTTTTAGTGGTTGTTTGCCATTTCTGCTTATTTTCTTTTATACAGAGACTCAGTCACACCTATTACATTAACAGTTTTTAAATTTCAAATTTAGTTCAGTTAATGGCATTATCTTTGGATATGTGTCTGAAGAGCTTAGGGGTAGCTTGAGGGGATATTTCTTTCCCCTTTCACAATTGCTGTAAGATATTTAGAAGATGATCACTTCAGTTTATTCCTAAACTGAAACATACTTTTCAAATTTAAGTCAAATCAAATTACATATGTTTCTGTTTTTCTTTCCTCTTCAAACGTGTGATTTGTAATAGGCTACACCTTGGTAAATTTTAGATGTAGTTAATTTTTTGCACGTATGGAGTCTAAACTACACTAGTTGTTTAAACGTGTCTTTTTGATAATGGGCATTCATAAAATAGAGTTGAAAATCCATTCAGAAAGATGATGAACCTGAAAGGCAGGTTAAAAAATGGTTTGTAAACAAATATAAACATGCAGCAAGTTTGAGAAAACAAACCTTCAAAACAAATCTTCTGGAGTTTCCAAAAGTTTAGGTTTCTACAGAAGTATGAATCTGGCTGCACTGCATATATGAACTATTTCCTATTTTCTCCGCGTTTGTTAAAATGTCAGCTTTAATCCATATGCTTCAAAATTTGTCTCTGGAGGGTTAGCTGGTTGTGAGGTACTTGGTTTCTATCAACTGTAAAGAGAACAGACAAGAAGGTGAGGAAGGTGTAAAAGTGCATTCTGGTTTACTTTTTATTCATAAGGACAGACACCTGACTGTGTACTTAAAGCTTAATTTAGTCTGTGAAGTAACATTTTCTTTTCCAGGTAAAAAGCTGTTGATGTCACAGTGATATTAAGGAGAGTGTGTAAAGTGGTTAAAATACACTGTTAAACTTTTCATCATGTGTTAGCATTCATATGAGAAAAGGGGTTGAAAACCTTGAAAACCCTTGCAGTGAAAAGGAAACAACGTGGAATCCCTCTGTGCAGTTCACTTATTTTGGCAATTTCTGGGTGTTTTGCATGAGGGTTTGTGATGAGGAGAGAATTTCTTTTCTGTCAGTTAAGAGGCATCTGGTTTCTGAAGGCAGCATCCTCCCCTAATACTGACAGTGAGCTTGAAACTACAATTATTTTGCACTAATCAGTGGCTGCTGCTAAGTTAGTAAGATTTATATATACTGTAGCTTTTTGGTTTTATACCTATCTTGAGACAGAAGTACTACATTTTCACATTCTAAAGCAAGGATTGTGTCTGAAAAGAAAGGCATATCTTACACTTAAACAGCGTATTCTTCTATCAAAAACCATTTTGCTACAAGTTTACCAAAATGTACCAGAATTTTGACACATCTGTCTTTTGAATGCAACAGAATTAGTAAATGTTAGTAATGTATACTAACAGAACTAGTAAAAGTCAGTTATGTTAGACTTATTTTATGTAAAATACTTAGTACAGTGGACAGTTCCTATGTTTCATTGCATTTCTTTATTGAACAGTTAAACATCTTTGCGTTTTATTTAGTTTCTTTTTGTGTAAAAGGTTTTTTTGCATAAACTTAACAAAGGAACTCCAAAAAACTTGTATGTGAATTTTATTCTATGTTTCTGCTCTGTGAGGTCTGTTTTTGAGCCGTTGCATTGACATCCTTCTGTTTGTTCTATCACCCTAATTAGGGATGGGTTTAGAGTTTGTCTCTTATGTAGCTTTCAGAAAACAAAAATAGTCAAGAATCTTGTGGCAGGAAAAAAAAAGGCTATAAAAACTTTATTTTGATTAGGTTGCTTTGCTCCTTCTATTTCTAAGGATTTTTATGCTTCAGTTTTGCAGATAATTAAATTTGACAAAGCTCAGCAGCTTTGTAAAATAATCTTTTTCTTACTGAATTAGTCAGGGCAGAAGTGGTAAGTATCTACCACAGAGAGAGGCCAGGTTGAGACATGGGTTGTAGGTTTATAAATGCATTTGAACATGCACAGGCCAGTCTGTAAGAAGGGAAAGTAATGTAATTTGCATATCAGGTATTAGACTAGTTTTAAGTATTGTCTTTTACAGCCATCTTGGTGCTTCACCATGGGCATAGCTAAGCACTAGATGAGATTTCCTGGAGAGACCATGTTATTGGAGGCTTTCAGAATTGAACAAGATCTTGAGCAGTATGGTCAGATGCATTAATTTAGCCATGCTCTGAACAGGAGGTTGGAGTTGATGACCTCCAGAGGCCCCTTCTAAGCTAAATTTTTCTGTGATTCTGTAATTGGTTAATAGTAGTTAAAAGGGGGAAGTAACTTTTGCTTTTCCATTAGAACAAAACAGCATATGCAACAAAATTATAAATAACCTCAGTTATATAAAGCCTTACTACTAAAAAAAAAAAATTAATCATTGTCCTAGTCTATGTATATAACAAAATACAACAAAGCCATATTCTAAATTAGATGGAGACTTTAAATGTTTTCTGAGTTTCTGTGATGTTTATGCAAAGTTGACAGTTTGGAAGAACTCCTTTTTAAACTGATTGGCAAAAGATTTGAAGTTCAGGATTAAGTGTTTTTTCCTTTTCTTTTAGGTACAGACATATCTAATAAGAAAGAAACAACAAATGTAAGTGCAACTTTTTTCATTTGTAAGCTTATAAGCAGTATGTAATGAAAAATTACTCTCTCGTATTTAAATTAAACTGTTCTTGCCTTACTTGCTTCCATTTTATTTTGTCAGGAAGATGAAGCTGAGAAAGCAGAAATGATTGTGCGTAAAAGGGGAAGAAAGCCCAGGCGTTCTCTGGTTCAATCAGAGGAAACTGGTAAAAACATAAAACTGTGTTATTCCTGACAGAATGAGAAGATACTACTGTGCCTTTCTGTTTACTAATAGCAACAAGATAAGCTTTATTCAATTTTCCTTTCTTGAGGAAAAATCATTGAGTTACAGCTAGTGTAAATATTATGTAAATATGTGTAAATTGCTGTAATCTCATGTCAGAATTGCTACATCCCAGATGCTTCTATAAAGCCTCATGAATTTTCTATGAATTCTGGCTATGAGCTGCATAAGTAAACGATGGTGAATGTGTTAGCAAGATTAAGTCAAACAAGTGTGAATTAAAAATGTGGAAGGATAAAGGAAATGGAAAATTACTTACTTAAAATGGGATTTGTGAAGAGAATACCTTTTCTAAACTAAGTGTCCATATCCTTTTGGAGGGCTTTTGGAAAATTATAGCACATGTGTAAAATTTTACATGGACAGAAACACTGGAGCCAGAAAGAAAACGTCGGAAATTAACGTCTTCTGAAGATGAACTAAAAGAGCAGGAAGAAGGTGAGGAAGATGACGGTGAGGAAGATGACGAAGCACATTCCGGGGCCACAACTAGATCAGCCACAAGATTAGAGGCTCAAAGGTAACTGTGTGTAGAGACAGCAATAGCAGGGGACAGTTCTACACTGTTTTCAGTTGTTGTGGGGTTTCTTTTGGGGTGTTTGTTGCTTGTGAGGGATTCTAGTGTGTGTGGTTTTGTTGGTTTTATTTATTCATTTTTTTTAATCGATGAGAGATTCCCAAATAATTTGGGTTCTAAGTCTAGTACCACTCTTGTAGGGATAAAGAGTCAAAAGGGGAGGCAGGGAAACAGTTAGGGTCTCAAAAGACATACTTGAGTATGTCAGAAGGTAAGAATTCCTCCTGTTGACACTCGGTCTTCACCCTGGTGATGTCTCAGGAGTTGGGTAAGTTGAAAACCTGAATCTGCAGGTGATCTGCAAGCTCAGAAAGCAATCTCACCACAAAAGACTGGTGTGGTAGCAGGAGTTCTGTTTTCAAGAAGCAGTTCTTCTTCACCCTCAGCCTAGGTCTGCCTTTTTGTAGGCAAACTGAATTATAGCAGAGCTCATCCTCTTGACTTTGTTATGGAAACAAAGAAAGATAGCAGCTTTGGGAAGTTTTAATTTATGTTGCTGCCTTTCAGAACAGAATTGGAGCCTGGGCTTTGGGTTTTTAGGTTCATTGTGAGATTTCTGTAAATTCACTGGATTTACTTCATTCCTAAGGATATAATATTACACGTTAGCCTTTGGGGCTTATTGGAAGCTCTGTTCACAGTAAGGTCTTGAATTCCAAATTTCAGAGCTGAATCAGAAAGCAGTTATGTAGTCTTTATTTAAATAAAAACTGTGAGGGTTTTCCACTAGATTGTAATGAACTTTAAAATATTAGTGCTTTCATTCTGATTGCTGTGGAAATGCCTGCTTTCTTATTTAGGGATGTGTGTGTTTGTGTCTCAGCTTTTTGGTGCTGTCTTTCTAGCTCTGGCTGTAACAAAGCAGCTCTGTCTTAAGGTGCTGAAAACAGCCTGTGTTTTATAGGTGTCATTTGGAAATAATTTTGTAGAAGGGGCCGTTTCTTGATCTCCAGCATTGTTGGTTTATCAGTTTTTCTGACTTAAGTAACCTGTTTTCCAAACAGTTCAGTTGATCACCAATTAACAAGTTTCTCATGTTGCTGAACCGTTGAATACTGGAGCTAATATGAATTCTTTACACTGGATAAGCAAATTCTTTTTTTTTTTTTTTTACAGCCTCTTTGCCTTTGCTTTTTTTCTTCTGCTATTACAAGCTCTTTTTTAAACAGGGGCACTTATGTACCAGAATTACTGCACATTTGAAACTAAGACTTTTATTTAGTTAAAGACTAAATGTAGTCAGTAAAGTAGCCTTTCAATTTTGCATTTGATATGAAAATACACAGTTAGGCCTCACAGTTTGTGTCTCTAACCATGCAAATGTGGGGTTTTTTCAATGTTGCTTTTGGCAGCTTTGATTTACTTGTTGCAAATACTGTGCAGTCTTGATTTTCTCCACTTGGAATGCAAGAAGAAAGTCACTTGGTGAAAGTATTTTGTTATATATACATTCCTCATTCTTTTGTATTACAGAAAGCAGCCCAGCAAGCCAACCACACGTGCAACTTCCAAAGGCAGTAGTCCAAGTTCAGTTTCTCCTAGAAAACGACAGAACCTAGCAGCAAAAAAGAGATCGCCAAGCGATACAAAAGTTAATAAATCTCCTCCATTGACACAGTAAGTATTAAAGTGGAATCCATTTCTATTATTTGTTTTGGAAGCTACTACATTGATCCTTTCCTTACATGTAATTACTGCCTCAGAATCTGAACAGCAGTCTAGCTTTGTGTTATTCTGTTCTGTGATACATGAAAGCTTTTAAAGGATTTTCTTCTGTTCGTGTTTTTTTTATTCATTTCTTTATCATTTTGAAAATTAGATTTTTTTTTTTTCATTCCATCCTCAGAAACCTCTTGGGAGAATCTGAAAAATGTTATTATATAGTATTTTAACTTGATCTGTGACTCTTGCCTGAATGAGGGGAAGAGCAGCTGTAGTTCATGTTAAAGCAATGTGATGAAATGATTCTGGTGCTGCAAAGATTTTTCTAACATCGGCTGATAAAAGAGGAGAAACTTAAGTCGAGTTTTGAAAATATTTCCCTTTCCTTCCTTCCCTGCTACACATTTTAAAGTTGAGATGACAGTGTAAAATCTCAAGGGAGTAATAAATATGGTGCACAGTTGCTTATTCATCTTGCACGTTACCTGTAAAATGGGTTCTGTGCCAAATGCATTTAGTTGTCATCTGCTCTGAAACGTGGCAGTGTCTTCAAACTGAGCCTCGGGAACATGTGTATTGTGTACTGATCAGCTGTCTCTTCACCTCATGTTAATTACTTTGCATGGCTATGAATGGCCAAGAGTCTAAGCCACACTTGTAATTGGTTGCATCTGAAACCTGGTGGGCTCAAATATGGATGCTTGGAGATAAGGGTTCGTGATGTCTGCCCTAACTCCCTCTTGTGTGTGTGTATGGAATTCTCAGGATTGTGACTGACCACCCTTTTTGTTTTACAGTTCCTACCCTTGGTAAAATAACTATTAATAATGTTTTTCAGGTTAAAGGTGCAGTGTACCAAGCGCAAAAGGGAAGACAGCCCGACCACAGTGGTACGGAGGAAAGGCCAGCAGAAAACAGAGGAGACACCAGTAAAGAAAGCAAAACGATAATCTTTACCTGCTAGTACTGTTCATGGAAGAGTCAAAAGAAAAAAAAACATCTGTGCTTCTATTTTTTTTAAAGCAAAGGGATTTGCACGTGCTTGTTTCAGAGGTCTAAGTTAATCAATGCAGTACTTTTAAGTTACATTTTAAACAGCTTTATAAACTATTGTTTATACAGAATATTATGTACATTTATTTCAGATGAAAAAAATAAGTTTACTTTGTATCTGAATGAAAAACAAAGTAGTTATATATTTTATCACTGACTTGGAAAGTTGGGGTTTCCCAATGTGACATGCTAATGCAGATGCTTCCAACCCATGAGGCACCCCTGGGCCTACTAATACATTTTGTATATAAACTTGTAAAAATAGGTTGTATTTTACTCTGTGTATGAATCTAATCGATGATGGACATTTTATTTATTATATGGAAAGCATTGGTCTGTAAACTTTAGTATATACCTTAGGTTTTTTTAATTATATATTTTACATTCTATGCAGATGTCAGTAGGAAACTTCTCCTCCGCTCCCCCAGGGCTGTCCAAAACCTGAAGTTCTCTAAAATACACTCAAACAGTTGGTAAAGTATTTTTCTCGCATGCGTTAAAGTAGTTTAGCATAGTGAAAGGGACTTGGCTCCTTCCTGTTCACAGTTGTGACAAAGTATAAAATTTAAAATGTAATCTTACTAGATTATATTTTCACTTGTGAATTTACTACCAACCTCAAGAAGTAAATAGTATTAGGTTAGATTTATTCACAGTCAGCCAACACTACCCTGAAATGGAACAGTTTTATTTTGCAACTAAACACCTGTTCTTTCAGTATTTGTTTTTTTCAACAAAGAGGGACCCATTGAAAGCAAATGTCACTTCTCCTAACTATAGAGCTTCAGCATTTTATGTTACATTTTATACGCAGGTATTAAAAATAGAACCTGGTATTATTGCCAGAATCTTTTTTTAATGTATATTAACTCTGGTAAGAGCAAATGTTCAAGTGAAGTTGTATATAAAGTTAAACTTTTCTTATGATCAAATGTGTCTCTTGTTATGTGATGAGTTGCCAAACAATCTGAGATTATTTTAAGTGTTTTGTTGATATTCTGATTTTTTAATTAAAAAGGACACAAGAAAAAC
>JAOXNG010000026.1:55596717-55607740 GCA_028566535.1 Scolopax minor | reverse complement strand
GGGGCAGAGCACCTCAATTCGCCGTTTTCCGCCTTGAAAAGACGGGCGGGGAAGGCTGCTTAGCTGGGTCCCCAGCCTCTCTTCGTTTCGGCTTGAGAGCTGCTCACCTCCCCAGGTGGACGGAACGGTTTGCATCTCGTTGAGATACTGTTGCAGAGTTTGGAAAGATGCTTCTGGGTCAATTTACGTTTTGTTTGTGACTTTTACTTTATTTTCTCTATCTGTAACAAGTTCTATTTATAAGTGCTTTGCTTATAAACAAGTTATTGTATTTTTAGAAAAAGAAACTTTGACAAATAGAGACCGAAGAAAGCAAAAGATGCTTTTTTACCCATAGAGGTAGTTGCTGTTCTTTGCTTACACCTGTGAACGTGTCTGTTGCAGCGTGTAGCCCGAATCTTTTTGTGACATACATGCTAAAATAGTAATTTTAATGTGTATTGAGGAATAGAGTTTTTCCTCCATCGTAAACATGGGGAAGCAGAAGGTCTGCCTGCCTCACAGTTCAGATGGCAAGTAGAAATATTCTTAGAGGTGGTCTAAATGAACTGCCTGTCATTAATAGAAATAAGCTGTTAGTGAAAGTGCATGCATGGTTTTGCTCACTTATGCAGAGTTCTACGAAGAAACATAACATTTTTTGTCTCCAGCAATTCTGAACCCAGTTTGAAGTGTTATTGTATTCACCTGAGTCAGTAGATGGGCAATTCCAAATTCTTCTATGTGATGAGAGCATAATAAATGCACAGGATTGACAGCTGAAGTGCTGTTTCACTGGTAGCTTTTCCCAGGAGTTTTCCATTCAAACTGAGGAATCTTTTCACTACTGCTGCTCAGCATCTTGTGGCATGACCTCTTGCCAAACATGGATTTTTCAAGTGTTCTTGAGTTTTCATTTATATCTCTGCTGGTTCCTCCTTCTCACACAAGAGCTGCCACTCACTGAATCTCCTGCTGGCTCTAGGAATCCTGTGCTTCAAGTGCAGTTTATTTTGTATGAGCAACAGTTATACTGTGGTGGGCTGCTTTTCCTCCTGTTCCCCCTAGATGATGCTGTAATAGAGGCTTCTTCCAGCCATCCTGATGGCCTAGCAGCAAACACTTGCAATAATAGATATATTGTAAGATCTTGTAAAAATAAAGAAATGATTGGGTCATGGAATGGAAGGATAAAATGTACCTAGTGCTATTTCAAGCATCTCCAAAGACTAAATCGTTGAGGTGCCTCTCTTTGTTGGCTACTCGTTCCGCTTACTTGTTGAAACATGCACGTCTATATGTTTTCAACTCCAAATTGCCTGCCTCTCACATCTGGTTCACAGCTGGTCTTTACACACTTGCATACTTAGCTTCTCATTTGCTGTGCAAGACATTGGTTTTTGTCTTCCTCTGTTGCTGGAATCATTGGATGGGAGGAGTGTAGGAAATAATGGAATGTATCTTTGAAATATTACATCTTGTGTTTAGTGTGAGATGCTCACATTTGACTTCTTTCCATTACTTCCCCCACCAAAACAAAACCAAACAAAGTAAGATTTTATTCCCTCCCTCTTGGCCATCTGGGGCTCTCTGTTCTTCGGTTTTCCAGGAAAAAAAATAATCTGTCTTTTTTAGTCTGCTGGCTAAAGGGGAAAACTTAATTTCTTTTTCCTCACCCGTTGTTTAGAAGCAACATGAATCAGGTTCTGTACAAGGGTTGGTAGCAGTTTAAAAACAAATCAGTGTCAGTTCAAGCTAAGGGTAACATTTGTGTTTCCACTAGCTAGGAATTGCTTCCTTCCAACAGAAGGATGTTGTGCTTCTGTTCATTTGTTTTGTGGTGATTAAGGGTAGGAATAAACACTGATGGAGGAAACCCTAGGGAGAGAGGGATAAAAAGGGAAGAAGGAATAAAAGGAGTGAGAGAGCGAGACAGAGTAGAATCTGAAAAAAATTAGGATAACATAGAGATGGTAAGGAAATAGTAAATTGTTGAACAGAAAATCAAAGAGGGCAAGATTGGTTAGTAAGAATATAATAATAGATAATGATTTTAATGAACTAGACAAACTAAGGAAACAATCCAAAAAGAAATCGGAAGTGGGGACAATGTGAGATGAAAATAAACAGTGATTGTTAATAACAGTTGGCTCTTTGATAGATACACACAGCAGCCTTACGTGTCTAGGTTTGAAATCAATCCACTCTTCCTGAACTAAAATGATTTTCCATTTAAATAATTCAGCAGTACTAGTATGGATTGGAAAAGATGAGATTATCATCCAGATATTTCTACTCTTGCTATGCACAGATTGGCTTCATGTTGAAGTATATAATGATGATGATTCGAGCTAGTGATTGTAAGCTAGAAGTACAAATTGTGGCATTTGTTACTGTTGAAACAGGTTTTGGGCCTCTGGAAGTAAATCTTGGAGCTATTCATGGGAATGGAGGTCCTGAAAAATAGGTGTGTGGGAGGAGCAAAGCAGCTGAGGTTTTGCCTTTCTGCCATCTGATGCAACTGGGGCTAAAGTACAGCAGCAGAAACATCCTACCTTTTCCTTTTACCAACGAGTGATGAAAATTAAAGAGCAAATGCTTGACATGGTGGAAGAATTTGCAGGAGCTGAAACGTAGGCTGGGATAAAGAAGTGTCCTGCTTGCTTGAAGATTTTTTTAGGGTGGTGGATTTCTATTTTTTAGGGTGCCAGATTGTGCCAATTCGGGATATCTTTGTTTCACATAGGCTCAAAAACTACATCACTGTTGACAAAAACATGGTTGTTGCTGTTCAGTCTTGTAAATGGAAAATTGCATCAAGTGCCCTGTGCAGATTGGCCTAGCTTCATAGATGCTTTTCTAATTTGAAAAAGTCTGGATAATCTTCTTTTTCGGTGAACAAAGTTTCATCAGTAGTTAGGAGTGGGGTGGAAAGACACCACCTTCAGATGACAGAACTACTTCCTTTGTTTATAAAATACTATCTTCCTCCCTCATCCTCAAATCTAGACTGTTCTCAGTGACAAGTTCTCTGTTGGGCAATTACATGCTTTTATGCTAGTTAAAGCATTTCAATCCATCTATCTTAAAATCTTTGCCACTAGGGATAGGACATGACTGAGGGGTGAATGTTACTGTGCTTAGAGAGCAGCATCGATGTTCTAGATGGGCATGAGGGAAGGGATAGATACGTGTTGCTTTTTGGCAAGTGGCTTCTCAACTGCCTGGTAAAGTTGGTATGTGAATGGACATTCATGGCTTCAGAACTATGTGCTTGCATCCCATTGCATTTTTGTTTTAGTTTTTCTTTCTTACAACTACGATACTACATTTTAGCATCGCTTCTATAGGATTTTACTCAAAGAACTGCCATTGGCAGGGTTCTCTACGAGTTCCCACGTTGTCCTGGTGAGTAGTCAGCATCAGAGCTGGCTGTCTTGCTTGTTCTGTTTGACTTGTCTGCTACTCTTTCGTAAATGTTGTAGGGATTTAGGAACAAGTTGTCAGCAGTTTACACTGTGAGTTGTTGACATTGAAAAATAGAAGCAAGAAATTGTCTTGCCTCACCTGTGAGATTTCATTGCATCTTCATTTCCTTAAAAAAAAAACTTCCTAAAATATTCCACTGTATTTTCACTTAGAATACTGTAATTTTTTTAATGTTATTTTTTTACTGCTGTCTTGATAGCTGTATGTTAGAACCCAAAACTTTTTTCTTTTCTTCTGCCTGAAAGGAGGGAGTTTGTAACACCAACCTTTGGTGGTGTACTGCTGGTGTTCAGAACAGCACATAAACGTTTGCTTCAAAGTATTTAAGACAAATGCGTGAACCTGCCAAACGGGGTCTACTGGAAAATCTGCTGTGAAAGTTGGTGGCCTGGCAGTCTTAGTATGGATATAAAGGAACAAGCCTTTCTTGCTTGATATCATGCTATCCTCTCATCTCTTAGATTTATGGCTGAAATTTTATGAATGGAGCATAACCTTATTTTGAAAATGGGCACTAATCATTTATATTTACAACTGCAGTTCTACTAAACTGTTTTTTAACTTTGGTTACTTTTTACATAGATTGCACTCAGTATATCCTTACAGACAGACAGAATCATGCAGATTCTTTTATGGCAGAGCACAATTTTAGGGCTGAAGGGAGTATTTGCATTGTAGAGGCAATTGAATATGCATTGATATAACTTCTCTGTTTACTGTTGTAGAGAAGCTTGAACTGTTGCTCTTTAGTATTTTGTGGATAAATGCTTGTTCTGTGAATAGAAAGCTCTAGTCTGGTAATCCAACACCTTCCTTGAGATTTAACATTTATTAGAAAAATAATTTAAAAAGGAGTTAGTCAATTATTTTTTCCTATAAATTCCTTTGCATTCAAGAGCATGGCAGAAGAAAACCGTTTAAGAGAACTTTACCATGCTGTTGATTACTTGCTGCTCTTATTGGTTGGCTGTTAATTGAATGTATGTTGTTTATTTTCACTAACACCTTTAGAAGCCCTCAGGGAATATTGAGTGTCACAGAGTGATAAAGCTAATATTTACTGAGCCCTTAAAACAAGAAGGGAGTGGTTGCTTATTTAATAGGGATCTAAATTAGTGTGTTAGAGAATGTAGAATACTATGATATAGTCAGATGATATTTTAATCTCTACTCTGTGTACTGGTTACTTTTCTGAAGAGGAAAATTTCAAGGAGAAGACTGTATGGTGTATTCCTGCAATGTTCTTATTCTTATTTACATATTTAAGGTCATTCCAGATTAAAAACAATGTCTTTGTAATCTTGACATGCTAACTATTGTCATTAAAAGAATGAGTTCTACTGATTTATTTTTTTTTTTTAAGCACTACAGTCTAAATCTGTATTGAATTTTATTTTGTATGTGTTGCTAGTGTTACTGTCACAGAGCTGCAGGCAGAAGAATCTTCTCACGATTCATCCTCTGTGGTCTTTACCCTTTCCACAGTGATATAAATATATAAGCATACTCATGCTATTTCTAGTTTACTTGCCTTTTTTCCCAATTTTATTTATTTATTTTTGATTCTCCTGGGACTTGAGTTCAATGAAGTACATGAAAATGTTGCCAAAGTCTTTAGTTGATTTTTTTTTTAATTACTTCCTAAATGTATCTTCTGATATCAAAACATAATTTATTATCTATATATACATATGTGATAGCCATAGGAATATAAATGTGATTGTAGAAACAAGAAAACAGTAAATCTTGTGTTATTTACTTCACAGATAATTTAATAGTTGAATAAATGTTTTTGTATTCATACTAGAGCTTTAATGCTGGAGCTCTGGTGTACATGTTTTCATGGAAAAAAGCAAATTACTTTTTCTTTCTGCATACATTTGACATTATGAGCACAATTTAGATCTTTATTATAACTGTTCTATTAATAGAACTTGCCTATTCTCATTTTTCAGAACTATTGGCATTATTTTGCTATTGCATTTTTAACTAAATGTGCTCTAATAACAGTTGAATTATGACTCATCATCTCTTCAGGTTGTAATGAATGGAAAGCTGGCAAAAAAATTCCTTCTTGTCCGTTTCGAGTTTTCTCAGTGGAAGAGTTTTGTGGGGCTGTTAGGCTTCCCCCCCTAGATATGTAAATACATATTTAGATATTTTTTTCTTGCAATTTGTTTTATTTTTTCAGATATCATGTCAACAAGAGGTTTGTGTGTGCGACTAATTAGATCTAGGATATATTTTATCTATGTAACCTTCATTTTTAATATGGTATTTTTTTTTCCACAATAAAAGCTTATGTATTCTTTGTAATTGCTTTTCTCCTTTTTAATTTTTTTCCCTTTTCTTAAATCTTAGACCCCCTCTCTTTCCTTTTTCTTTTTCTTTTTTTTTTTTTTTTTTGCCTTGCATGGAGAACTTAAATTGTTATTGAAAGAATATAAATGCCTTGCTTCATCTCTTTATGTAGGTTAGTTGTATCCTGTTAGCAGTATGTAGTAAAAGCTGATTCTTTATTAGGTCAACAGTGTCTACTCTCATAAAACTATAAATGGAAGAGATAAGTTTCCAAAGTTCCGCTGAAAGGAATGATTCTGCAAATGTGCATTCTTACCATGAGTTTAGTTTTTAATGTGCACAAGAAAGTACTCTTCCTATCTTAGATTTTATGTTATCCTGAAACTTTGATGTACGCTGGCAGGAATCCTGCCTTACTTTGGAACCCATGTGCGACTGTGCACTGTGCAGCTCTCTGTTCACTCACAGAAAGTTGCTCTTGGATCGTGCTGTTCTGTCCCAGGGAAGGACCCTTGTTTTGGAAATGAACACTTCTTAAAAATAATAGGCTCTTCAGGTATGGATAATATCACTTGGATTTGTGTTGATTTGAGCTACTCATGATATCTTATTCGAATCTGTGTAATATTTTGTAATACGAATATCACAGTATCTTAGAAATACAAAGGAAATATATGCCTTGATGCTTTTTGCATAAATTGGTAGCCTTTGCCACCTACTCTTATGTTGAAGCTGGCTGGAATGCTTGTCAATCCAAATCCATGAGTGCTGTCAGCATGCATTGATTTAAAAAGTGCTAAATGATATTTCATACTTCTGGTTTAACAGCAGGTTTAAGGTGCCAACTTAATTTGATATTGTTCTGTTTTAGACATCCTTAGCCACACGTTTTGCCCAAGAAACGTTTGGGAAGCAGTACAAACAAACCATAGGACTGGACTTCTTCTTGAAAAGGATAATATTGCCAGGTAAGAGAATAAAACTAACACTGAAAGGTTGGGCAGCAGAAAGATTTACAGAAATGGATTCTTCAAAGTAATGCATACTAAATAAGCTTAGTACAGTGCTTTTTATGGCAAAGTAAATTTGGTTATTCAGAGAAAATTCTGTTAGTATGTTCGTGCCAGGTGACAAAGGGTTATGCATTTACAACTTCTATCTTTAAGTAATAAACAGAATTCAAATAAAAGGAACGCTATCTATATTTGTGAATTTTATTATCTCTACTTGCTTGTACTTCTTGTCCATGTGGATAGTGTAACACATAACAATGAAACGTAACTTTAAATATATTAATTGAAAAAGTGCATGTGTTTTGAAATCTATATTTTTTTTTTTAATGAAATACACAACTTGTATTTGAGTTGTGCGAGAGAAGCATAATGTAGCTATGGAATCACACTGCTCTAATATGTGAATGCTGTTTTATGCAAGGCAGCATGAAATTGCTGGCATTTAATAGACCACTAAAATTTAGGGTCCCTCGGCACTCATAAAAATACAGTTTGAGCATTCAAGATGTTTCGCTTCACGACGGCAAAGAAACTATTTAGATGCCAGTTGCAGCACACTGCATGGAAAATGCAAAGAAATAATTAAAAAAAGAATAGTTACTGCCCCAAACCCAATTTGAGCTTTGCTGCAGCATAGGAATATGTTTTAATATTGCCTCTGTTTACCATAAGCAACCTTACTGTCTGGGGAAAATGAAGTAGTGTTGTTTAATATAGAGAGCTAAATTTAAGATTTTGGCAGGAAACGTTGAGGCTCTTCTTTTTGTGACATGGCTTGATTTTCCTCATTGTTTATGCCTCTGAGAGAGCTGACAGCCTTTGGCAGATTAGTAGTGGCCCTGAAGTATCAGGATCAGTGGAAATAAAATTTTTTTTTGTGGGGTTTTTTGATATGCTGAAGTCTTCTCCCTTCTCTTTCACTGTCTTTTTATAGATGAGTAAATAAAGTGCTATATTAACCTGATTTTACAGCAGGTAAAAACCAAACCCTGTATCAGAGTACGTGGAGCATTATTTTGCAAATAAAAATAAATTAAATTAGTTGACCATTTGTTTTTGTGACTGTGTGTTAGTAACATGGTGTTAATGCCTGACTGTGGCGTAATGAGCATGTTGTCTCTGAAGGGTACCAGTAAGGCATCTGCCGTCCTGTGCTGGTTTCATGATGTTGTTTTGTCACATCAGCTTTCCCTGCTTCTGTGTCCTTACGTGAAAAGCTTACCATCGCCAGTGGACTGCTTTGGTATGAGGAGCTGTGCACAGTGTCAGGCTTGGTCTCCTGGCCAACCTAGCAGTGGTGGTCAGCCCCTGGCGGGAGGCCTAAAATTTGAGAGATATTACAGTTTTGCATGTCTCAAAAGGATGTAGTTTGGATTCATGTGTGTTCCAAAAAAATGAGTAGTAGTGGTGAAGGTGAAGGCCAAAGGGACACCTCGGAAAAGCCTGCCCTGGGCTGCGTGAATGAGTTTATAAGCAGGTGTTTCTGATGTTGTTTCAGTCTCTTAAATATCAGACAGCTATCAGACAGCTATATTTCCCCCTGTCTCCCCCGAAAATAAGTGCTGCAAAAGAGGGAAACATTTGTTATTCAGATCATCCAGAGATCGCTTTGTCTTAATGTATTTTATTTGTTTTATGAAACTTTAGCTCACTAAGACTAGTGAAAAGACTGCTTTGCATGTGGTTGCACCCTGTATTTACGTGGCCAATTGATACAGAACGTTTCGTAGAAGCAGTAATGTATTCCCAGAAGAACAGTCACTTCAGAGAATCATGCTTTTAGCGGGGCTGAGTAGGCTTGGTTTGTTGTCGGATGGTGGTGAGGATGTAGAAGGAAAAACAGCTCATGTTTTTGTTTACTGAGAAGCACCCAGTTGCAGAGTTTGAAATGAAAGCTCATTTATTATGTGTACATTGTTTAGCACCATGCTCTGATTCACCAGTACAAAACCCTAGCAGAAATATTTTGAATTTCATCTCTTTCTAGATAAGCTTTCTATTATTTTTAAGAAAACAAGTTGTTGCTGTTTCTGTTTTTCCTTCTCAGTCAAACACTCCTATTTGAAATAATTGGTGGACGGGCCTGTAAAGTTCAACAGCCATCTCCAAATCTTTTAACACTTTGCATTTAGTAAGGAAATAAAAGTATATTATAAAGAACTTCGCTTAATAGCTTGATAGCTTTGCAGTAATCTGAAAAGCATGGATATGTTTGGTGGAAAGGTGGATACGTTCTGGGTCTCGGGATATCTGGAAGAACCAAGCACCTACTGTGCCTTAAGTATGATTTAGCTCTTTGAGTTGGTTTAAAATTATAATGTACTTTCAGTGCTGAAACAGGCCTGACAGCACTGAGAGCTGGGAGGTTGATATTTATTATTAGCGTTCGGTTATGTAGTCTGTAAGACTGGAGAGTTGATTGGTGTGCTGGGCTTTAGTTCATGGCTTGTGTCAAATGACTTAAAAAAACCCAAACAACAACCCCACAACATTGAGGTTTCTCAAGGCTCACTTCGGTAACTCCTGCCTACTTAGTTCAAAATAAAGGTGCAACGCAACGTTTGACTTTTGAGTGTTGGTGGTGCTTCTGACACTGAGGGTATTTCTGAGGGACTGTTGATGCAGTATTGGTGATTTAGAAGTACTAGTGGTCTGTGCTCTGTGACATACCTCTGGACATCTGTAAAAGCATTGTATATGCGTCTTGCTTAAATTTCTGCAGCCATGTAGGAGACACAGGTGGAACAAAAAGTCACAGTTTCAACTGGGTGTCTTTGTTCTAGAAACATCCCTTGATTTGGCAACAGTTCTTGTTTCTGTATGTCAGATTGTTTTGTATGATTTCTTCTACAAACCAAATTTGGACCCAAAACCTCCCTCATGAAGGTAGAGAGAATGCATGTCTCTGTTGGTATATCCTCAGCTGGAGTACCAGCAGATCTACCTGGCAGGAATACATCAGAACTATTGTAGATCATAGAAGTACTCTCTCCATGACTCCTATTTCTCATCTGGGAGGTGGAATCATAATGTTTCTCTTTTTTGTTTGTTTGTTTGTTTTTGTTTTACTTGTTTAGAGTGTAAGATCTTCAAGCTGTTTCGTACCGTGTGTATGGCCCAACATCTGGCACATTAGAGATCATCTTGACTGCAACCATTAAATTATGTTGTAATGTGAATAATACCTATATTTACATGTGAAATGCTGTCTAAAATACTCTGCAGTGTAAGAAAGGCTGGATCTCAATCTGTAGTTTGCTACCCTTTTCCATTACCTGTCCCTGTCCTGTCCCTGTCTCTCTGTTACCTGTCCCTAAATTTGATGATGTGTTTTTAACAGGGTATAGCCTCATTCACTGGGCAGGGTGGTTGAGGCTTGTCTGTGGCCACAAGTGGTGGATAAAAGTCTGCTGAGAGCGGATTATAAGAGGGGAAGGAATAGTAGGGTGGATAACACTGTTCAGTGTTGCCTTGAGACAGCTGCGTTGAATTCCTGCCTCCGCCACTGAGTTTCTTGCGAGCGACTGAGCAGTTGTGTTGCACCAAACCTTTGCAGCCAGTTGCTAACTGCTTGTCCTGCATCTTGCCCAAGTGGAGGTGACCAGGCACAAATTCTGAATTTTTTACAACTGCAGTTGGTCCGCTGTGGGTACAACCTGGATGGAAAACACTGCAAAAGGGCTAAGTACCTTTTTTTTTTTTAAAAAAAAAACAAAACTAAACAACAACAAAAAAAGAAAATAAAAAATCAAGGTCTAGGTGACAAATTGAAGATCCAAGATTTTGGCAAATCTTTTAATCTCTCTGCTTTCTGCCTGTAAATTGGAGATGCCAGATGAGGGCTCAGAAGATAAAGTTGTTGGTGTTGTGACACTCAGTGGCTAAATAATGGAAAAGATGATGAAGTAACTGGTAGTCAACAGAGCCAAGCAGTGAGCACAGCCCACTTTGTGCACTGGCTTAGTTTGCGTAAACACCCCTACTTTTGGCATTCTCCAACTTCTTACTGCTTTGCTTCACAATCTTAACATTTAAAAGGTGTTCTTAAAGGTTACTTCCTAGCTTTTAAAATAGCAAACTAAAAAAACCAAGAAACTCCACTGTATTGAACCACGACACTTCTGCTATGAGTCATCGGCATGTTGGGACCTCAAACTGCAGTGCTGGCTTCTGCTGCCCGAGCCGTGCAGCAGGCTGATGGACCCTGCCTGGACGAGGCGCTGGAAAGGGGAGAAAGAAAC
>JAOXNG010000026.1:55556213-55573404 GCA_028566535.1 Scolopax minor | reverse complement strand
TTAAAATATTTTGGTTTGGAGACACTGCTGTGGTGTCTCATGGGAAGTATAGTGCTGATGCTTCTCTTCCCAGTCTCACACAGGCTATGCTCCTGATGCTATGGATATAAAGGTTGTTTTGGTTTAATTTTTCCCTTTTGGTCTTTCCTGATGTGTCACATCCTCTTAGGTCTGGTAGGACTTTGTGAGAGTAATGCATCAAAATTCTGTGCAACTGTCAAATCCACACTTGGGGTGAAAATAGCAGCGTAAGACAAACAAAAAAATCCCTCTTATTAGGTACCATACTGATCTTTCTGAATCAAACTGCTCTTAGTTGAATTTTTTTAAAATAATTTATTTTTCTATGGAAAAAAAAACAAAACTTTTTCTGAGCAGAAAAAGCAGATTTCAGGTGTAATAAAAAACACCTTAGTAGTTCTGACTGATAATTCTGCACTAGTGCAACTGTAGAGAGTTTCCAGAGTTGTTGGTTTTGGTCTGTTGTTCAATTCTAAGAATAGTGTTGTGGTAGTTTATTTTAATAACAGTATCCTGTGTTTGCAGATAATAGAGAGGGAAAAAAAGCCTAGTGTAGTTATTTTGCAGTTCTGCGAGTTTAAAAATGGCTCTGTATGAAGAGTATTGACAGTTCTTTTACAGCAATATTCAGTAAACAATGCTGTAAAGAAATTTTCTAGAAAGCACTGTAAAAAGCAGTTGCAGAATACAAGTTCAGGCTATAGAAAGGTTCTGGGTTTTCCTAGAAGTTACAGCATTCTTAAATTCTTAATGCTGTTAGTCCTTGTCACCCTACAGTAACTTCATGCTACAGTAACTAATTTCCAACCAAAGTACTGATGCCTGTCCGGAGCAAGTACTGAAAATGCGTGGACTTAAAAATGTTTGAATTTACATGGTTTTGGTGTATGTCTTTTTATTTTTAATGGGAAGGGTTTCTATTTCTTAAGTTGTCTCAAGCTACACAGTAGAAGTAAAGGCAACAATTTAATGAAGCAATAAAGAATAGTCACTGTAGAGGTCTCTATTGCCAGCTAATACATTGCTTAATTAATAATTAATAGTTTTCTTGGACTGGGTCTTTAAAGTACCTGTGGTACAGTGGCCTCCTCTTACATTGTACGTTTTGCAGTTTTATTTTGGGAATGGTGTATCCAAAAGCTTTTGAGAGAATAGTTACTGATGTAATTGCATGTTTAAGTGGTTGATCACTAGGGCAATAATGCTGGTTTCTGAGCACAGCCAGTACTTTTTCCAGCTGCTTTATAGTGATATCTTGAAGCTTAAAATGTAATCTATATGGGTAAGCCACAAAAGCCACTATATATTAAAGCAGACTCTGACAGTAAATCAAAATTGAACAGCTGGCAACACTACTAAAGTCATAAACTTATTTATTAAAAAAACTAAACAGAAGAATTATATTAAAAGAGAGGAATATGTTCTACAGACCAGTGGATATAGCTTAAAACCTGGAAAGTGCGGCAGATTAAGGGCCCAATTTATGAACATCTGTTCTGGCAGTTTCTGTGAGATTCTCATGTTCTTTACAATAAAAGTGTGAAACATGTTTTTTCCCCCACACTAATCATGCTTTTCTGCAGTTCATAAAACTCACATTGAGCCTCATGCAACCGGGCCTGTCTGCTTTACACACTTGCTGGAGTAATTACTGCTCATGAAAGAGCAGCGTCACAGTCCCACGGTACACGCTTATCCTGACTTCTTCCAAGTGCTCTCAGTGGCTTCAAAACCAGTGAAAGAACACTGAAGTTCAGCTCAGTTTGACTGAACCTCACCTCTCTAAACTTGGACTGTGGCAAAAAACTAATAATGGAGAGCAAAATGTACAGAAAAATGTCTTCTACGTGATTTCTCTAAAACTGAAACGTTCTTACAGATCTGTTGTTTCGCTCTTTAAGAGTTGTTTTGGTGACTCTTAACACCCCGTCTCTCAGTTTTGAAATAAATGATCATAGATTGATCATTTCAATTACAAACTTTACACTGAATAGTACCTCGGCTTTTTGTCGTATTGACAATTGTGTGGGGATAAGCTTTAGGATATCCTTGATCTGATTTGAGAGGGAACTGAAAAATCATTAATTCAAAAGTGAGTGTCTGCCTCTCCTGCCAGAGGCAATGTTTTGCCTTTGACATCAGTGTGACCAAGTTTTGGAGATTTTAGCCACAAGCCCTGTTTGTGGGGAGATCAATCAGGCTTGAGGTGTGTGACGCAGGTCATAATATTTTGCTCTCTAGCTCTTGCTTTGTGTCTAGTCATTCAGGCTAAACTAGAGTACATCAGGGTGAAAAGGCCATCAGTTTTTTTCACAGGCAGTGCGGACCCTATTAACATCCCAAGACCTGCTGTGATCAGGAGGCAAAGTCAGTCTCTCAACAAAGTCAGAGGTGAGGAAACCAAGGTGCAAAGGAAACACTGAGAAAATATGCAATAAACCCACTTTCCTTCTCCTGAGCAGGTTATATTGCTTTATTGATGAAAATGGTTATGCTTTCTTTCCATTTGAATAGTTTCACCATGTTATGCCTTTATTTATTAGGTTGCAGAACCATATGGCTTTGTAGTTTAATCTGAGGAGAACACTTCCAGCTAAGAGTCCTCAAAACAGGAAAATCTCTGTGCTCCTTCTCATACATTTAGTGTCATATTCACTGACAGGAAGGAAAAGAAAGAGGATTTCTGGTGTTTATGTGAACAAACCATTTTCTGTTTCCATGCCATCCATTTTTGAGCATTTTTCAGTGTGGGTGCATCTCTATGGCCTTATTTGCAGTGTATATCAATTTCTGAGAGCCCTTGGCCAACCTGTGGAATATTAAGGAACTGTATTTCTGCCAAATATATATCCCTCACTGATAGTTCCTTTTGTCTTTTCATTGAGTGATACTTTTATAATTGACTTATGTATGTTTGTACTGTTGAGGGCAGTACTATTAGGCAACTAGACAAAAAGTGTCTTAAACCCACTTCATAGTTATGGAAGTTTAATTTGCTGTTCTGTCTACTATGAAACATGTTTTTTTAATTGGTGCACTATGAATCATTTTATCTGTCAGTGGTGTAGAGTATATTAATCTTGGTTCTTAAAGCATGGCTTTATTTGTAGAAAGTTCAGAAACATTAGTGCTATATTTGCTTTATCAGTGTGTTTACCTGTGGTGAACTTTTATTTGTTATGTTTGATGTGTTAAAGTGCACAAATGTAATTTATACGCACCTGCATAAAATGTTTTACTTGTGCCCTGGGTTTCATTTGTCAAACTGTGCCTTGGATTCAGCAAGGAACTAACCCAATAGAAATCAAGGCTTCATATCATCAAAGGCAATATCGAGTTATATCCCAGAGGAACACTAGGCAGGTATCCAGGTTGTAGTGTTTTTTATTGGACCTGACTAGAATAGTCTGGATTCCTGGTTTTGATTAGGTCAGATTTTCATATTTGTTACGAGTGCTTTATTTCTTCTCCTTGAGTCTCTTGCATGTGGGTGGACAAGGGAGGCAAACAGATGACTGCATCACTAAAATTTTCCACCTGCTAATTTTCCTCTATTAAATTCTGTTGTCCAGGCTGGATTCCATGTCTCCTTTCTTGCACTTTTTTATCGTCTTCATTCTCTTTACACCTAGTCCCTTGTGCATGGAGCAAAGGGAATGCTCTTAGTGTGTTGATTTTCTTTTTTGTTCATAGATCTTCTGGGAGTGTTGCTTCATCAGCCCAATATGGGTACCAAGTTTTCTTCTTTTTAATTTTTTTTTTCAAATGGTTATGTTTTGAGAAGTGTGGGTTACTTCACTTATTTAATATATTAGACATCTTATAAAAATTCTAGCAGCTTCTCTGGCTGAATAAACTCGATGGATGAGTTACTAAGGTCTTCTCATTTAAATAGTAGCTGTACTAGTGCACTGGAAAAGATTTCTTTTGGAGCTGTTACAGCCTACAGTGTATATAATCCACATGGATTAATGTGGCATTTCCTTCATAATCCTATGAATTTTGTGCCTTAAAAATACTCTTAGGCTTTTTCTAAGAGTTTTAGTAGAAAAAAACGTTTAAATATGTGGTGATATGTAGAATTATTATATTGTCACAGTGTGCTTTTGTACTTAAGGTGTACAAGTAGAAATGTGGCATTTTTATTCTCCTTTCTTTCTGTGGGTTTTTTGTTTGTTTGCTTGCATTTAGCATCTAGTGTTATGTATTAATTAGGCCAAGAAAGCATAATTTTTGTGAATATGCTGGTGCTTAAAACTGTAGACTGCTATCTGGTGGGATTTACAAATGTGGTGAAACCCTTTCTTTATTGCCCAGTAGTTGCTTTGGTACTTGAAAAAGTCTACCTAGGAATGCTTCCCTGCATCTTTCAGTATCTCAGTACTGCTGCAAATCTGATTCTAAACATTTAATTATTCCAAGAAGACACCTCAATGCATGGAAGTTCAGTTCTTCTAAGAACCAAACCAGTAAATATATGGCAATATGAATGACCTAGTTCTGACTGTGTGTGTGTGTGTCTGTTTTCTCAGTTACCAAATGTATTTGGGAATAATATTGGAACCTGTGAAGCCACTTTGTTCTGGATTTAATTTTAGACTTGCTCTGAGGGAAGAGTGTAGTAGATAGCCAAATTCTGTTATATTTGCACAATACAATTTAATTTAATTTTGGAAAATGTTTCTCAAGAAACATAGAGTTAACTTCCCATTAGCTAATAAAATCACTTAAGTGTGGTGCGTACTCAGTTTCATGAAACTTATTTTGTGTGTTTACTCTACCTCACTTCTTGTTCTGGAATTCTTTTCCTCAGCATCAGCACAGCTGCATCATCCATTTCCACGGTCCTTTTAACCTCCACTTTTAATTAAAAAAATTTAAATCAGATGCTGTTTAAAGCTTCCCCTTTAGTTTTGGGGAAATAAAAGTTCACATCTAGCTTAGGTGTGTGTGAACAGCTGTTAAAAGCCACAAGCAAAGCGATACTTATAAAAGTGGTGGGGGGAATTTTAAGAGCAAGCTGCCAGTTTGACTGTACTTTTCACTTTCAGCCAAATGGTTTTAACAATAATTTTCTTTGAAAAAACCCTGTGTTTTATAGAAGCAGCAGCCCAAGCAGTTAGGCTAGTGGTAACAAGAGGCAACTTGCCATTTCTCTTTAAATTTTTATGAAATTTCTCTTTGAATCTGGGGAAATTGCTCATTAGAGAGGTTGGAGGGACTGATGTCCACCCATGCCCACCCACCACGTAGGTACATCTGTCTCCATCTGATTCTAATGAGGGGTCTGGTTCATTGAAATTTTGGAGTTCCAAGACTAAGTGTAAAATGATAAGACTTCCCTTGCACCATATTTTGCAGGTTATGACTTGGGCATTTTGAGGCAATCTTAGGATTTCTATTTAAGTCTGAGCTACCAAATTTGATGAGTTGGACAGAAACATGCAGAGAATTTATCAAATGTTGAATATTTAAAAGAAAGAGGTAAGATTTAGATAATTCCTTGTTCAATCCATCTTTTCTACTGTCAGGAGCTTTGAGAGGAAAAAAAATAGTTTCTTCAAGAACATTTTGTCTTTACCGATGAGAGGGGGATGTAGAGTATAAAATGCTCTGTGACCCAATAACTATGTATCTCTAGAAGTTTTTTGGGGAGTTTTCTTTGGTTCTGTCCTAGCTGGTCCATGTCATAAGTGAGATGTCACCGCTGCACTGCCTTTCCAGATGTTCAGGCAAACTGCCACCATACAGATGTGACCAGTCCCGACAGGTTACCCTGCAACAAGGGGACAGTAAGTTGGCTTGGCTAAAGCTTACTGTGCCAGTGGGCAGTAACACTCATTCAGAGCATGCATCAGGATATGGAATTGTCTTCGTACATTTTGGAAGCCTCGTAGATATGTGACTGTAGCACAGGTCTGGGCTACATGTGGCATATAGATGTAACCTTGTATGTGTGAATTGACAGAAGCAGCTTTGCATAGTGGCTTGGGACAATCCATGGAGGTAAGGCGTCCCCTGAGCCACGCTTCCTTATTAAGATTTTTGACTATTTTGTGGGGCAGCAGAATGATGATAATCATTAATGCTTTTGAAGCTTCTTCAAAGCTGCAATTTTATTATTTTTTTTTTAAAATTGAAGTTATTGAGGTGTCTGTTAACTTTTAATCTTGAGCTGAACAGAGCAACGGAAGGAGTTCCTGTTCAAATCAACTCGTGGATTTCTTTTATTCTGCTGTGGCACTATCACATGAGAAGGCTTGGAAGTGCTTGGCCAGCAACATGGGGAAAGCCAGGACCATTGATTTGATTTGCAATTATGTTTGCTGCTAAAGAAACTACCCCTTTCCTAACTTTGATTTTAGGCCAGCTCCTTGGACTGAAACATCTACTCCTTTTTGGTGTAGTTTTTTGTTTTAGTTTGGTTTTGTGTGTGAGACAAGAAGAGGGAATTGGATTGCTCTGCACACCCAGATAAACAGCTTTGACAAGAGTATGGACCCTGTGTTGTTAGATCTCTAACAATCAAATTGCATACAAAGTACTTAATTTTCTTACTCCTTTGGGTCCCCTTATGTGTTATATAGCTTTAAAGTCTTGGACAAAGTTGTTAACAATTTTTGTTTAGTCACTTGTGGTTAGCATGATGAGTTGATTCTTCTTTCTCATCTGAGACTGAGCAATACTGTAAAGTTGCTGTATCAGTATATATTCTATCTTAGCCTGTCTGCTATTTGATGTTTTTAATTTGTTTGGAAAAATAGTAGGTGTAAATATTATAGAAGAGTTTTTATAGCTTTTCCTCAGTATCTGAATCAATTGTAGACTTCTATTAAGTTACCAGTTTTGGACTGAAGTGTTTGTGTCAAGATAGAAATTTGTCAGGCAGAAACAAGCTACGTGCTCATTCTGCTTGGAGGCAAGAACAGTTCTTCAATACAATGATGAATTAATGATTGATGTACTAATTAAAATTCATGTGTTTTTTTTTTTTCCTGGGTGACTGGCTAGTGATAATGAAATATGTGAGTTGGCAAATGTGAAGGAGGTTTGTACAGTCCCACTTCTATACTCTGATTTGAAATCATTGAGTTGTTGAAATATAAATAGTTTGAATTCAATTCTTTGTGGCTTTGAAATGCTCAACTTAAGAAATAGTTGATAAATTTACTATCAGTGATCTGAGTATGGTTTTAATTTCTTCTTTTATAGTTAGACAAAGTATGTTATAATTCTTTACTAAGCTGTCTTACTTTTTTTCTTATAAAAAGTAATTTAATATAAAGTTGAATTGTACTATTAGTTTTTTAACTGCCAGTTGAAAACAGTTTGGGTTTTTAATAATTAGCTACAAAAGCTTCCAAATGAAAGAAAAACTGGGCTGATGTCAAACAGGATTTGATACACATGGAACAGTTAAGCAGTAATAAATTGCCTAGTAACTGAGTAATTTCACTCAATATGTGCCAATCTTGCCTCTACGTTGAAAAAAGTTTGGAAGAAGAACTGATGTTTGAAATTGCTTAATGCTGGAGGTTTATTGTAATAACAATAATACTGACTTGGCCTGATCTTTGAACATTTAAGGCTTGTTTTTATATCCCAGTGAATGATTTCATGTTCATTTATAATTTTTGTTGTGGGAGAGCTCCCAGAGGGGTCTGTAGGAGAAGCACCGAGTGTCTCCAACTCCTTATTACATCTGCTGGAAGCAACAGTGGAATCAGGCATGGGAGGGCCCTGGAGCTGTAATTCAGAGTACTGGATGGAAGCATCACACTTGAGAGGACAGCCAGTTTTTTAGCACTACTTTTTGGCATCAAATCAACAGAAGGATACCTGTGAAAACAGTCTGTATAGATGGCAGCAGCAGCCATCAAGAATGCTGGAGTGGATCCTGTGAGGAATTGTTATTTATTAGGTAAATGCTTTCTATAGGAAGCAGTTTTGTATTAATAGTTCATTTCTGCGGCTTCATGAAATATATTACTCGGAGATATATACCTATGCATTAAGAACACTGTTTTAGGAACCACTATGTAAGGATAAAGCTTTTTCACTTAATGTTAGAGTATGTACGGATTTACTATTTTTGGAGGAAACCACTTCTACAACTGTACCAAGCTTACAAGGCTCTGTAGTGTTCCAGTTACAGGCAGAACTGCAAGTGTGTCTAACGTTTTTTGGGGGCTTAGCTGGGGAAAGGCAGGTGTTTTTTGTGGTTGTTTTTTTTTTATTCTGTCTATAATTACAGATTTGCTTCTAATCTCTTAATAAGGAGATACCTGGCTTTAATAACATGAAAAATTTAGCTTTTCATGTGCCATCCTGAAACTGGTTTTGTTAACTTGCCTGTCCTTTTGAATGATGACAAGGAATTTGGCCCTTCTGAGCTCACGGTAGCTGCAGTTTCATGGTGGGTTGGTTTTGTGATGAAGCCCATTTGTAGCTTGAAGTTAGCACCACTTCCCCACGGGAAATTGGATCTGTGGCTTGATCTGGGCTAAACGGAACATTGCAAAAAGAAATGGCTATTTTTAACATGGATCAGCTCATTGAGCTTCATCAGCTCATACAGCTTACATGGCCTCCTAAGTCGGTGAGGAGAGAATAGTGCACTCTGACATGAAAGTAGGAGTGAACAACCGAAAGCAGGACAGGATGGAGAGATTTTCTGAGCTTTGGTGCTGGCATTGGTCTTGAAACTGTGGCCAGAAGCTCTCACTGTTGACTGCAAAAAGACAGATGTGAGTGAAGGTAGGATCTAAGAAATGTTGTATGAGTTTTCAATAAGGTCCCAAGATCTTGAGTTGATGAATTATAATTAGCTTTATATTTTATGGCTGTCAATCTACTAAATCTTTGTGAATTTTAGGATGATAAATAATTTAGTAGTGCTCTTAGTATTTAACTGAAGATGACTCTATCTTTTCCTGGGATTGATAAATTCAGTGATGGTGAAGTAGATATTAGAGAAAATTAGAGATATTAGAGAAAATATTTGAGAGAGATGAAGAAAAAGCTGATCCATCCATGGCTTGCAGATACATTGGACTAGCACCATCTTCTGAATGTTTAGTACATTACAGCTTTATGTCTTCACTAAGGTATTAAGTAACATTTAAAAAAATATTCAAGTCAACTTTGAATTGCAGTAATCACTGTACTTATAACATCTTTTTTGCATTCTATGGAGTTTATGAAATCGTTAAGTTAAACCAAAACAAAGAATATCTATAGTTGAATTAGTGAGAAATTAAGATTATTTTTTTTTTTACTTCTGTCCTAAAAATGACATTTAATATTTCAAGGAAGGAAGCTATATTGTGAAAAAAGCTATTGAAGTCCAGCTATTGTAGCTCACCTAAAGAAATCAATTTATGCAGTTTTTTTATCGTGTTTCAGTAATCCTGATAAAAATCACTTCATGTTGAATCAAAGAAGAGTTTGTTATTTTTCTGTCAGCAAGTTTTGTTTGGCAATTCCTAAAGTTTGGTATAGGGAAGTTTGGGAGCTACTTTCAGCAACAGTAATATGTTATCTAAAGAGAAACGTATTTTTTGAAGTTAGGCTCATAGAAATTCATTTGTCTAGAGGAGTTCATACGAACATAAAAAATATACATATTGTAGTCATAGTGTTAAAAATATTCTTACAAGGTTATGAATCAAGTAATTCTGTGTTTCTTACATGTTGCTATGTAAAGGTTAGTGTTACATTGGTGAGAGAAAATGTAGATTCTAAAGGATATAATTTTTCTTTTTAGTATGTCACTAAAACATTGGGAATTATAAAATGACATCGCTTAAAACTTGGTTTGTTTTTTTTTAATGTGTTTGTTTAATTAGTGTGTTTGTGAAGGATACTGGCTACAAAAAGTGAAATACTGTATTACTTGTAGAAACTTTTAAGAATGTGAGAAGAAATGCTGCAGCTAGAGTTGCAGAGATAGAAAATTATTATACATCTTTATGCTTTATTGTATTTGAGTTATGGTAATTAATGGAATTGCTGTTTCTCTGTGAAGGTCACCCTGATGCTATTACTGTATCATTGATAATTTTATTAGACATTTCATTGTCTAGTGCTGGTGTGTTAGAGTATGCTCTGGGGCTGGAATTCTAGCTGCTGTTGGGCATCCTGGATTATGGTTTGTGTGAATACAGGTTGGTTTGGTTTGTTTTACTTTGCTTTCTCAGTTGTTCAGTAAATAATCCTTTCCCAAGAACGTTTGTGTGCTGTACAGGTCAAAATCAGTAAAAACTGATTTTTACAGTTGAAGTTTTTACAGCCAGAAAAGTCCAGCTGGGGGTGTTCTCCTGACCCAGCCATTTTCTCATTTCTCCTTGTCTCCAGGAAATAGCTGTTTATAAAGACTTTGGAGTCCAAATTAACAGCTTTAACTTAATAAAGAAGTAAAACTAATTGCTGTCAGATTTCTCATTGGCACAAAGATTAGGAAGCCTGAACACAAGTGTTAACGAAGATGAAAGATGATTTAGCACACAAAGAAATAAATTAATTGTTCAGTGAAACTCTGTGTGATCTTAAGCAGGGCTTTAAATTTATCATTTCATACATTTCATTCATTTTTCCATTTGTAAAAATAAGATTAGCATTTGCTTAATTTTCTGGGAAGAGATTTAGTCACCAAATGATCTGTTGGTAATTGCAAAGTGTTTCCAAACTGACAATAAAGGGCCACGTAAGAATCTCACTGGCTGGGATGAAAAAAAGTGAACAAACTTTGTCTAGGAGGAGCTTGTAATCTTAGAACACATTAGTAAAAACTGATTAACCAAAGGGGTGAAATTAGAGACTGTTCAAGTCCTTTCAGGTGATGTTTTTGAGAGAGACAGTGGCATTAATTTGCTGAAGCTGGACTGTTCATTCTCTAGCAGTGTGCACAAAAGTATCTCACGTGCTTCTTCCACACCACGGCTTGGTATGTTCAGCTCAGTCTAAGGGCACGTATGTTTGGGTCTGGGTGCTGCAAACAGTAAACAGAGATACGTGGTAAAATCATCTGCAAGGGGGCCTGTGCTGCCACATCTAAACTCCCTGTGCCCAGATTAATGCCTTTTAGGTTAATTTGATCATTTCTGCTATGCCACTGTCTGCCACTAGATACATCTTCAAAGTACTTAGTCACTGGAGGTGCAGGGTGGGGAGATGGCAGTCATCACATTCCTTCTGTTCTCCTCTCTTGCTTTCTATGTCCTTATGACACCCTTTTAAAAAAGGAAAGAAAAAAAAAGGCAGAATTAAACCAATTATGGTTTAACTCTAAGATAATAGTACAAGGTGACTCAATTGTGTATTTGTTTAATAATAATCCTTTTTTTGAATACTTGTATCCAGAAATGTCTGCATTAGAAGTAGGAATAAGGAATCTAGGTACCCAACAGAAGGGATCAGACCCTAACTACCAGTGTAATCTTAGCCTGTTCAATCAAATGATAAATGGCTGCAAGAATTTCTGCCAAGAATTTATTGAAAAATGAAAATGGGAAATGTCTAGCTGAGGAAAAAATATTCTTTGACTGTCTCTTCAAGCTGTGTAAGCCAGTCATCTGTCATCTTAGTTTTGAAAAGAAACTTGGGTGTATTCTTTTTTTTCTTCGTAGGAAATTTTACTTTGGTATGAAACGATGCCTGCTGTTTGTATTTGCAAAGGTTAACATATCTTCTTAAAAACGACCTGTCATCGACCAAACATTATACATGCTTCTTATTAGGTGAGAATCCTGTCACACTGTGTTCTCTGTAGTGTACTTGGTGTGCTGGGATGGAGATATTTGCTTCTGTCTGCTCTTCTTGCTTTTTTATTGAAACTTACTTTAAATCTCATAAATGTTAGCCTTGCTAACCTTTTGCCTTCCAAAGATGCACAAGAACCACTGTTTTATAGCTTTAGGAAAAATGCTGTAATCTTTTATTATTTACCAGTATTGGAAAGTCTCATTTAATATGGGATTTTTTTACGTTAAAAACTTTGTATAAAGACTATAGCTACTGCCAAAATGCAAATCAAAGGGAACCTTTTATGCTAAATACATTCTTTCTTAGTATTTTGTGTCTTAGAACAAACTGTCAGCATCATCAACTTGATGTTATTGTGTGAAGTACCCTTATTCTAAGAAGCTCATCACGGATTTTGTGTCCTTGTATGTCATTCTTTGAGAGGAAAGATCATTTCACATAAGCTTTGTACAAATAAGTGGAGCTCATTAAGAGAGTTATGCATCAAAACGGGCAAACCTCGCTCCACAGGCAAGATGCCTTTCTGGTTTTAGCTGGAGACCTAGGAATTGCTTCCCTTTAATTTCACATATTAGGCATGCTTTTTCATGTTTTTAATCTGTAGGAATTTGTCTTTTGGTTTAGAAGGAGCTCAGATCATAGATTTGGCATTTAGAAAGCTGTATTCTTCTTTAATAATTGACAAGAGTATTTGCTATAATTCTGATATATTTTTTTAAAGGAGGAAGCGTTACAATGTTTTGTGTAAATTACAGGACTTCTTAAGCTATCAATTTTTTTCTTTCTGAAACCAGCAATTTCCTGTTGTAGTTGGAAATGTTAAGTGACGTTTTTAAAGTATTAAAGTGCAGTACCAGCTATTGTTATTCTGCCTTAACAAGTTTTCTAATACAACATTTGATTTGTTACCATGTCCTCGTAGGGAAGCATCAGCAGTAGAGTGTGCATGACAGTGAGAAAGTAAACACATGCTTGCAATCAAATTAATGTATTTCATCTGTCTTCAACTAATAACAATCTGTCATGCTATCTATCTGAGAAGGGGCATAAACAGTTTATTTTGTGTTTGGAATAACTTCCTGGAGGTAGTTAATGTGACATGTAGTTTGTCTGACATGAGTATAACCAGATCAACACTCTAGATGTTTTCTTGATAACCTAAAAAAATTACTGAGAAAATCTGTACTGCAACTATATTTATATTTAGTTTTGAGCTTCCTTAAATCGGAGTAGTGGCATAGTTTTCAGTAATTCTATGAAAGAGTTTTCTTTTCTTGGCATTTACACAATTTTAATGTGAGAAAAAGATTGAAAGTATTAAAGACTTAACTACAAAAAGCTGCAGTTTGCATTCCAACATTTAGGTTTGAATATTTGAGAACAAGTATGTGCTCTAGTAATTTAAAAGTACCAAATCAAAGTTTGATTTTTGTTTTTTAAAAAACTAGGTAATACACAAAATCTTGCAATACTGCAGACTTGGTACAATTTCTTTTCAGTTATTATTTCTGCATAATTCTGGTTACCTTACTATATCAGATAATAATAGTTATTATTAATAATATCAAATATTTGTTCTATCAGATGAATTTTTAATTTACACAGAACCTTTGTGTCTGCTTAGAAAATGAAAGTCCACTTGCTTAAAGTTTTAAGTAACGCATTCAAATATTCTTTAAAATATAAGGCATAATGAAATAGTTCCATCTTTTAGTGGGAAAGCAGTAGGTAACTGGTAAGCATAGCAATAAAAAGCGAGGGAGGTTTTTCTGTTGCCTTTTTTTCCTATTTTCTTTGGAGTGATGGCAGAATTAGAATTAAAACTGGATAATATTGCCTGTGGCAGAAGAGGCCTGAGAGGGGTTCCTTGTGGCCAGGGCTGTGGGATCTGTGGAGCTTTGCTCTGCTGAGGTGCTATGGGGCAGAGCTCTGATAAACTGGGCAGTAAATCCCATTACCCAGTATAATTTCTATTTAAAATAGTTGATATTTGTGCACATCTTGAAGAAATCATATTTTTATTCCCTTTTTCGTGCACTCTTGCATGGGAGAAGCAGAACCTTCACACTCTGAAATTAAACTGACTGTGTTTTTTGGGCAGCGGACACTGCGTGAAGGTGTTGCTGTGTAACAGCATTGTCCTCATCCCTCCGTTAGGTTTTCAGGTGCTCAAGCTTGGTTTGTTCGTAGAAAATCAGTCTGGAATAATACGAAAAAATAGGATGAAAAAGAAATTGTCATATACAGCCCTCTCTTTTTATGACCCTGGAGTATTTTCCAAAGAGAAAATATGTACATAATTTTAAGCACATGTAAATCAAATTAATAAATTATTAAAGCATTTTACTTGTCATGTCTGTGTGGGCTAATCATGATAGCTCATTATTTAAACATTATGTAATTGTATACCTTGTGTGAACAGCTGCAAATACTTTGCAGAAAGATTTATATTTCTTTTTTCACAGCATACTATAAGAGAATATATTTTTGTGCGGTGCCATAGATTAATATAGATGTTTACTTATAACTTTAAAACTATCCTTGATTATATCAAAATATGAAAGGGTTATAATATGTGTGATATTTACAAAACTAGATAGTTTCAAAATCAATTGTGCATTATACTAATTTTAATAGCAAATACTGTAGTTATCAATATTAAAAAAAGTTTTTAGTTTGAATAGGAAAACTGTCCCTTTATAACAGATTCCCTTGCAGTTATTACAGTTGAAAGTGAAAGAAGGTCAGATTTGGGTGGAGAGGCATCCTTTTGCTGAAATTCTCTGAACTGTCTCTTTCATGTTTCTTTTCATATGGTTTAAAAAAATGGGTAAGTTAGTTATCACGGGTATAAACACCTAAAGTGACTGTATAGTGCCTGATCCTTTACAAGTGTAATCTCATGATCCAGGAGGAATGACAACAAACTATGAAACGTTCAGCCTTGCTTAACATGCATTATGCATGCCACTCTGCTGCTCATGCCATTCGGAACAAGTACTGTCACTATTTTTTCAGCTGCTTGGAAGTACCTGTACAAGTTATATATTTGTGTTTCTTCCAAAGTTATCTGAAAGAAAGATTCATGCAAAATAGATGTTTTCCGACTTCAAAAAAATGTAGTTTTACATGGAGTTCTTCTCCAGTGATGTTATGAGAGCCTGGCAGCTCTGTGGGAAAGGGAGATAAATAATATGAGCAGCAGCCTTTACATTCTGCATAAATGATGTTTTGTTGTCTTTTTAGAGTATGTGCAGTTATTGGTTTGAGTGGCAATATTTAAATAAAAATACACTGTTATGCTTTCAGCATTTTTAAAGATTATAAAACTAGAACATTCATCATTCTTCTAAGTGATGATACATATTTTAAAATACTTAATGGCTTCATGTTTTACCGGTTCTGTTACTCTTGTAAATTGTTACATGCATATTTATCCAATTAATTCTAAGACAATACAGCTGTGGGGTTTGGTATCACACTTTATGCCTTGAAGCAAACTCTGGCGAGCCGATTATATTTGTTCTAGTTTATTTCAGTGAAGCAGGTGAGCTAAAGTAGTATTGAAGCTGCTTGTCTTTTGGTTTTCCATGTACATATGGTGTAATGGAATGGAAATGCTTTTTTGTCTCTGCACAGTGGTGCAATGTGGCTTGTTGCAGGCCTTTTTTTTTTTTTAATCTTGAAGGAATGGTATCTATATGTAAATAGTGTGAGAGAAACAAATATGACATTAAGTTATTTACCATTAGTGGTTTCAAAGTCTCAAGTCAAAAATAGCAGAATTATTCAATCAAGACTGAGTTACTATTGAATGTCTGTGGGGTTAAAACACCCCTTTGTGTTTTCCTAGCACTTTCTAGTGTTTTTCTATTCCCTTGCTACTGCCCAATAAACTAAAATTTCAGTGACTGACTATTTAAGAAATTAAGAAAGTTATAAAGAGATTTCACTTTGAATATTTATATTGTCTTGTGTTCATTCAGAATTTTTCTATCATTTGATACCTAGCCTGGTAGTCATTTAAAATAAGATTTCCTTTTGCATTTTAAGTTAGCATTGACTATCAGCTTTTCATTGCAAATAAGTGATATATAGTGGCAATTCAAAGGATAATGTCCAACCCCCCTGCAATGAGCAAGGACATCTTCAACTATATCAGGTTGCTCAGAGTCCCATCCATCTTGACCTTGAAGACTTCTAGAGATGGAGCATCTACCATGTCTCTGGGCAGCCTGTTCCACTCTTTTGCCACCCTCAGTGTAAAAAAATTTCTTCCTTTTATCTAGTCTGAATCTACCCTCTTTTAGCTTAAAGCCATCATCCCTTGTCCTGTTGCAACAGGCTCTGCTGAAAAGCCACAACAAGGTCTCTTGGAGCCTTCTCTTCTCCAGGCCTTCTCTGGACCTAGCCCAACAGGTCCACATCCTTATGTTGAAGGTTCCAGAGCTGGATGCAGTACTCCAGGCAGGGTCTCACAAGAGCAGAGCAGAGTAGAGGACCTACTTCCTTGACCTGCTAGCCATGCTGCTTTTGATGCAGCCCAAGATGTAGTTGGCTTTCTAGGCTTTTAGCGCACATTATTGGTTCATGTCAAGTTTTTTGTACACCAGTACCCCCAGGTCCCTCTTGGCAGGGTTGCACTCAATCCTTTCATTCCCCAGCCTGTAGTGATACTGGGGGTTGCCCTGACCCACAGAACCTAGTGCAGGACCTTGCACTAGGCCTTGCTGTACCTCCCAAGGTTCACAGAGGCTCACTTCTTGAGCTTGACTAGGTTCCTCGTGATGGCATCCTGTCCTTTATGGATGTCAACTGCACCACTCACCTTGGTGTCATCAGCAAACTTGCTAAGAATGCACTTGATCCCACTGTCTTTGTCATTGATGAGGATTCTGAATGGTGTTGTTCCTAATATAAATATCTGAGGGACACCACTTGTCACCAATCTCCATCAGTCATCCCTCTGAATGTGACCATGTACCTCATCCACCAAACAGTCTACCTATCAAATCAATCTCTCCCCAATTTAGAGAGAAGGGTGTTGTGGGGGGCTGTGTCAAAAGCCTTACAGAAGTTAACATGTAGCTATTAAGTTTTTCCAGACAAATGCTTCTTACAACAGTTCTTGTTTTGCCATAAAATCATTTTTTGATCAAAACCTCTGGAGCTTGGAAGAAATTATCTTTGATTAAAACAGGATGCTGCTTCACATTCCACTTGGTTGTGATATTCCTATGGAGTTGGTGTAACTGACAGCCAGATATAATTTATTTCATGCCTTTTTTTTTTTGTAGCCTTGTTGAAGTTCTACCAAAAGATTCTGTGGCCAAAGACACTTCGCAGCGAAGACACTTGGCCATTATGATGTCACAATGACAATTCGCAGCGAAGACACTTGGCACTT
>JAOXNG010000026.1:55542082-55556113 GCA_028566535.1 Scolopax minor | reverse complement strand
TATTGATGTAGTAATGGGGTGCAGAACCCTGCCCTTGGCCTTGTTGTACCTCATGAGGTTCACATGGGCCCACTTCTAGAGCTTGTCTTTGAAATGTCACTTGCTGTCCACAGAAGTTCACCACATGGTGGTGTTTACATCTTTTTCCTTCCATAGATTCTGCAGTTTTCTTACCTGTTTTTTTTCTCTCATCTTCAGGAATGCCTTAGAGGGATTCTGTGGGAGTTTCTGTGGGAGTTTCATACTTATCTCTTAGATTCCATTTTCTTTTTTCACCTTGTTAGATCTCTGTTTAGTCTCACCTACAAATCAAAATTGAACTCTCCAGAGTTCATGAGAAACAAATCTTTTTAGCGAACCTTACCTGCTTTTGCTACAGCAGACACTGATCTAGCTGTGCTGGTTTCATCTAAGAGGTGTGATTTTTCACTTGGATTTGTCTGGCTTGGTGGAAGTCATGTCTGAATTCCTGAAGTTCCTAATAAATTTTTGTTGTGCCAGTATCTGTGGGATACTTGTACATACAAAAAAGTAGAGATCTGTTAGTTATGGAACAGCAACTTATCTTGCTGGCTTTAATTGAAATGACTCTTCACACCAGACAAGTGTAAAGTTGAATGTTTGGTTTGATTCTAGAGAAACAAAATGTTGAGCTCTTGACTAGTTAGAAACAGAGTTGGAGAAGAGGACAACTAAGACAACGAAGATAATTTTGGCAAGACATATGTCAACCATGGCAGTGGTTTTTTTGTAGTTGTCACATAAGCTTTTTAGTGTGTATTTTGGGCATAAAAATGAGCAAATGGGAGCAGCCCACATTGAGGATGCTTTTTTCTTGGAAAGCAACTTCAAAATTACCTTGGGCACCAATGAGCCCCTTCTTCTTTCCTCATCAGGCCAATGAGGGAAACAATACTATGACCTCTCTCTCTCCCTTATTGCTTGTGATGTTCCTCTGCTTCTCCTGATTTCAGTTTTCATGTGGTTTATCTAAGAGTTTGATTTAATGCAAATATATTAAGTGGCTCCTGTATAGTCAAGGAATTATCAATGTTCTTGTACTCCTTTGACATTTTAACTATTGCTTTGCTAACTTTTACTTTAGCTGCCGTTCCTGTTAGTCCTATTTTTAAGACCTTTAGAATTTTATAAATTATAGAGCAAAGAAATGCTTTCACTGCATTCTGTAAAGTTGTCTTATCTTGGGGTTTCTTTAACTTTTCATAATCAGAAGACATAATTTATTAATGTAGACAGCAGAGTTTGTATCCAAGCACTTAATCCAAAATACTTGTTTGTGACATTTACATGCTCTAGAGATTCACTGTTTGCAAATAGTTAACTATGTTTTGACTTTTAAACTAAAATCCTTGTGTCTCTTTTAGATGTTTTATTGTGAATATCTAGCCATCAATTTAAATTCTGGTTGGTAAAAATGGACCTGCTAATTTTCCCTTGTCTTTGTGTTCACTTCATATGAGGAGAATGATTGTACCATCTGGCACGTAAACTTCATTTTGGGCCTTTCCCTAAATGTTTATGTTTGATGTGTGTCCAAATCTTGCAGATTCTTTCTTTGAGACCTTTGTTAGATGTGACCTATTATAACCGTATAACAAATGTCCTTATTTTGCATTTTAATTTCAGCAATTCCTTTTTCTTGGCCAATGCAATGTTATCTAGTCATTTAGAATATTCTGCAAGATCATTTTCCTGCTTTGTACAATCAAACTGTATTTATGTATCTGATTCTCTTTCTTGCTATCCAAAACTTACTTCGCTTTGCCTTTAAACTTGTCATGGCTTAAGTGCATTCTAGTATCATCCTTCATCCCAAGATATCTATTCCTGCTGTTAATTGGCTCATCAAACCAGACCACATTGGCCAGATGTTAGTTTTCCTTCTCTAAAATCCCTGCATTCCTTATAAACATCTTTTTTAGAAAATCATTTTTCTCCTCCAAATCCCTCCTTGAAGTCTTTTTGCCATGATGTCTAAATAAAAACTGGACAAGACTTATCTCCTGGTGTGCTAAGAATTCTCCCTGTTGAGCTGACCAATGTTAGGTGTTCGGGGTGGGGAAAAAAAAAAAGACTGGAGGGTAGTTCTTTGCTGTATTTGAGCTGATCTTCAGCAACTGATTGTGCCCTCGGTCTGTGGCAATGCAAAGTAACATGACTTACCATAGTTGTCTTTCATTGACTGCAAACTGCAACTTTTATATATTTAATAATGCTTGAAAACCTTTTCTCGTACTAAAACTGTGCCCTCTTTCATTGAGGGTTACTGTAACGTGAATTGCCTTGCATTTACTCTGAGCTGGGACGTGCACAGGGACAGTGACCTGGCAGTTATCTGGCACAGTTCACAGCAGACTGCCTCTCGTTCAGAAGACAAGGTGAAATACTTGTAAGTGGGGAGAAAGACTGGGAGTCACACAAAATTCAGAAACATAATTTCACCTTGATTTCACATCCAGTCTTTCAGATTCTAGGGTCTTAGGTGCTTTTAATTTCTTTACTATCGTAATCTATGGTCAATGGAGCATATACTTATTCTTAATTTTTCTTCAAGTAGAATGATATTATGATTTCCAATATGGCAGCGGCGTTTTCTTCCTGAAAATTGATCAACTTTTTATCACACTGTTATGTTCTTCCACTATTCTTTTCTTCCTGGGAAAGAGAATTTGAGAGAAATTGTAATTTGTGAGCTTGTCTTTATTGACTTACATAAGCATGTCATGGTATTTTAGAGATGTACAGTGTAAAGCTCTATTTATCTTTTTTTTTTTTTATTGTAACTGTCTAGGTTTTTGGACTTCAGGTATAGTAGAAGAAATGCAGTGAGTGAAATTTGGAGGTGGGGTTAAGGTTCCTTTAAGAGCTCGTCAAATAAAAATAAAGAAAAAATATATTTATATTTCCCCAAAGAGTAATCTCACTGTTGTGTTTTCCAGACTGCACTTAAAGTTAATATGTAAAGAGTAAAAATAATAGTTAATAATTACATGGTTTAGGCAGTGTGCTGTATTTTATTCTTAAAAGCATTTCAACAGAGGCTCTCTTCTGGTAGTTATTTTTCAGAGGAAAAATGTTAAGTAGCTGTTATGTAGACTGCATGAATTCTTAATAAAATTGTTATTGACTCTTAGGTTTTATCTGAGTAAAGGTATTTGTTGTTCCTATTCTTTGTGGAACTATGTATATTCTACATTTAGTATTAAGAAAAACTGTACTACAAGTATCAGTGTTAACAGCTTAGTATTTTAGTCCTTCACAAATTAATGCCTGTGGTAACTGGATGATTTTAGTCCTGTTCTTATAAACAAGGCCTTACTGATGTACAAGGAACAGTAATATGTGGCAAAAACTCCACATTAACCAAGGTAAGCAGTATAAATGGGGTGTAGGAATCCCCTGTTAGACTAAAAATCTCCAAGAGAAAATCTCCAGAGCCTACAAATTAAAGACCTCCAATATCATTTTAAAATAAAGCCTTTTATGTAGTAGGAGAGCATTTTTTCAGCTGATAATCAAATGACACTATTATGCAGGCTTACTAGATTTGCAAATTTACAAGTTTTTACAAGTCAGTTGGGTCCCTTCCTCAGGAAATCAGTTTAAGTTTTTTTTTCCTGTATTGACTCAAAGAGCCTGGTTGTCCTTAAATCCTTCTGAATATATTTGCCTTATAATTTGACGGCATTGAGTCAACACCCTTATAGGAACTGTAATGCAATAAAAAGAGAAACTGTTCAATATAGTTTCCAGTTACCTTAGGATCAGATTTGGAGAAACTGGAATGTACACAATAAAACCTGTGCAAGACTTGAGTTCCATGTTGTTTTGGAAGCAACTAGTGCCTTTCAACATAAAATGCCATTTGAAAGCTTTGCTCTGCTTCCAATGGTTGTAAAATGATAAAAATGAAAGTGCCTGTGACTCATGAAATATGCATTTTACTGTTTTTAATTTTCTGAACCATACCTTTGTGGAATTGAAAACTTCATATACAAGTAAATAACCATCAGTGTTTTTACTCGGTTCTTTTTTTTTAATTATAGTGAATGTTTCTCTTTACCGTGTTCTGCAATAAAAGTTCTTTATAACTCATTTACATTTTTTACTTTCGAAAAAAATATGTAGATTCAGATATGTGCTTGGTGAACTCTATTTTGTAAAAGTCTTTAGGTTACACTGCAATGTCCAATATGCATCATGTTTGCAACAGAATGCACAAAATTCAGTTCTGTATCAACTTTTTGTATATAGCTAGCAGTAAAGTTGTTAGAAATTTCTTGTGTGTATCCAAAAATAAATTTGTCCTTTATTTCAGATATTAATTCATTGCCTTTCACCATATAATTTTAATTGTGGTTTCATTTTAGTATTGCAAATGAAATTACTCTGAGGTAAAGAGTTATTTTTATTTTGACAAATTATTATAAAAAGAGAGAAATTTGCATATGTCTGTAAAGGAAAAGATTACATCTAACATTTTTCCAACAAATAATTTCTAAACAGGTAACTAAATGGGCTTCATTGTACTAATTTATTCTATTTTCAACTTATTTTTAGTTGACTTGGAGCATATGCGCACAGTGAAAGTTGACAAGCACCAACGATTTTGTCAGGAAAACAATTTCAGTAGCCATTTTGTGTCAGCCAAGACAGGAGATTCTGTAAGTAAGAAGAAGAAAATCCTTGTAGATGATTTGTTTTTTATTTTAATAAAAATTATTATTCTGTGATATGATGTAACAGCTTTATTATACTTCATATATCAAACTATTGATACCTTTGACTGCTGCAGGCCCTTTTTTCCTACCTCCTCGCATGATAAATAGGTCTTCTGATAAGTGTATATATTCTTTATTAATTAAGTATATTCTCACCTGATTATCAATTTGAGGTATAGATTTTAATATGGAAATGGTCTAGCTTATTCATCAGTGTGAGAACTGAACTCAGCTGGATGTCTGTCAGCCAGTAGTTAAATGTATTTCTTCAATTCATGTGGAGTCCCATCTATGCACCATCAATATAGCCACTTCCAACAGTTGATAATGTCACAAAACCCTGTTATGATCAAAGTTTTTAATCTGAGTCCCAAGCCATGAGAGACACTCTCTCTGTAGGTCCATTGAAATATGAACATTCTGGAGTTTGTAATGCTTTGCAGAGCACATTTTTTAACAATCTTTTGACTCTGAGCTAACTGGGTTATTTGTTTTAGTTGGAAGCTTATGGAAGAAAAGGTTCTTTTTCAGTTGACTGTATCAGTCAAATTAAATCACACTGTATTACTTTGCTTCATTTCTGTCACATGCCTAAAGACTTTGTCATTCCCATAAAACAGTCCTGTATCTGTCTCCTGTTTATGATAACATGGTTTATTTTTATATTGTTGAATGTTAAGACCATGTTCAATTATATGGAAGTATAATTCTTTAACACAAATGGAATCACTTGTTTTAAGATCTTTGATGAAACTTCTACATTGGACTGCTTAATTTTGTAAGAAAATAGTTATTATTTAAGGTCTAACTATACTGCAGTTACAAAAGCAGTGAATTCTGATTCTCCTTATAGTTTGTGTTAAACCTTCGGCTTAAATTTTTAAGTGTGAAAATTCAAGCTTTTTATGCTAGAAACAAAAGTTTTATAATGCTTCAGTCAATTAAGTGTGATTTTAAGAAAACATTCCTTTCTCAAGGAGACAACATTTGTGTGGGATTTGTTAATAAGAAGAAAAAGCAGTTCTTTTCATAAGGTTGATATATTTAGCATTGTAAATTATGAGGGAATATTTTTAAATGATTCATGAATTACAGCAGCATCCCACTATATATATACTGATCATGCTTTTTTAAAACTTACTGCTTAAAAACAAAAATAAATCTGAATATGCCTAGAAAGCATTAACCAGAAATCTCTGTTTAAATATCTACTAACAAAAGAAGGTATGAGATGTAGTTGACAGCAATTCATTTTTAGTTTCAATATAGATTTGAATTGCCTCTTTCACTGTTACTGCACACTGACCTTTTAAATTCTTCATGTATTTGGGTAGTTGTGCAGGAAAGACAGGGTGTTTACCCTAGACAGTGATTTAAGAAGAGGCCATCCATTGCTACTGTGGATATAGACTAGAGGAGTCTTAAATACTCACTTAAGATAAATGAAGTGATTTGTTTTGTTTACCTCAGATTCCTCCAGCAGACTCATACTCAAAAGATTGTTTTATGTACACAGAAAAACCTGAAAGTCTCCTCAGGGGAGAAAAACTTTCATGAAAGGTTTAGTACAGCAAACTGTCTTACTGTCCATCAAATCATATAACTGAAGCACTGAACTAGAGCCTGATGTTTTCTGCACAAAGCATCCTCCTGGCAGGTGAGGTAGCTCAGTACACTTGAGAGCCTGGTGTGGCTTAAAGCAGGTCTTGGGGAAAAGGTCTGGTCAGGGTTTCCACTCTTCCTGTGTGGATGCTACGAGAAGAGACCACTACAAGACCAAGGGGTCAGAGAAATTATTTTGGAAGCTACTGTGGCTGGTTGGTTGTGGCAGTAATTCATGATTGGTTTCAGTGTCAGATGTAAGAAAAAAAAATAAAATTAAATGGTATCTTTTTGAATTTTCACTAAAAGCACTTACAGACCTTACCTTTTGGGGGTGGCAGCTGCATGATGAAAAGGAATGTTTTTTAACAGTTCAGGTTGTTCAGTTGTAGGTAAAATACAATACGTAGCTTGACAACACAGTGTTCAGCAGCAGAGCAAGCTTGAGCTGCTCCTCTTTACCATCTGTTGTGTTCTTGAAATCTCACTTAAAATGCAGCTGCCCAAACAGGAAGATTGGTGGACTGGATTGAGATGAAGTAAAGGAGTTATTTAAGATAGCATTGCCACCCGGTGTTATCTGTCAAACCACGTCTGAAGTCTAACTCTGTAGGGCCTATACAGCGTATGCCATACATCATCGTCCTTGTTTCCTAGATGACTTCTGCTCAGTATAACACAAAGTTTTGGAAGACTCTTCAGAACAAATGAATAATTGCTTGGCTTTTATATTGCTAATGTTTTTCAAGTGCGTGCAGTAGAGATTTTGGTGATGTTGATGCACAGTTCTGTTGTTCTCAGTAACTTACATCGCTGTTGCACAATACCCTGGTAATATATTTTTGTGCTAAACATTAGTGAATACCCTTATTCATATGTTATAGCACTGAGAGTAGTATTTGAGAGGTGGGTTGTGTAAAAGCTTGTTTAAACTTAGGTCTCTGGAGGCAGAGTAGAAGTGTTGCTTAACAATCCAGCATACTGTTCATTCCTCGTACCATTGTTGAGTTATTTTCTCCAATTTTTAAACAAAATTGAATGTACCAGACGAGGTTCTTTTCAGATCTGTTTTGCACAGGTCATAATTTTGTATATCTCACTGTTTACAGTTCAAGAATGGTTTGATATATTTGAAAGAACTTCAAGGATGTCTGTTTTTAATCATTTAAATGCAATTTAATTTTTTTCCATAGGTCTTCCTGTGTTTTCAGAGAATTGCTGCTGACATACTTGGCATCAAATTAAACAAAGCAGAATTGGAACAATCACAGGTGATTTTCCACAAATACATATTTTTCTTTAGTATTTTATTTAGCATTAATAAAATAATCTCATTGCAAATTAGTAACTGTCATTTAAAGCAAGCTGTAGCTGTTGTTCTGAAGACAATTATTGACTTTCACAGCTTTTAAAAAATAAATCTTTATTATCCATCATGATATACGTGCTGAAATAAGAAAACTTAAGAAAAAACTTTAATGTGAGAGCTGTTTGTTTAAAAATAGTACTTAAAATTGTTTTAGAAGTTAAAAATATCTCTGTACGTATTCCTATACAGATATCATGGGAGACACCTTTGTATATACATGAATTACTGTACATTGTTGTCACGTACACTTTCTATGATAATTGTTCTTTTCTAATTCTTCACATATTTAAAAACAAATTTTGTTTTAGAACACTACACAGAAAGCATAAGCTTCTATGAGAGGAAATGTTCTAAATCAATCTTCATCTTAGTAGCACAGGAAAAAAATACTTTTCAGTCACAGAGTCAGGAATTAACTGTGTCAAATCCTGCGTTTGGTTAATATCAGATTTTAGTTTTCATTCTGTGCCTGTATAACACAGGACAAGAACACTTTCCTCAATAGTGACTGTCTGCCTCAGAGAAGGAATATTGACTTTGTAGTTGCTATTTCTCGTTTTATTCTGATGTGCAGATGAGACACCAGTCCTATTCTGGTTTGGCATAACCAATCTCAAGTGGGACTAGCCTGTGGAATCATGTGTATGAGTTGCTAATATGGCTCCCTGGCATCTACAATTTAATTTTCTCACTGAACCAGTCCAAAATAATCCCTAAAGAAGCTGTACGGTTTTTGTTGTTGCATTTTGTCATTTTTTTCTTTGTTTTATGAGAGTTATCTTGGGGGATTTTGTGTGATTTCTTCTGCAATAATAAAGGGCTGAGCAACAGGAGAAATGTTTCCCAGCAATTAGGTGTGAAGGTCATCAAGAAGGTTGTCCACCATTCTGTTGTACTGGTTAATAGTGAGTTAGGGGTGTGAATAGAGTGATTTCACTGTGAGTTCATGGTGAAACCCTGCTCCGTGTCCTCCTCTGAACTGTAGTGGAGCTTTGTTGCAGTTCGTGCAGTTCACTAATTGATGTATGCAAAATAGCACTAATGAGGACGTTGTTTTATGGCCTTATGAATTAGTGAGGAAAAGATGTTTTCACTTTTTTAAAACGTTTGAGCTATTAACTATATATTAAAATGTGAGTACTTGTTTAACTGTACCTACTGGAGTTGGAAGCCACTTAGTGCGTTAGGAGATCAAAAATGTTTTAATTGTTCAAATAACCCATCAAACAAGAGGTTTTCTAATGTAAACCCTTTTCCCTTACCACCCCCTTCTTCCTAGTTTCTGATTCTAAAAATAATTTTCCTGCCAGGAAGACTGCATGCATAGGTTTAAACCAAAAAGATTTTCTACAAATCCAGTTTCAGAAACCTCGAAAACAAAGACTATACTACTGGGCAACTCTTCCTATATAATGATGTTTGAGATTACAGTATGTTTATTTTAAGTTTTCTCACTGAACTAAAAGGTAGCTGTTCTTGCTGTGTATGACTGTCATTACCAATGTTAAACAAGTACCACAAAATAAGTCAACAAGTTTGTTTAAAAGAAAGGCAAAACGTTTCTTATGTACAGCTTGGTCTCCTGCTTTTTGAAAATACAATAAACATGTAACTTCTGCAAGTGTTTTGCCACAGCAGTGTTTACAATCTGTGTTGAAGTGGTTAAATAGAAAACTGTATTGCAAACAGTAGAATGGTAAAATATACTTGTAGTGTATACCTAACAAGCAAAGCTAAGGAGATCTGAAAAACTGTCATTTATAGGTAGAGAAATATCTTGTCCTTTCACTACTAAGGCACCATCCATCTATTGTTCTGAGTTCTATGATTATTTGCATATATATGCATATATATTTGCATGTATTCAGCATGTAAAGGTTCTTTAATTTTCCTTTGGTTGTAGCTAGCACTGGAACATCAGTCTTAGACCTCTCTGTCCTGTGTGATGATGTCTTCTGGTTACTCGAGTGTAAGCTTGTAGATAGATGTGCAAATGACTTAAATGAGAAGTGGGGTTATACAGAAAATGGTATCTTTCCAAATAAAGTGTCTATTTTTAGGTTGTTTTAAATTAGGAACCTCTATATAGCCCTGTCTCAAGTACATAACTTTCTCTATCAAAATGGTACCCACTTTAAGCAGGTTTCTTCCAACCTTAGTATTGTAATTACAATTTTTAATTTTGTTGAGCAGATCAATGGAATATGCAATATGTAGATCAGACAAATTTGATATTATGCAAATTGCAGTAGCAATAGCCTATAAATAGTAAATATGCATAAATTAGATGCTCGCAGTAACTCACACATTACTGGTAATGTGAATTTAAGCTACAATGATAAAAAAAAAAGTTTAAAGGTCTCTGAAAAAACCAGAACAACAATGAAAAAAACAACAACAATGAAAAAACCCAACAACAGCAGTAGAAACAAAACCAGTAAATGGACAGAGAAGCCGCTTCCTTGTCACTGTGGAGGTAGAGCAGAAGTCACTGGTGGTGCCACGCTGGAGCTGAGGAGTGAGAGCTGGAAAACAGCTGCCTGACTTTGCAAGGTTCTGCTAATCAAGTGTCATTTCAGTCTATTCCCAACAAGCAATAGTTCTTTGTTACTGGTGAAACATTTGCTTCCTTTGAGAGCGCTATTTTGAGCGGGCCAGAGGAATTGCCCAAATTCAAGGCGGTGAGAAACCAATGGGAATTGTATTGGAGTGTCTGTCTGGTAGCTGTATCTTAAGGTTTATTGTTTTATGGAACCAAATACCTTGGTCACTTAAGATAGGAAAGGTAAAGTCTACATAAAATTGGAGAAGGAAAACTTTAACCTTCATATCCTCAGGGGGATGAATAGAAGGACATTTCTTGAGAGAAATTTATTAGACTGCAGTGGAAAAGGCTAATTGAAGTAATGTGTTGATGCTGTTTCTCAAAAGCATGGAGCTGGTCTCTTGGCTGGAAAGATGATGTTGCCATTACTAGCTTTCCGGTTTAGCACAGCCTTTTTGTACAGCAAGTATACGGGTTCCTTAGAGGAGGGGTGGTGGTGGTGAGGGTTGTTTTCTTTTTTTGTTGGTTGTTTCATTTCCCTCCCCCCCATCTCTAAAATGGGCACAGTTATATGAATATGTTCCTTAAAATTTGTAGCCATTGGACAATAAAGTAGATAGATACTAGATAAATGCTGTAAAGAAACAAATAAAAGAAATACAATAGTGTTACTCATCCTTACATCAGTGTTGACTTAAGTTTAATTTTTAAACAGAGTAAAATAGATTTTAGTTTTTACAAATGTGCACTATTTACACACTGGATCATATCTTTGTATTTTCCATATTTTGTGTAATGTGAGGTTTCCTCATTTTGAAAATTGAGGAGGTGGTTGCTTGAATGTTTGTCAGAGAACATCAGATGTCTTCAATCAGTCTAGGTGGGGTAGCAGGGTGAAAGATGAAATACTGAGTTTGTGTAAAGTGTCAGGAGTGAAATGTTATATGTGAATTATGTTTTATTATGTGTTCCTTCATTATTACTGATGGCTTGATATTGAAAATACACTTTAAAAATTATTTCTTGCGTTGTTGATTTTTATGCCTGAAGATCATATTTCTTGTGTTTAAAATCAATTATTATTGTCACAGTCACTAGGAAAATCTTAGAAGTGACTCACGGGTGGTTAGAAATAAATAACAGGAATCCCAAACACAGTATTTTAACTTATATGAATTTGTGGGCATGACTTTTGAGCTTTGACTGGCAAAACTCAGAAGCCCCTGTGAGAAGTGGGTGGAGTTCTTAGTCCCCTTCAATTAACAGCAAAATTTCTGTTAAGTAGCTGCAAGAACAAGCCTTAGAAAGTTAATTACCACGCATTGCTTTAGAAAACAGCTGCAGCAGTTTAAGATATTAATGCAACCCAAGCAATTTGTTACTGCCCTTTTGCTGGAATTTATCACTCCCCCAGCAGAATCAGAAAATGGAAGGTGATGCTGTGCCTTGGCCACATCAGGGTGAAGTCGAGCAGCTTTAGCTTAACTGCTGCTGAAAGTTGTTTTTAAGTGAAGCTGCCAGACTTTGTGCTGAAGCGGATGAGGTGCAAGTACACTTTACATTCCACCAGCTCTCCTCTGGCAGCAGTCGTCTCCAGCAGAGGAATAGGACAGACATTTTGGGGGTGGTAAGTTTTTAAACTATCTCAGCTAGAGCTACTAAGCCTTGTCTGTTAACATGCTGAGATGAATGTTAATCAAACCTTTATTTGGTCAAAACTGTGATGAAACAAAGAACTAGATTACTCTTTATGCGTAACTGGAAAGTAGAGCATGTTTTTGAAGTGAAACAGTTCCAAAGTAAGAAAATTGGAGATCCTGACTTATTTTCAGTCCTCAAAATCGCAAGGGTCTGATGAAATTTGAGGAAATAGCTCCTTTACTAATAGAATGTTTTTCTTTCTATATTTTTTACATTCAACCGTAGTATAAAAACCGCATGGGGTACAGCTTTGTTCCTTGGCATTGGCAAGAGCTAGCATTTTTGCAAGTGATGTGTAGTTTTCTCTTTAACTAAATGCTAATTCAGCAACTGAGGGTGTGCGCGCCAGCTTTGTACAGTAAAACCTGTGGCAGATAAGTCAGATCTGGAATTTGGAGCACCTGCATCAAGAACGGTTATTTCTTATTATTGACATGGTTTGAACCATGACAATGATATGTCTGACACAGAAACTTTGTGTCAGAAACTGATACAAATAAGCCCAATTTTTTAATTACCATAAGGTTAATAAAAGAAATGTTGCGGTGTTATATTTTTACTCTTATTTAGATGAAATTCCTTTTGAAAATCCAAGTCATTTATGATAGTCAGTTTCTTGCTACGAGATGCTTAAGCATAGGTCACTAACCTGCCTGTGTTTACAGGATAGGATTTAGACCAATGTTTTGAGGAACAATTAATTGCCTACTGATTGCAAGACTTCTTTCTTCCCCACCTCCCAGCTCTAGTCAAAAGATTGGTATGAAGAAACTAGGTCCTGTGAGGTCAGATAACACTGTTTAATGCTAAAGCTCCTACTAGTACCTTACATGGGATTTGGCAACCTTTCCCTTGATAACATCAGGCCAGGAGTCCAGTAAATCATGAATGTTGTCCACTAGATAAGATAATATGAATGTGATCAATTAAACTCAAGAAGAGTGCATCAGCAGCTAATAAATCCAGATCCCTTACCAGCCAATTCAGTTATTGTTGCTCGTTTGAGGTAATATTTAATAGATACTGTTTATATATTCATATAATCCAGTTTATATGTTGTTTCCTTTAAAATAATAGTATTTATTCATTTATCCATTCATTTTAACCTTGAAAATATGTTGTGTAAAAACTGAAGTATTTAAGAAAAAAATTATTAAATTGGTTAAGGGTATCTTTTGTAGCAGATCCCTCCTCTGTTCTTTGCTGAAATTGTTCTGTGAATGTTTCTCCCCTTTACATAAACAGTATTAAAGTGAGAAAACTTTCAACAGCTTGCTTTGTCTTTAAAGGGAAAAATGAAAGCCTTTTATTTTCTTATATCAAGTACAGAAAAATCAAAGCTTTGCAGCACTTAGATGTGAAGTTGTTAATTTCTGTCACAATTTTTTTTTATTATAAGTTTAGTTACACTATATGTAATGGCAAGATGCATGTGTCTAACACACTTGTTGCAGTTGTTGATGGGAAGCTGAGTAATGTAATATTTCCGTACCCTATACTTGAAAGTATAGTCCATTGCCACCTTTTCTTCCACTGAATTGCCTGCCTTTTTATTCTGTCCCTCCTCTTGCTTTAATATGCTTTTGTTGATTGTGTGAATGTTTTACTTTGGTGCTTTGAAAGGGCATGTTCTTGGAGAAGCCTGAGAAGCAGCCCTGATGCTGATAGTGTTGCATCACGTTGCTTTTGTATGCACTTTTGTTTTGCTTCTGTATACTCTTTTTATGTTGTTCATTCTTTCTTTTCAACTACTCATCAATCTCTTAATTTTTTTTCCCCTTCTCTTCCTTCTTTTCCCCTTTTCATTCTTCTCCTTGCCCTCTATCCATTATGTTGCTACAATGATTAACAGCATGTTGTCAGGGCAGAAGTAGTGAAATATCCTGAAGAAGATAACCAACCTCACAACGCTTCCAACTGCCAGAGCAAAGTCTGCTCAATGCAGTAGTTCAGGTATTGATGGAAAACTTGGGTTGTTTTTTGTTTGTGTTTTTTTTTTTTCCCAAACATCATTGCTTTTACATGAAGTAGCAACTGTTACAGTAACCTCTATGGGATTTTTTTTTTTTTTT
>JAOXNG010000026.1:55461800-55476053 GCA_028566535.1 Scolopax minor | reverse complement strand
GGTAATGGGTTTAAACTGAAGAAAAGCAGATTTAGATTGGCTATTAGGAATAAGCTCTTTCCAATGAGGGGGGTGGATCACTGGAACAGGTTGCCCAGGGTGGTGGTTGAGGCCCCTTCTCTGGAGACATTCAAGGCGAGGCTGGACGAGGCCCTGGGCAACCTGGTCTAATTGGGGGTGTCCCTGCTGACTATGGGGGGGTCGGTCTAGATGACCTTTGGAGGTCCCTTCTGGCCCAGATGATTCGGTGATTCTATGTAATGCCTCACTCTACTCATGAGGATCTTTTAGTTTGTTGTGCATCGCAGGTAGCACTGGCTCGGTGTCTTGACTTTGCAAACAAGGATCCGTAACAGGTACCGGATGTCCAGTTTGTGCCAAAAGTTGAGGTAGGAGACTCAGAGTAAGTAATACAACATAAGCTGTGTTACAGGTTTCAAAAAGTTGACTATTGCTGAGCTACTGATTCTTTTCCAAACAACTTTGTGAGTACCCAATCCCTGTGGAGTTCGCAAAATTTAAGGTAAGTCATGTAGCTATATTTTGTTTGAAAACAAAATTATTTTTATTCCCTGTTCCAGTTCTCCTTTATCACCACATTCTGTAGGCGGAAGCATTAGGAGCTTTTATTCCTTTGCTCTGACAGATTGTCACCTTAAAAATTCTGTAAATTCTACATTTCCTTGATTCTTTACTAGGAAAGCATAGGAAAGATGATATTTTGGATTAGAAATCCCAACTGAAGTATCACCATTTCATTGTTTACTTAGATTAAGCTAAAAACATTTGTCATTAGGAACACAAGAGGTAATTTCCTGCCAGAACACCCAAACCTTTGACATTTTTCCTTCAAAAATCCTTAAATGTGTGGTAGAGTATCAAAGCCTTTTCTCTACCATCATCAGCAAAGGTCAATGGTTTTTGACAGATGCATATTAGGCCTGACTTAATTATGACTGAGTGCCACAGTGTTTTATAACATCTGTTATCCAGTGACTAAGAAGTGTCTATAATTCTATTTTTTTAAAGGAGTAGCAGATGAAAATGACAATTTCAGATGGGAAATCTGAACTGGCAGAAGGAAAAAAAAAAAGTCCTTTTTTTCCTGGAATATTTCTAGTAATTGCTATAATTTTGAAGCAACTCAAACTTTAAAAATTCCCACACGTGGCCTTGACAAGGTCAGCAAGGCCTCAGTAACTTTTATGTTTCCTGCATGATCCCTGCAGGTTAAAGAGAGGGCCTCAGTGACAGGAGGCCAGCCTGCAGAATAAAAGCTTTCCTATAGCCCTGAGGAGCAGCTGTTCCTGGGCTGCTATAACCACTCTCCAAAAACCCATTTTCACAAGTCAAGCAAAAATCTACCTGCTAGATCATTAAAATGTCAGATTGCTCCAGTCACACAAACTGTTTCACAAATCCTTGCTTGAGCTCCAGCCTTCAAGAGTAGAGGCTGAGTACAGCTGCCCTGCTTGGGGCACAGGTTGCAGCACATTATGTTCTATCAATTTTAGGTTGCTATTCACCATACCAGTTCTTGAGCATCCTTCATGTAAAATAAACAGCAGTCAACAAAGGTGCACTGAATTTCATGGAGTCCTTGCTGCTTTCTTTTTTGGGAACAAACCAACCAAACCCAAACCCTGTTTGTTTTAAAGTAATGGGTTTTATTTTCACTTATTTATTTTTTATTTTAGATTTTATTCATTGGTCTTTTAAGAGAGCTGTAAATTCAGGTGAAGGTAGTTCCACACGAATGTCTTGCTGTAGCAGGGGCACATCAGAAGCAAAGCCCAACCATTCAGCAGATTTTTCATGGTCCGTGACATTTGGACAGTTCATATTTCAAGTATGGTGTTACTCAAAGCACTTTCAAGGCTGAGAACTTCTGCTCTGCGTTTGATGCTGAGGCTTCAGGACTGCATCTGCAGTGCACACTATCCAGAAAAATTAAACTGGTCATTTTTCTAATGTACAGAATTGGGGCAAAATCCTGACTCTAAACCATTTACTACAAGACAGCCAGGATTTACCAGGTTGTTTCCCTTTCTGGTCTTGTCCAGACAGCCTGTACTACCCTGGGCAACTCATTTGACCTCTAAGGCTCATGCTTTCCTACTCCAGCTCTATAAACCTAAATAATGTACCTAAACTAGGAGCCTCAGCACCCACAAACTTCTCAACTCTCAGTGTAGAGACAGCATAGACAGAACAGGACAGGCTGTGGGAAGGTCTGAACCATGCTCCAAAAGTGTCCATTTCCTGAATGGAGGTAACCTTGGACACTAACCTCAGACCTGATGTTAAGTGGATGAATAGATGACTCAAAGCCTTACCTCCTTACTTGAAAAACTCATGAAATGGTTTGTCAGTGTATGTTTCTGTTGCTGAAGTCCTCACAAGTCAGTAGCAGGAAGACTGATGCTGTTGTGGCTGTCAGAGATGGTGCAAACCCTGGGGGAACCCTCTCTCCCCTGTAACAGTCTTCAGATGAGGTAAAATATACCTTGAATTCTCTTTTCTGGCTTGCAAATCAGGCAAAGGATTTACTTTCCAAGCAAGGGTGCTTTCAGAGAAGTACAGGGCTTCTCAAACAGCTGAACTGGGTCAGTCAGATTTGAAAATATATGCATCTCAAAGTGACAAAGGTTCCTTTAAGCTATAACTGAAAAATATGTTCGAAAACTTTAATCCCAGAACAGCGGCCAGTGTTTGGCTTTCTCTGAACCTGAAACTAGAAATCCTTACGAGACCAGATTTTACTTCACTAGTCTTCCAGGGAAATTTGTCTGATCTTTCTCTCTGCATTTGTGAATTACATCTAAAATTTGTGGTGGTTGAGTTACACACAAAGAATCTCAACCTAGATGCAATAATAGGATCTGAGGCTCTGCACACATTTCAAAATTTGGGAGATGGAAACTCTTCTGTTGAATAGAATTGAATATTTATTTCTCAGCAAATCACAAGTAATTTTTCTGAGTGGCAAGTTCAGGAGCTAACAACCAGTGGACTGAAATGTGAGGGAAATTACAGACCATTTAAAAACTGCTGGACAATTCATCAGATCTTGCTTTGTTTGTCACATATGTACAAAAGGTGCTATACATTATTGTGCCAGAGCTGTGCTGCACTGGAGTACCCTAGGTGGGGTTGGCTTTGATTATTTCCTTTTCCTGATGGACAAATATTGAGCTGCTACTGAGTTTGAACAGTTTTCTTATTCATACAGATTTCTCAGTGGCTCTAGCTGAAATGAAAACGAAATGTTAGATAGTTTACTACAAATTCAAAGAGAATGGGTTTTAGTGAAGTAGCTAAAGGGGATGAAGAGATTAAGATTCACTACTGACTGGAGAGGGTTTTCTGGATGATCTTAAAGCACCTCAGAATCAGTACCTGATTTGTATCCATTGTATGATAATTACTAGTACATTGTAAGCATCACAACTTTCAGTTGCTATTTATAATTAAAATAAAAATTCTCTATTGGAACTTATTGTACCTGTTTGATAGCATCAGAAAGAGCAACCAGGATGCTGGGTATGAAGTGATTTTGCCAAAACGTCTGATGAAAAGAAACCGTTAAATGAGGGCAGACTCTGGGTACTCTTTCTGTATCTGTATCTTTCTATCTCTGTAGCTGAGATTGGATGTCACTGAAAAGATAGGACTATTAATCTCTGTTGTTTGGACTAGAATGCACTATTTGGCAAAAAATAAAAGCACAAATGTTCTGGATGATGACAGTAATGCAGGGAAAAAAAATATCTCTGAAGTATTTATTCATTATGCAATCGTTTCCGTAATTCTTCATTTTGTTTTTTACATGTATGCATTGTCTGTATTTAAATAAGTATCTGTTATGTTATTGAGGGGATGAAATGGACTTTCATTTGATTGTTTTTTTCTCTTGTTTGAAACAAGGAAAAGGCTGAAGGTCGTGCATGTGGCAGGAGTCTATAGCCCCTGACTGCAGGAGCCACAGGTAAAACCATTCAGACAGGGTGAGATGCAGAACCCAATTTGCCTTTGGTTGTTGGTGAATTCTGGTCCACTTGAAGCCTAAAACAAAATCCTTACCCACTTAAATGGAGTCAGAGACTTTAGATGTGGGTGGCTGTTAATGATTTCTTTCATTCATTCTTTTCTCCTGTTTACCCTTCTGTACATTTTTGTTTCTACTGGCAGTGTTGAAGAGCTGATTTTCAGCCTGACCATTTTTGTTTCAGGAAACTGGTATCTGTGAGGGGACAAGAATGAAAGAATACATTATGCTACAGGTGGCATGGGCTATGTATGTCAGGCCTCTATTCTTAGGGCCAGGGTCAAAACTGAGGTTGTAGATTAATTGTGTAACAAGGTGTCAGAAAATATTCCACAAATAAACAGAACATGGTTAACTCAACACTTTGAATTTATAGAAAGTCTAAATTAGATCCTTAAAATAACATGATTATTGCTAAGTTCTAGCCTGAAGCTAAACTGGGGTTCTACTTTGAATGAAGGAGCTCCCAACTGGCAGGAACTTAAAAGGTAACTTAATATGCTGCACTACCAGAAATATAACAGACTGCTTATTGGGACATGTTTAAAAAAGAGAAAGTATAATAGTTTTCTGATCTCACTGATATGTATTTCTACAAATAACACCAGAGACAAGTGAAATCTGTTTTATGGTTTGCAAGAAATCAACTGGACAAAACCTGAGTTTCAGTGAGAGCAGTTCTACATATACAGAGGACTCCCAGCAGAATCTTTAAAAATAAGCATATGTTTCCCCAATGACATCATATTTTTGTTATCTGCATTGTACCATAGTAGTTTTTTTCAAATAAGAGACAAAGAGGGCTACAGAAAAGTTAGAGACCATAACATTTCAGTTCAGTTCTCTTTATTCCTACTTTGTTTAAAATGTTTAAAATATTTTGATTAAGTAATGATGTAGTTAAAAAGCAGGGATGGTGAGTACTTCCAGGGCTGAAAACCATGTAAAATACTGCAGAAGTTGGACTTAATGCTTTATTTTCCCTATAGATTGTAAAGAAGAGATTCACATACCTGCTCACTGAAGTGTTTAAGGGGAAGTACCAAATAGAGATAAATCTTTTAGCTCTCAGTTAAATCTTCAGTTTTGTTTTTAGTTCTGTTGTTGGAACCTTAAAGTTGTTTCTGCTAATCCAATATGCTTGGTGGAATGAGAAAATAGTATACAAGAGAAAATAAATTGTATGCGGTAGCTTTAGTATATTTCATGTGAGGTAGCAAGTAAGTAATTCCAGGTTTTAATGGTCACATCTGATAGATAGAGTCTGGATGCATGTGTATAAATTTCCTTTATAATCAGTGAAGATTTTGCTTCTGCAATGTCTTTGGGTTTATTAGATATGCCTGTATTAATCATATGTGAAGGTGGAAGGATTCTCTATTACAATTTGAACCTAACCGTTCTGTAGCTGATAGACAGGACCAGCTCCTTCTGTTTAAGATGTGTGATGTGTGCTGTTTCTAATAAAAATCTGCATGAAAATCTGTGAATGAAATTTGGTATCAGTGTCTAAACCACAGGTTCTCATCTGACTTAGCTTTTCTTTCTCAATTGCCAAAAGAAATTAGAGTGTTCTGGATTATTCAGTTGAAAAATTAAATTAAAAAAAACCAACCAAAACTTTAGAGACATGAACATAAAAATGCCTGTACCTATTTCTTCTGGCTTGGAGTACTGAGTTCCTTTTTAATTTGCTTTTAAAAGGGCACAGGATGGACATAATGGGAGTAAGTATATCTAAGAAGAGATGCCCCTATGGTGTGGAGCACGATAAAACCTTGCTTTGAAATTATACGAGCGGATGTTGGTATAGGAAGGTATACAGAAATGCTTTGTAGAGCCCTACAGCTCTGTATGGGCCATCATTGTTTGTGACATGTTCACAAGGCCACATTTCATAGCTGATGCAGAGACACTGCATAAACCATCCATGTCCAGCTGTATATCAGCCCAGGATCCCAGCTTTTGTTTGCAGCATTATTATCATTCCAAGCCAGATAACATCAGCTCATGTAAATCACCCAATGTCCCTGCTTTCAATGCAGTTGTGCTGACCTGTGTCACCTAAGACGTTAGACTGCATGGAACTGCAGTAATTTTATCTTCTGTGTATGCTAACTATTATTGCCACGCTGTCCTGTGGATCAGATTGGTTTAAATACAATTTTCATTTTTGAGCATCAAAATCACCATTTTCTGCTTTCTCCTGGGCAGAATGTATCCAAGAGTCAGAATCCTTCCTTGTAAAACAGATCGAAAGCAGTCTTTAGGAGATGAATTAACACATTTCCAGGTTTGCATTTGGGTTCAAAGATTTTAGATGGTACTTGCAGGTGTTGATTGGGGGAGCAATACGTAAGATTTGAGACTCTTTCCCTTGATTTAACAGACTGCACCTTCATTTTTCTATCAGCTTGCACAAAAGGAAAACCCCACTTTGTTGCACAGCAACTTCAAGCTCAAAGTTAATGTCAGAATTTTCCTGGTAGGACCTCAGCTCCTGGTGTGATAGAGGTGAAGAGGAAAAACAGAGAGACAGAGAGATGGAGCGAACCTTAAACCGGCGATCGCTGCCGTCTTCATGATTCAGTCCAGGTCATCCACCAGTGTAACGCCTTATTTCCATCCCCTGCTTTCATTGGAAGTTGTGCTTGGCATGACTGCTCTCTTAAGAGCATTTGGACAAATAAATAACATCCCTCTTCGTTATTTATTTGCTTTCAAATTTTAATCAGTATTTGTGTAATCAGTAGTAATTTACTACATTCCTATTCAAAGAAATTGGCACAGTGTTTATATGTAATCACCCAACGTAGCTGTTTTATTTAAGTACTGGGTTCTAAATACACATAAATTCAGCAATTATCACTGGAACAAATTTTAGCCTTTGAAGTGAATTATACCAGGAGGAGTTTTCTGTAGTTGAAATTGGAAAAGCAAACAAAAAAAGGCTTCACTTGCCCAGCTGAGGAATCTGACTGTGACTTTTATGCACATGCGCTAGGTGTTTGATTTTGGGGGTGAAAAATGTATAAAATTTTAGGGAAGCTTTTAAGTGACAAAATGCAGGACTTCCCTCAGCCACACGCAAGTGCACTGTTTGGTTTGTGAGGTTACAAATTCTGCCTTTCCCTTTGATTGGTTTTGCTTCCACATAAAACAGCTAAACCAAATACTGCATGAAGTGCTGATAGTATTTTAACCTTTTTTTTTTTTTTTTCTTCCCTGCCCTGGGTTTAGCAGGTGTGGGTATCTGTGCCCGTGGGGTCTGAGGCTGTTTGTTAGATCCTTCTAACCCAGATTACAAGGACAAGCCTATTCACCTGAGCTGGAACTGATGTGAATGAGTTCTCTGCCACTCTGCTCCGGAGCAGCTATGGGATATGTCTTTATGCTGTGGTTGGTTAGAGCTGGGAATAAAGTGCCAAAGTCAGCAGCTGAAATAAGTAGAGTAAATCAAGTTAAGAGGGAACAGGACAACATTTTGGAAAAGGAGGGAATACGGGGTGAAACCATTACCTAGAAGTTCAGGGTTAAGATGATGAGATATAAATTGATTGGTATTTCCTGGGTTTATAAGGGCAGGTCCTTGTGGATGACATCATCATCTGCTGGCTTTTCTTGTTGCTGTGTGCTTCTTTGGGCTGTCAGGATGCTGCAGATCTTGCTTTCCCTTTGACATCCACAGGAATTTTATCTGGACAATCCATGCAGGGTGAGACCCTTTACAACACTTTTAAGAAAGTCTTATTATGGCCTGATCTCATCTATGTTGGTGATCATTAGTCGCATTCATGTGGATATCTGCTGTAAAAATGTGCTTCAGGCTTTGCAGACACATGAGCCTGCAACAATTTCACTACCTGGGTTTAATGCAAATTCCTAAGTGAGCACATACATTTCTGATTGAGTGAATAGTGAGCGAGCTCTGCTCCCAACAGACCCAAAGGTGCCTAGAAATAAACTAGGTTTTAATCAAGGCAAGACATTTATTCTGAATTAAAGTCTTTAAAGTCTCACCTTAGGTTTAATCGGTGCAGTCTCTAAAGCATTTAAGTGATGAATATTTGATGATGATCTAGGAAAAGCAGTAGTATTCTTCACAGTAAGAATTCTTAACCCACGTAATATGAAGATGGACATGCAAGAAGAGGTTGATATGGCCTCAGCATAACTGTGAGGGCTGGACCTCACAACCATTGCAACCACAGAGTGTGATACAAGAGGATAAAGTTCAAATTCAAAGGATTATTCCTTCTTTTGGCAATCCAGCCTGATTTGTGAGGTGTCTGTTCCTCAAGATTTCATTCAGCAGTGCTTTGGTGGTCTGGAAGATTCCTCCCTCCTATTGTGGAAACAGGTGGTTGAAAGCAAGCAGTTGTCCACCACAGGAGTGCCCACAAGTGTGCTTCTCTCCTGGTCCTTGAAGAAACATGAGATAAAAGGGCAGATAACAAAAGACCTAGATGTTCTCCTAGAACCCAATAAGAGGTCATAGAAAGCTGCTACGAATAAAAACAAAGTATTTCACGGCTTCCAGGAGTGAGCAGGTCTAGTGGGTTGAAAATTCAAGATCAGAAGAAAGAGTTATGGCAAGTTAAAATATCTTTCTGCACCCTTGTTCTTAGGCTCATCAAGACCACTAGAAATCCAGGCCCAGAATGAATTAGTGAGTGAACAAAGTGATTCAACACTTTTGCAGGGCTCTGCTGTTCAGCCATTTTTGATTTCAAAACCTTTACTAGTTTGGTTTCATTCTCTTTAAGAAAGGTTGTTTCTTGAAACAAGGAACTGTAATCAGTTATGGGGTTATGCTTTCTGAATGCCATCAGGGACAAGAACGGTAATATTACAAGGCTTGGTGCAATTGATTGTGGAGGAATAAGGACGTGTATCCCATCAGCTGCCAGCTGTGACATACACGACAGAGTCTGGAAAGTCTAAACAGGCATCTGAAATGCTGCAAAATCAATAATACTTATTGAGGTTATCAAAGCCTCTTCATACGATGTGTTTCATATCGTCCGTCACTGGCATGATGGTAATGGCTCCGTAATGGCTCCTAAGTGCTGCAGTAGGATTTACAATTTGGTGTATGATTAAAATAGGGGATTGTGCTAAGGAATTGGTGTGTATTTTCAAAATTATTAGACACAGTTGGAAACATAGCTGAAAGCAAGGCTGCCTTCATATAACGTATTGCCAGAACTAACTGCTTTGATTTCTTAAGACTAGATGATGATTGTTTGATCATTTTATTAAAAAAAAAATAAAAATCTAGGTGTCAAAGAGTTTCCTTATGTCTAAACAAGTGTTATTAACTTCAATTATGGCTGCCAGGTGGAGAACTGTGCAGTTCTTTTACCATGTTTCAAAATATTTCATTTAGACATTTTGGAAAAACATACATCCCTATTCATAACCCCTGTTACTGTTCTGATTTATAGGTTCTGCTCCACTGTAAATCATTCAAAATGAAAAAATTAAATTTTATGGCATCAAACTTATGTGGCATCGTGCCTGAGCAAAGGGCAGAAGGAATGTGATTCTTATACTGCCAATTACTATTGAACTTGATTTTTTTTTTTTTTTAACAGATGGCTAAGATACACTTATAGAGAAAGGTAAAATATACTTATTCTTTATTTGGACTTTGAATTAAAAATAAAACACTCTCTTTAATCATTTTTTCCAGTTTATAAAACTTTGACTCCTAAGGATTTCTTTTTTTTAAATTATACAAATATTTGCAACCTTAATACAGAAAATTTTGGTTTCAGGCCATGCACTTTTATTGCTGTGGATGGTTAAATGTATCATTCATTTAGTCTGACATGCTCTTGGAGGAAAAAAGGGTTGCTGTGTCAGAGGTGGCATAGGGAGATGTGTGAAATCTTATCTTTTAAGTGGAGAGACAGTTTTGAAATATACTAAAATTCTGGCTTGTGTTCTCTAGTGAGGAAGAGATTTTGGATGGGGGGGTATGACATTACATTTTTTAAAGGTCTATATTCTTTGCTTTACTTATTCCCTAGTACGCTTTATCAATGCCAGCGAACATCAGTGACCTGGCATGATTCCTGACTATGAAGTGGTTCTTTTTTGGCAGAAGAAATTTCTGCTCCAGTTTCTGAGGGTTTCCTGGAAAGCATGATGGCATTATAGGCTTAGATGTAATTTTAACTCGTGCAACAATGCTGGAACTGGTTTTAAAGTCTAGTTGAGGTAACTAGTAAAGTCATTCTAGGAGCACGCAGCTCAGTAGTTGACAGTGGTAGACTTTTCAGATATTCATACATTTGAAATACCAGAGGTCATGATTTAAAGGCTTGAGATGATGGAGAGTCACCTTAGAAATGTGGAAATGCATATTGGTCGTATCTCAGATGTGTCTTCTCTCTCTTGTTTAACAAGGTTCACCTTGCTTGAGCTGGGAATTCTGTTAATCACCTCATCCTGCACTTCTCAACCCAGTCAAATCCCCTAAATGTATGGGTGCGTCCTTAATACCTTACAGGCACATGAAAATGTGTCAGGGCCTTTGAGAGGGGCTCTTTACATTTTCATCACCTCTTGGGCACAGTCTTGGTCATGTAAGAGATGACCAGGGCCCTTGAACACTTCCTTACTGTAGCAAAGCGGTTAATAATTGGTATTTTAAGGAAACTTTGAGACATACCTAATAGCAGAAGTTCTTGACTAGTATAAGGTGTGAAAGGCAGTCACTAGAGACAATACTGAACCTCTAAGCACCAGTCATCAAACTCTACCCTTTCCATATGGACTGTGGGCACTCTTTCAACTCTGGTGAATATTTTGGTTTTAATAAAAAACTGTGCTGAAAACCGTACTAAAAAAAAAAAAAAAGTAGTAAAAAGCATTGGCAAAAAGAATGTCTGAGCCTGGGCTTTATTTGCCGCTATTAAATTAATACAGTCAAGTTAATTGTTTCTGATTCTTTCGATATGTTCAAATTATAAGACTGATTTTCTGATCATGTGTAATTCCGTGTATATCATGTTATCAGAGAGATTTGCAGCGTTTCCTTTTATAGCATGTGAGATTTTATCTCATTTTGATTATATGAAAGTTTCTTTGAAATATCTGTTAAAACCTCACCTATAAAATGAAATGAATATTGAAATAACTGATCTCCATGTTGTAGGTAACAAAAACAATATAAATGTTAACAACATTCCCTTTAAATGCAGAATCAAATATATTAAGTACCTTGGGGTTAAAATTTTAACTTCCTTAGATTTATGGTAAGAATTAAAACATCCTCTCTTGTTACATTTATAAACATAGAGCTCATTAGATGAAGGAAATTTCCTTTATCATTAATAGGTCACATTAATGTGATAAAAATGTCTACACTCTCAATAAATTTTATTCTTATTTTAAGCAGTTACCACATATAGTGTTTATCCTTAAAAAATCTCAATAGCGCTTTTATATCCTCCAATTGAAATAATAAAGAGCAAAGAATAAAAAGAAGCAAATTAATCCTCTCCTGGGAAACAGGAAGACTAGGACTGCCAGATTTTAGGTTGTAGCACTGATTTTCTAAGCTTAAACTTTTTCTTCTCTCTTTCCATAATTTAAATGGGGAAATGAGGGTCTTTGCTGAAGGATCTTGAAATTAAATGCAAAAATTGCCTTGTAGGAAACACCTTTGTGCAAGAGATGTGATACTTCCTTTCATTCTGCATCGCTTTGTTACAAGAACAGGCACTTCTGGAAGCTGAAAGAAGTAAGACTTTTTTTTTATTTTTGGAGATACTGATTATCATGGCAGTGTAAAGTGGAAGAAAGACAAAACTGGATTGGGATTCTTCATGAAGCCCTGACTTCGATAGCGACTACAAACTCTTTCTCAAACACTCTAACTTTCTGAAAACTTTACCATGCTATGTTATTTTTATTGATTTGAGGTCTAGTTTCATTTGATGTAGATGCCAAGCTTCCTACTGGACATAAACAGAAGTGTTGTCATAGTCTGTGTTGTCTAGGCAGCAATTCACAAGGTCTAAATACAGAACATTCACAAATTCAGAGAGAATTTGTTGGTGGTCTGCAGAGAGCAGACCGGTCAATTTGTGTGGGATTTATTCCTGGTTTCTATTTGCTGTTGCGTGTGTTCAGTTTATTCACTGTGAAATGAAAATGTTCTGTGGAGTTACAAGTCTACCTGGAAACATGAGGCTAATGGTATGTTAAGATAAGGACTTAGGAGGCAACAGCTGGACTTAGCTGGACAGCTAAGAACTAAAACTGCTGTGGAAACCCAACATTTTTTAGAGTAGTGAATGAAGCAAAGGGATAAAATTGGCAAGACAGAAGACTCAGCTTCCAAGAACAGCATGGAGGGAGGGACCGATAAGAAAAAGGGGTGATGATGTCCTGTGATCTCTGGGAGCGAGTGAATTCACGTGTCTGTCGGTATGTGCATGTGAGCATGTGTGAGAGAGAAAATAACAGGTGAGGGAAGGAATGTATGGCTTATTTTTTTTACAAAAAGTGAACGAAATCCCAATCTTACTGCAACTGAAAATTGTTGACATTCTTTGCAATTAGACCTGGCTTTCTATCAAAACCCCATTAATCTGGCTGAACTGATATATTTTGGTGGAGAAATGAAACTTTCAATGAAATTTTAGTTTGAAAAAACTAAGGTCAAGTGTTAGATCAGGGAGGTTCAACTCAATTTTTTATTTAAAATGTCTCTTCTCTCTTTGAAAGTTGTTCTACAATACAAAATTCTGTTTGAAATCTGTCAGCAAATGCAACTGCAGTTAAATTTGAAGCAAAGGTTTTGGCTGGTCAAATTGAAAGGATTTAAATGGTAGGAAATTTTGAAGTTTGGCTATTCACTATGGTTACTTTTTTTTTTTTTTTAAATGTCAAATTTCTCATGTAATGGAAATGCAGATTTTTACATCTATATTCCTGACACTATTTTACTACTCAGTAACGACCATATCAGCCACAGTATTATTGTTGATTCACAAAGAAGTGATGAAATTCCCATCTACTCTACTAATGTCTTGGGAGCAGAAAATGCTCTAATGAGATCTGTCTCCTGAGCAATTGGAATAAGGGTATGGGCAAATGGAGAGAAGGTGCAAGACTGATGTTTAGGTGTGATTATATAGCTTGTTTTGTATATAGCTAGAAGAAGCTGTGTTTAATTTTAAAATGTCTCTCTGCATACCACATCCTTGTTAAAGTGTGAAGAGTTTTTGGAATTTAGAAGTTGTAAAAGTTCAGTGCTATCAAAGAGCAGAGAGTTTAGCACTGAGTCCCAGCCCATCCAAGGATAAAACACACGAGTGAAATCATTGTAATTTCCCTGGTAATATGTGTGTTATAGTCACACATATGTGTCAAAGCATAGTGTCAACTTTCATTATATAGTTTGTTTGCTTCATAAATGCCTTAATTACTATTACTTTTTTGCAGGATGGAGCCTGGAGAAAATCTCTCTTGGACATGATTGTGATAATAGATCATCTGAAAGAAGAAAAATTATTGTTCCCTAGAAAAGGTAAATCAAATGGAGGTTTATTACAAGCTTTTTTCCCTTGCAATGTTGTCTAAAGCATTTCTTTTCAAAAGAGGATGAATGAGCCTTGACTTGTCCATGCTATCACAGCAATATGCTTTTAATGTGCTCAATTTGGAGGATTAAACCATGTTATGGGAAGGAGTAGTCTCTCATTAATCGCCACCACCTTGAATGTCTAGTCTTATAGTAGACAAAACCAAGTCAAACTCAGGAATTAATCTTGCTGAGAGTCTTTTGTCAAAGCTGGGACACTCAACTGTTAGCCCAGAAAAGGCTCCTTGGCCTGTGTTTGGTAAAACCAGTAATTTAAGGATGGTACAGTAATTTCTCAAGGGCTACATGCCTGCTTAGTACTCTGAATTTAACAAGCAAACCCTTAACACTGCAGTCTATCATTTCCATTAGATTTTAGCCACCCTGAACAGATTACAGTCTGGCTTGGTTTCTGTAGTATTCACGTGGTTTTGTTATGGGTGTCCCAGCAATGGGCAAGTCTCTGGGAGACTTGAACTCAGAGTTGCTGTGTGTGTGGGGTAGAGTCCTCGGAGTGCCTGGGGGTGCACAGCAGGCACATGAGGGATGCACAACACACAGGGCTCCTGGGTGTGAGGTGGGATCTCACTGTACCCCAGGGTGG
>JAOXNG010000026.1:55424814-55437034 GCA_028566535.1 Scolopax minor | reverse complement strand
CAGTGTCAAAAGCCTTGCTGAAGTCAAGGTAGATGACATCTGCTGCTCTCCCTTCATCCAGCCAACCAGTTATAGCAAGTTGTTTGCATGTGGTCCTGGCAACTTCTTGTAGGTGACCCTCCATTAGCAGAGAGGTTTTTCAAGATTACCTCCAAAGGTCCCTTGCAACTTCTGTTCTGCTTCTGTGATTCTGTGGCTCTGTGATTCTGTTAAACTTTATTTATTATGTTTATAGTTACAAAAATATTGGTCATCAATGTTTTTTATCTAGGACATGTGGACCTTGACCAATTTTTCTACATTGAAACTCAGTATATTGCCAAGTGGCTAACACAAGGGACACAAATAACATCTCAGCATCAAAATATATCTCAGTTATCCCAGTCACTTATAAATTCTTAGAACATAAGAATGTATAAGCTAGGTCTGACCCACAGCATCCCCTTTCTACTAAAGGTTTGTATAAAAGAAGCAAGACCTTAAGGGCTATTTTCCCTGACAATACCATTTCACCTTCTGGCAACACAATTTTAGCTTCTAGCAATTCACATTTAGGGACATAGAACAGGAAGAAGTTAATAAAGCTGCACATGAGATAGCAATTTGGAAGAGATAATTGGTATATGTTGTTTCTTCTGTCAAATATTGGTGGTTAATAAAGTGGGTAGTACTATGTAATTTTCTATGATTATTTTCTTTTACTTGGAAACTTTTCTTAGGGTTCAGTGCTTGGAATCGTAAGTCATTTATGGTAACTGGAAAGCAATAGCTACATAAAGATAGTTTCTTGAGAATGACGAAAATAAGTTTCAAGTAGAAGTGGTTGTAATTTTTTTTCAGCAAAGCAGGCTTTTGAACATAAAGAGGAAGGAGAGAGATAATCCAATGATAAAATAAGAAACAGGTCCTGCTTATTATGACAAATAGTGCATTTTCAAGTATTTAAAGGTCTTTTTTTGGAAAGAGTCCCTCCTCTATGTATATATTGAAGGAATTGCTGTGACACAGCGTGAAAACTTATGGTATAGTTGTCTAAAAAAACTTATCCACTCCCTATAACATGTTTAGATTGCTTTTTTAGACTCTATAAAATTTTAGCTAGCACTAAACATAGAACTTCATTCATCATCACACAAGCAAAGGCTGCCAAAGGAAGCCTACTCTTCCTGAGCTAAAAGTGGCAACACTCCAGTATTGGCAGAAATCAAATGAATCATTTCCTGCTTTTAGTTTTAGATAAATAATCAAAAAAGATTGTCTAGGTTCTGATCCAAAAGTAATTTTTCATAGCAAGGAATAAGACTACAGCTACAAAGACTTTAAGTGGGGAATGTTCTGCTAATTACTTAACTGGAAGGGCCCTGTGGAATCTATAGTCAGATCAAAATATCAAAATCCAATTTAAAAGAAAATGTTAAATAATCATATTGGCTTTTAAGTAGAGTAACTTGAAGTGGACTGAAACAGAGAAGTTTGAGGATTTAATTTGCTCTTGATGCACTGAATGAACATGGTCCAACAGGCTCCTGGTGTATCTGCCTTCTTTCTGGGAGAGAGAATCAGCTGCAGCTGCTGAGAGTGGATGGTGGTGATACTGGTGAAGTACAGGTTGAGGAATTATCTGTGAACTGTCTCTTGTTCTTTTGTTTCTTCCCTTTCTAGTATCCATCAACAAGAGGGTGTCTGTACTGCTGGCTACATTTGGATATGTGTAGTAAGCAGAGATCTAATTAAAGGAGTTGAAGGAGAGAATAGTGAGATGAAGAAGCCCTGGCACCACAAATGGAGACTGAGAAATGAACAGAGAGAAATGGGCAGGCCGGGGCATGAGATCAGAGGTCAAAGGAAGACACTACTATGTCAGAAGAAGACTTGGTAAGTTTGGAGTTGAAAGAACTACTAGAACTGAGCTGCAAACAAGAGCAAATGGGAAAGTGAGGAAGGGCATGGTCAGATATATTAAGGATTAGACTTGAGGTAGGAACAGGACAAAACCCATTCACAGAGGCTCAGAACTCATAGATAAAGCCTGTATCTTACCCATTTGTCACACCTGCCTGACCTAAAGGATGATGGCCTCTTAATAAGACTTGTTTAACTAACTGAAAGGTCAGAAATCTGTGCAGCAGGAAAAGGGAGAGCACTAGACTCTAATGAGAGAGGTCTCAACTAGGTCCATAAATCTGCAAGTAAGGCTGGAATCAGGAGGAAAAATGATGCCAGAAACCAGTGAACACTGGTGACTGACAGAAAGAGGAATGGATGGTGGCATCCTTAAGGGGAGAGAGTGGAAATTGTCAAAAATTGTGCAAACAGAACACATTTCTTTGCATATTTCAGAACCTGTGATGCCCCTGAAGCCTCATTATCATCCATGAAATGTACTGGCAGTGTCTTTTTCCTCTTAAGCTGGTAGGCACTATCAGGTACTATGCTGCTAATTCCTCTGTGGACTCACGTGGCAGAGATTTGAGGGGTAAAGTTCAGTTTTAGTCATGTACAACGTGGGAACTGATTCAATTGCATAGGATGACATTTCCTGGTTTTAATTTCCTTTAAAAAAATGTGAATCCACAGCAAAAATACATTTTTTGAGCACATAGTACTTCAAGGTTATGAACTCGGGAAAGGATTTCTGTATATATAAAGGAGGAGTGCAGACAAATAAGAGATCTTGGCTGATTTGAGGCCAAAGAGCTGTTCAGTAAATAGCTTCTGGAAAAAAAAAAAGAACAAAGAAAATTATGGAGTCCTAATGTTTTGCTTAATGCCTGATTAACTGTCAACTCAAGTGTTGATAACCTGATAGAAATATGGTTAAATCAAATTTAAATCCTAAGTAAATTTGCATTATTATTATCTAGATTATGAAACAGTAGAAGCTTTTTCCCCCAGATGGTAGTAGCCTGATATCATAGAATCATAGAATTGCCTGGGTTGGAAGGGAACTTTCAGATATCTACTCCAACTGTCAGTCTAACACTGACAAAACCCATCACTAAACCATGTCTCTAAGCACTATGTCTACCCATCTTTTAAGTGCCACCAGGGATGGTGACTGAACCACTTCCCTGGGCAGCCCATTCCCTTCCAATGCTTAATAGACAATTCCAATGCTTCAGTGTCAGATTTTTCCTAATATCCAGCCTAAATCTCCCCTGGCATAGCTTGATGACTTTTCCTCTTACCCTATCACCAAGATCCAACCATTACCAGATCCATTTTTTTGGCTCTATGATTGTTTCTCACACAGCTGTGTGGTAGGCCATTGATCTACCATGGGAAGCATTACAGATAGATGTTTACTTTTTGTGATGTCTTTCTACTTTCACAACAAAACTCCTCAGAATTTTTTTAACAGCAGTGTATAATGGGCTCCAGTTTTGCAACCAAGCCAGTGTGAGCTCCAGTGAAGCTTGTGTCCACAGACAACAGCAAAGCCAGTTTGAATCATGTCATTTATGACGATGAAGTCCTATAGTCCATGTTGCTCCTATCAACAGGGACAGAAAAATGCCTGTGCAGCTGGGATTCTCAAACACTTACCCAGCTTTGAAAATAAGTTTTCTCACATCTGGGCAGTCTCCCACTCCCTTACGGGAATGTCCTGGGACTGGAAACGTGAGCCTTCTCAGACATAGGGAGGGAGTAAATACAGTTATCCTAACTCTCAAGATGGATCTGAATCATGAAACATTTCTCTGTTAGAGATTGCTTCAGCGGAAGAGCAGTAATTTATGTATGTAATATAAAAATTATATATTGCAGATTTGTGGTTAAATCTAGTCAAGAATTTCAGTTTAGGATTTTGATCATAGGACAGAAATCTATAAAATTGACTTTTCTGGGTTTATGACCCAAAACCCCAGCATTCTTCACAAAATCACAAGATTACAAGTCTAAGGGGAACGTTTTTCTGAGATTTTGTTTGGATCTGAATGAAGCATTTTTCACTCAATCTAGAATCCAAATCATAAGGGTATTCTTGGCATAAGGCTTGCAGTTGAAACCACTCAGAAATATGCAAGAATATTGACTTGATATGTGGTTTTGGATCTTTTCAAAGAATAAAAGGTGTGATTGGCTGTCATTTCTGGGCTACAGAGTGCTATTAACTCTTTTTATATGAACAAGAAACAGAAGCATAGTATCACATCTTTATAATTCATATAGTCTCAGCATGCATTCTGAAATCAGGGTCAATCCATGGGTGCCAAGACATTCAGAATATAACGGTATAACTAACAAATGATAACAATGCCAAATGGGGTGATCTTTATGGCTAGTCTTGTGACATCTAGTATTCTTAATGCCTGCACTTCTAAAATCAAATATTACATAAAAATATTGTTGCTTTCAAAAAAAATAAAACAATACATTAATTATTGGTTGAGTGTCTGCTTTCATGGTTGCAGACAGAAGCTTAAAAATGTGACCACACTGTAGACTAAGAATAACATAACAAAAGACACTTTCTTTTTAAATATGAAGTGCAAGCCAGTTTTATAACTTTTGGGGATCTGACTCATGATTTTTGAATGCTTGGGATTGGCAGTATTGTACTAATATGTTTTGTATCAAAATGCAACTTTAGAAAAATATGACTCTTACAGTCTAGAAGTTTGTAGGGCAAGAGGCTACAAGGCTGCAAGGTATGGAAGGACAGAGAACAAGAAGGGATCCCTCCCAAATTAGAACCCTTCAGTACCATTTTTTTTCTCTTAGGGAACTGCTGCACCCAGCAGCACCCAGATTTCCAACCTGGTGTCATGGGGCAAAGCTTGCCTGACGGGATGAAAATGGCTATGCTGAGAGGTTGCTGTGTCCTCTCCACACTGTGGCACCACAGCTGGCTCCATGGGGAAGCGCCAGTTCAGAACGCCCTGAAAGTACCTTCCCTCTGGCCCAGCCCAGGGCTGTGGGTGAAGACCGCATTTCTGCCCACAGTAATGAAACCCTGTGTCTTCCAAAATAAATATTGTTTCTTGGTTACTAATATAAATAAATGTATTGCGCATTACATTTTTGGAGAAGAATGTGCAAGACCAACATTTCTGAAGTCGAATGGAGAGGTCCTCCCTCTGTTTCCCTCCAGTCCTCATACAGGCTAAATTCCATTTGAGTCACTGGGAATTTACATGACTAAAAACTACAGAGGCACCCAAAAGTACTTCAGGGTGTGATTTTTTTTTTCTTTTCTGAAAATAGTTATGAGATTTGAATAAAAATTTTATTTGAGAAGGCGGAACAACTCTGCTATTTCTTTTTTTCTAATATTAGTTTTTGAACTAGTTGTAAATGCTGTAACTTGTAGCTCTCTGAAGGGAAAAATGAATTATTTGTTCACTAAATGGAAAATTAAAGAAGACAAATAACACAGTTAAGAGTGTGATTTATTACAGTTCACATCCTACTGTATGTCCACATGTTCTTTTAATGCTTTTCATAGGAAACAAAACCTAGATTCACTCTTTTCCCTGTGAATTTAAAAATACTTTTATTTCAATAAATTCTACCTTTCCTCTCATTTAATTTAGACTTCCCTTAATTATATTCATCATGCAATGGATGATAGTGCTAGAAAGAAAGAGAAAAGTAGATAAGAGGAAATATTTCCTTGTATTATCAGTCTTTAAAATCCAAATAATAGTTTTTGTTTAGCAAAAGGGATTAAATTGTTTTCTCATATTCAAGGCTAAATCTGTGGTGTATAAAGAATTAGTGATAGATCAACCTTAACACTCAGCTGTTTGGACTGTGTTAAACGAATCATTTGAAGACATAAAAGTGTGGTCATGCTATGCTTTAAATAATTCATGCCTCTTGTAAGTGTATAATTTAGAAAGCAATTTAATAATAGTAAGTTTTCTCATCATGGTTGTATAAGATCATTTAACAGATCCTTTTCTTTGCTTGGTGGAAACCAATGTGGTTCCATTGTTGTTGATTTTTGTTTTCTTTTTAATTAAGTAATTTCTTTTCTGTTTTTCCACAAGGTGTTGATTTGAGATGTGGTATTTTGAAGCTGAAAAGCCAAAGTCTCAACTAACGTCACACCCCTGGTTTCAAAGTTTGTATGTGTATGTGTGGAGAGAAAGAGTTTAAAAAAATGTTTTGGGCTAAATTTTCTCCTTCCTTCCTTGAAAAGTAGATTGCCTCACTGGGAAAAACCTTTGGTCAGTGCTGTTCCCTGAAAAGTTCTTGAGCACTGTCTGGCAGATGCTGATACCATGCCAGAAATGGTCTACCAGAATGGATGGCAGCACTGAGCCTCATCGTCATCAGTGTTACACCATCAATGTTTTTTGTCACCAAGGAAAGCAGTTTGGGCCTGCTACTATCAAACACTATCTCTCTCCGAAAAACAAACACCTAAAATACCTGAATTTTTTGTAGGTGCCCCTTCAGGCACTCAAACAGGTGATCAGGACTGTTACGGCTTAGACGGACAGAGTCAAGTGGTAGACCTCTTCCACTGCTCAGACATAAGTATGTCGTTCCAGTGTTTAGGAGATCTAGAAAAAATGTTGCTACTATTTCCCACTTTTCCTATATTTCTTTTAATAGCATTATATTTAAGGTATGGCAGCTCAATGGTGATTTAAGCCCACCTCTTAGAGGTGCCTGTTTACCATTCATGACAGAGGGAACTCAGTAGTTTAACTTGAAGTTGTCGAAATAACTCTCCTATGAAAGAAAGAGTAATACCTAGCTGCTCCAGTGTCTAAATCTGGTATCCAAACTAAGAAGCATTAATTCTGATGTTGGTCTGAATGTATTAAGGACAGAGATTGTCTACAGTTGGTGTTGTGGCATTTATTTTGGTATTTTCTGCCCATGGCTCAGGTATGTTCCTTCAGGCATTTCCAGTGTGTGATGTTTCTACACAATTCCTTCCCTGAAGAATTTTCAGAATGCTAAAATAATACAGTGTTTATTGGCTGCGCCACTAGTTTGAACTGCAACTTTGGCAGCTCTCAGAAATTATGCTTTAAATGAAGAGTGATATACACTTGCTATGGTTGGTTACAAATGAAAACATGCCCTATGATAAAGTATATCCTGGAAAATATGGAAATTAAGGGCTTCTGATCTGTAATTGGTAGCTGGGGCTATTCTGATGTTCCCCTTCACGTATGTCAGGTCTCATATGAGGTCTCAACATCCCATATGAGGATTATCTGCAACACTGTAAAATTAAATTATGGACAAGTCTTGGCTTCCTACAAGGCTTCTCATTTTCTTAGTGCATGTTTTAAAACCTATACTTTTAATAAGTTAGTAAATAATTGTCTGGTGTTAGAGGCTAAAAGGTGATTCATTAGAAAACAAAAATGAATGAAAACAAACTGTATGAGTTGTGAGATGTGTCACACAGGGAGAAACTAAAGGTAAACATCATCCACACAAACCAGAAAAAACGGACTCATCTACATGAGCAAAATGCAGATCCAGCTCTGCTCTGTACTGTTTCTGTACTGTACTGTTTCTTTGTAATGTGAAAATGAAAATAGAATCAATGGAGCAGCATAATTCATCCAGGATGCAAAAGCTATTTGGTATGGAAGAAAAGATAGTCTTAATGAAAATTTATTTTGAAAACTATCTTTCTGTAACTGGATAATGGCCTACTACAGATACAAAGGATGACACAAAGCAATTGTAAGGGTGTCTGGTATTAGAATGTGGTCTCTTTCTATTTGAAGCCATATTTAGTGCCAGAAGACAAAGCACAACACAGACAACATCCACAGTTCCTGCCTACTAATCCGTGTGAGGTGGTGCAACCACACAACTTGGAAGCCATTGTAAAGTTTAGCTAGAAAATAGGTACAACAAAGCCCCAAGTCAAACTAAGAGTATTTAATTTGAATTATAAACCTGAAAATGTTGGGTAAAATTTGTGGAAGAGAGATCAAAGACCAAGTAGCTTGTGGATGTAGTGGTCAGACAGGAGTCTGAGGAACACATAAAACAGTATTGTTAACCTGAAAGCATTCACAAATCATCAGTCAAGTTTGGAATGTCGTGAGTTTGGGGAATTTTTTGATATAATAAATATAGGACTTGTTTTGTCTTTTAAAGGCTGAAAATCAGGGCATTTTGAGTCACTTTTTTTTTTTTTTTTTAAACCAAGTTGTGAGCCATAATATTATGTTTGGAAAGAATGAAAGCTAAGAGTCTTACTTTGCTCAGGAAAAAAAGAACTTTGAGAAAACACTTGTTGGGTGACTTGCAATAAAGGTCATAAAATTTGATGATGTAGAGATAAATTAATCTGGAAAGTACTGTAGTTGAGGAAAACTGTTGGCAGTCAGTATGTGAGAATTTGAAAATAAGGTTGTTTCATTTTTATAAAAATAGCAGTAACTATGTATAGGGCTGAAACTAAAAGCTGAAATAATCTTAGACTTCTGATATTTGACTCATTCACAAATGATTCCTATTTTATGAAAAATATATTTGTTATTTATAAATATTAATTTATTTACTTATACATTTTCAAGCTGAGCTTTTAATTTCTTCTATGCCTTTATCCTGTATGACTTCTCTCATGCTATAGTTTTCCCTCTGGTTTAGGAACAGAAATAGTGGGAAGCTTTATGCTTTTAGTATATACTATGTTTTTAGTATAACATTTTTAGAGGGGAGGCAATAATGGTGAATACTTTTTTGTTGTTGGTTGTAAAGTATCAAAAAGGTATATGAAACAGAGTTTAAGTTATACGGTCAGTGTTGCCATTATTCTGTTAGCAGTAATTTTGTAAGATCAAAAAGCTTTTAGTGGTCTAGTATGTTTGACTTCTGAAATTAGTAGTGATCTAGACATACAATGCATGCATACGATATTATACCATCTTGATATCTGGATAAGGAATTATTTCATCTGCTTTGTGGTAGAGTCAAAAACTGCTTCAAACACTTATCAGTAGTAGTTGATATCTGAAAGCTTTTATTTTTGGTTAGAATTAAAAAATTAAAAATTAAAAATTTCAGTTCAGAGTTGTTTTGTTGTTTGGTTTTGGATTTTTTTTCATTAAGTTTCCATCAAGGTTTTTTTTAGCAGTCTAAGAGGAGGAATCAGAGCTGCAGAGACTTCTTTTGTCACTTTATTTCTGAATGTTAGAAATGATTTCTAAACAATTATTTTATTAATCTGTTTTTTAAAAGGAGAAAACTCCACATCCTTTTTTCAGCTGGGGAATTAAATGTCAAGTTTCCTCCTAAATGTCACATTTTATGGAGAAGTTATAAACCCTGAAATTAAGTTTGTAATGGAAAATGTGACAAACTCAACTATGGCAATGCAAAAATATATTCTTAACACTTAACGCATAAAGAGCCATATATATGAAATGTATTTGCAACATCCTGCATGTTTATTACAGATTAAATACTTAAAAATGGAAAAAACCTTAGCCTATACCCCAACTGTTTCTTAAATATTTGTTTAATATAGCCAGAACACATTGAAAATTGTAGGACTGAAGAGTACATGGTAAGTGTTTAAATAACATCAAATGCAATAAAATGTTTCATTTGAAATGTTAAGCAGGTGATAAAAATGTCATGTAGAATTACTATTGGGTGTGCTTTAAAATAATATAATTAGGGGAAAATGCATAGGGAAAATTTAATCACTAAAGCAAAACCTGGGTAAATGAGGCGTGTTTGCATTTATTCAGGTATTTAGAATTTTGCAGCAGATCAGAACCTTTATCAATGGCTGTGGCACAGTGTGGTGGGACTGGACACTTCCATCCTCATGAGCATCGGGGTGTGTGGACAGTGCAGTAGCTCAAGGCATGTCTCCTACCCCTTTACCAGCCAAGTCAGCAGATCTAAGAAAAGAGGTAATAAAGGAAGTTTTCTTTTTTTTTTGTCCCCTTTCAAATATGAACAACCTGGACGGGACAGAAGAGGTGAACAGAAAGCAATGTGAATCCCCTGCAAGACAAGGTCACAAAGAGCAAGAGGGGATGGCAAAGGAGAGGAAAAGAAGAAAATGGCTGGCAGCCTTCAACCTTCCTCACTGAAAATAAAAAATAAAAAAAAGCTAAATGGAAGAAGACAAAATTCATGGGAGGTGATGCTTTGGGTGAGTAATACAGTCTGTCTACTTGTTAGACAAATGTTGGAAAATAAGTGTGCTCCACATGTTGCCTTGTAGCTATTTTTTTTAAGTTGGGGAAGGGATAAGCAGGCTTGAGGGGAATTCTGACCATAGATCCGTAATACCATTTAATGATTTCTATATAGATGATATTTGTAGGAAAACAAGGATAATTTTAGAAGCTAAAATAATGCCATAAGTATCGTTATTGATTCAATATTCCTCCTATTGCCAGAAGTTCTGCTGTTTGCTCTCTGCTGCCATGCACTGTTTTTCTCCCTTAGTTGCCTATGCTAAATCATCCTTTCCATTACAGGAGGAGCAAGAGAATCTCTCTCCCTTGCTTCCTGTCCTACCAGCATCCTCCTGAATACTCGCTCCTGTTTTCCCTCAGAATACTTATTCATTTACCTTGTCTGCCTTTGCTGGCACCAAAGAGCCTCTGTGCAAGGAGAAAGGTCTTTTCTGTCTGGTAAATAATAGCTCTAGTTATTATTTTGAGAGCAGGCATGAGTTGCTGCTACTTTCCCTATCCTTTTCCTTAAGGCATAAGATGTTTTCGCTGCCCTGCCATTTCTTCTTTCTCCCCAAGGTCGGTTTCATTTTCAGTGGATACACTTAGACAAGTCTTGGACTTGATTCAGTTAAAATTACCGTATGTTTGGCCTCTGTATCATGGAAGCACAAGCAAAGCAGCTAAACACTGTGGAAAGTTGTTGTCCTCTGTTTTCCCTGGCCATGCATAAAGTTCTGCAGTGCAGAAGCTCAAACATTTCGCTTTGAATTGAGTCCCCTGGAATGATATGCTTTGTGGTCATATGCTAAACGGTAGACAGAATGTAAACTAGCCATTGCTTCTCACTGCTCTTCACAGTAGCTGTTCTTTTTTTTTTTAATGATGGGATTCAGTCTAAGGTTCAGACTCTATGTCTAGACCCAGGAAAAAACCCAGCTTGTCTTGCCTGTATGGGGAAGAGATACTGACAACTCTGATAGCTGGTGCAAAAAAGTCTTCTACTCACCAGTGCTGTACAAAATCAGAATCAGCTTCAAGAATAATTCCTTAAAATAGCCAGGGAATATCTGCTCTGCCTAGCATTGCTTCAGGATCCATATTCCCCTTTCAGCTGGTAACCACATAGAACAAACCAAAGGGGTCTGGGAGATGTCTTGACAGTGACTCACTGGGTGGGGAGGTTGCCTGGGTGTTTGGGAATCACTCCCATCTGGTGGCATCTAAGCACCAGGTAATCTCCAGTGATTGCAGATTTTGCTGCAATGTGAAGACAGTCATTCAGTGATGAAAGAAAAAATAAGAGAAAAAGTTTTGGAAATCCTTTAGTACCCTGAAACTTTTCTATGTTCCAGTGACATTTCCTAAGTGATTAAAAAAAAAAAAAATCCCTGAGAAAGATGAGGATCATCAAATCAAAGCAATTTAGCACATCATGACAAGAAAGATTAGCCCTGCCCAGTGCTCATCTTGGTTGAAAATGATTTAAATAAAGCTATAAATCTTCTGGAAATTATGCAACATTTTGTGTCAGCTGGAAACTCCTGCCTAGATTTGTGCGTGTAAAATTCAGAAATTAAACTCACGTTACTTTGTAAGTGACCCGAGGTGTTCGTTTCCATGCAGACAGAGCAGGGAGGCAGCCGCTCATCAGGCAAATGTGTGACTTTGCCTGACCTGTTGTCACCACTGCAGCCTCTCTGTCCCAGTCCCATCCTGCAGCTCCTCTGCGGGGCAGCCGATGGGCTGGAGAGAGATGACAGCCCATGGACCTGAGCGGGATTGATGAGTGTGGTCCTTGCTTCCTGGCTTGGCCAGAGCAGATAGAGATTAGGACATGCCGATGCCACCAACCTGTTTGGTGCGCCATGGTCAGCCAAAGGAAGAGAAGGCCTGACTTAAATTCAAAGAGCTGAGCCCCAGGGGTGGGTAACCCTCCCCCTCACAGCTGCAAAAGGACCACTGTGAGGTTTGCAGAATTAGTGCCTGCCCATGTTCTCCCAGGGAGGAAACTTTCAGACTTGTCTGTCACGGATTCAGCTGGGATGGAATTAACGTTCTCGCTGGCAGATGGTGTGGGGTTATGTTTTGGA
>JAOXNG010000026.1:55388426-55398746 GCA_028566535.1 Scolopax minor | reverse complement strand
TAAACCTGTAGTACACAAAACTACAGCATCTTAAAAAGTACAGGGAGTTGAGAGCATCTCCACAAAGGTTACAGTAAGTTCAAAATAGTGCCGAGGTGACCTTCAAACCACCTTTATGTGGAAGCTGTCTTTGGTCTCCGCTTTTAGCACATCAGCTGCATCTCAAGATTTTCCCCAGTAAATGGAAACAAGACCTGCTTCCAAATTATAACAGCAAACGACACAACTTTGCATGCAGATATTCCTCCTTCATAAAAATAAATGTTTGTACATAGCTGTTTTTTGTCTTGTGCTTACATGGCTTTGTTTTCAGCAAATCATTAAAAAAGTGATGACTTACTGCTCTGCTTTTTTAAATCTAGTCACAAACCACAATCGCTTACAGGAAATGGAATGTTTACTTGAGTTTATTATACAAGGGTCTGGATATGAGCTGTGGGATTTTTACACCTCATAGCAACGGTATTACAATTTATTTACATCTTCATGTTGGCAGCTGCACAAACTCTTATGAAATAGGACAATCACACCTTAGGGAACAGTAATTATAGGCAAAGGTATAAATAGTATAAAGAAGTGCACGCATTTGGCACTTAAGTCGAAGAGAATAGAAACTATTCTGGCAAATCTTCAAAAACACAGGCTCTTGTTCATTATGAGGGCATGAACTAATTAAACCGAACCTGTCAGAATCGGCTGCATGAATAAATTCTAGTCGACTCTGGCACAGCCATGCTCCAAACCCACGAAGAGTGAAGTTGTTTTAGTGATGTCATAATTTGGACGTTCAGAGTATGATATCACTTTTGACAGAATTAATGCAGAATTAATACCATATGTATAAGCATTAATAGGTATTGAATTGAACACCCAGTGATAAGTCTGCATCGGTTTCCAAAGTAACAGTCTGGCTTTTTTCTTCATAACGCTTATATTAATGTAGTATCAGAAGGCAAATTTAAAATACATTTCAACACTTCTTTTAAAAGAAAGCATTTAAGTTTTACATCTCTGCCTCTATTTCAAAAGCTGTTTGCATAAGAAAATCAATTAAACTTCAGTGCTACATTTTTAATAGTAACAAAATCAGCGTTGTAAGAGAAGAATTTTAAGGCAATTGTAAACTTAAAAGAAATTGTCACTATTTGATAGCTGAAAGGAGAATTCCTCTGAGTATCAGTCATTCCATTTATAAATCATTTGGGTTTTTTATACAATGAATCCTGAAGTTAAAATGTTGTGGCATTTAGCAGCTTGTTAGTTCCTAGTTACTGTCAGTGACCAGGTGTTACTCTTTCACAAATGCTTTGGCTGACTCCCATCTCCTTCCTTTCCCAGCCTTGATATATTAAATTCTTTCTCTCTTATCCGTGATGTTTCTTTGGGTCTTCCTCTTCAGTTTTCCTTTCCCTCAGGATATGGTTATATTTTGAGGCTTTACGGCTGAAACAGAAATTCCACCACCTTCTTTAGATTTAAGGGTGAGTTAAAGAGCTAGTGAATAGAGTTTGAGCAGGGATATAGCAGGGTTTGCCAATGGAGCTAAAAGTACGGAGTGAAAACAAAACCTTGGGGTTAGAGAAGCTCTCCTGATACTGAATACTATTGTAGTAAACTCAGAAAGGAAATGTAACACTGACAAATGTGAAGAGTTGCATAGAATAGTTCCATAGAATGGAAACAGCCTCCATTCTACAATCATAATGGAAGGATTTGAACTAAGGGTTGAAAAGAAGAAAAAGATATATAAGGGTATGAAAAATCAGGTCCGTATTTTCATAATTTAGCTGTGGAATTCATTGTCGTGGTCTAGATGTGGTAGAAAACGATGTTACAAATTAGTTTCTATTGATATGAACTGTATTTGAGTCTTACCTAGGAACCCTACCCTACATAGGTGATGCTGCAGTGACGGCAAATGGCCCTATCAGTGGTCTTGCTTTGTGTTTGTGTCTATATGTTATTGTTCAGGCTCCTCTGGCATATAAGCACTCCTGACAAGCAAGGCAATTTGAAATCGGTCTGCCTCCTATTTCTTAGTGTGCTGAACACTCCTTCAATATGCCTGAGAAAGAGCAGGCAGGGCCAGGAGCAGGCAGAGGGACAGACCTGGAGTGAAATGGCTTTTGGCGATGAAGCTATAAGTAGATTTATCCTATGCAAGGGTTTGTTCTCTTCAGGCAGTAAGATGTGTCTGATTTACTGACTGCCCCATCTCTCCCAAGTCATCCTGCACCATTAGAAATGCAGCATGTGCCCTTCTGATGGCATCCAGCATCACAGCTCAAACAAACTCAAATGATGGACTAAAAGTGTTTATTCTCTCTCTCAGCTGAATGCTTATTTCCAGTAGCCCAGTTCAGTGCTAATTTGCCTTATGGAAATATTTGTAGTTGTCCGTGGTTTTATAATGCATACAATATGTTCCAGGGAATCATTGGGTTTGGTTTTAAGAAAAGATCATTAAAAATTAAGGCAAAATAAGAAGAAGATCTCATTTCTTGCTGATGATTCAAAAGCAAACTGAAGTAAAGACTATTTTCAGATTTCCTTGATATATCTCCTGATTTTGTTTGACTCCTGTCCAAGTTCTGTGTATTTAAACAAAGAACAAGTAACGACCTCAAAAGCAAACCAGTGCTCGTTGCATTTGCACCTGCCCTGGATTCCTCCCTTTTGTTTTCATACTACCCCTCTGGGTTTCTGATAAATTCATAATACGTTCCGGGCTACCTTTTCATCGTATACCCACAAAAACACAGATCCACATGGGAGGTTTCACAGAATGCATTAAGTATGCAGAATTCCTTTATTGCTTAAGTAAGAAAAGCAGACTATCATTTACAAGGAAATCAGAGCATCAAAGGAGAAAGATTTAATTATACAGTAGCTGCACAGTTGTTGCATCTAGTGGAAGGATTTTTCTTTAGTTCAGTCTTAAAGGTCTTAGAAGAAAACCGACAAGGACAATGAGGAACAAACATGATATTTCTATTTCAGCAAAACCAATCCAAACTCATTTCTGTAGTCTATCAGACAGTGTTTTGCTCCAAAGAATTTAATTTGAACTATTTTTAGGCTGTAGTCTGGATCCCCTGTCTTAATTTATGTACTTGAAAATTGAATGTTAATTACAGAACTTGTAGCTCCTTCCACTTCTAGTGATGTAGATGTATTTGTTCAAGTATATACTATTCTGAGTGACTTTTTTCCTCATTGCATAGTATTTCTTCCAAGCATAAATGTTAATATGACTGCAATTTTCACATTTCTATTTCCCTCACTGTGGTGGTTTCCACAACAAAATTTTCAGAAATCCTTTTCTTTTTCTTCTGGGAATACTCCTTAGATGGGTTTTTGTAAAGAGGAATGTTTTACATTTTACTCTTAAGCTAGCGAAGCCTGGACTTGTTTTGCCTTGGGGAAAGGAATGGGATGGTCAGAGCTGTATGTGAAAACATTCCAAGTATCAGTATCTGTGGGTGAAACATGGCCTCAGCAAAGAAAGAAATTCTGTACTCTTTATTGGGTTAAGAATTTCCCCCGTTACCATGAACAGAAAAAAACCCAGGAAGGTCTTGAGGTAGCTGCGTCACTGCAGTATGTTTCACAGAATCAGAGCAAGATCTTGTAATGTCTCAGTTTCTGTGTTCATCAGCCATGAATCTGTGTGTGTGAGAGAGAGGGGTCTTAATCCTTTTTTGGAGACATAGCTCTACTGACTAGCATTGTAATGAAATGTAACCATATATTTCCCTATAGGGTTGGTAACTGAAAGACAGTCCAGTCTGGGATTTTTAAACATGATATTCAAATATGACTTTCATATTATATTTGGTATGTCTTCCCATTTGTGTCTGTAAAGTCCAGGCTCATTTTCCACTTGGGCTTTACTTAACAAACTCTTCTTGTGTGTTTCATACTCTGTTTTTAGATTGTTGGAACTAATTCTTCCCTGAATTTACACTAATATCAACCTGTCAAAAAGGTATTGTTGGACATGAGGGACCTGGCTGAAACAGCTGGGTTTAAATTTAGCTGGTTTAATTTGCATTGAGCATTACAATAGTTAAGAGCTCCCCCACCCTCTGCAAACAGACACACACACACATGCTTCTATTCCTACTTATGATACCAAACTACTGAATTTGATTATTAGATGTGGAATTGTCCACTTTCATGTCAGTCTCACATCAGAAAATTACAATCTTCCAGATGTTCATTTACAAACCAAGGAGGTAGCAGTGACCATGGGGTTTTATCCTGGTCCCACTGAAGTCACCTGGAAATTTTCCATAAGTATAATCATTAGTACTAGACCCCTGGCAAGCAAGGTAAGATCAATGTGAATGCATAATAATGTTAATTATAATAATCAAAATTCAGACTAGTGTTCAGTGCTTCAGCAACGTAAGCAACAGGTAATCCAAGATTTCGCTTTCCCAGGGAAATAAAATATTTTTCCTGGCCTCGCATGATTTTCTTGCACACTTTTTACAATGTCTCACGTATTTTAGGAGATTTTTTTAAGAGGCCTGTCTTTTTTATTTTCCTTTTGATGTGTTTTGTTTAAAATGTGTACTCTTAATGGGTTTAATATGCCTAGAGAATCTGAAAGGCACCAGTAGGGAAAAAAAGTCTAAATAGATAAATAAAAAATACAAATATATAGAGTATATGGTTTTTCTCAATGTCAAGCCATCCATGTTAATAAGGGAGAACTTTGAAGAGACTGTGTAACCTTCTTCTGACCTGTAAAAGGGAGATACCTAATCTTTACTTGGTTGAGAATCACACAATACTTCAAATGAGTAAATTAATATCTTGGGTAATAAATTTGAGTTGCATTTTATTTCAAATTAGATTTCCAATTTAGGTCCGTTTAGGATTTCTAGACCTTTTGATACATAGCAGCTCATTCTAAATGTTATGAGAATTCTGCTGAATATTTCCATCTTTAAGTGGAAAACAATTCCAAGAATTGTGGAGAAACAATAGGAACATAGACCTACATAACAGAAGACTGGCATGGACATCAAGCATCCCATCCCCTGTATGCTAGGTAACTGTAAAAATCCCACTCCTGAATTGGTTAAACATCTTAAAAAAGAGAAATTTTTACTGAAAAAGCTGTCTGCGTCACAAGGCTAGTCCAGATCTTCCTCTGACACATAGAACCTGTCTTTTAATACCCAGACTAAATGAGCTGGCTAATTGTTTTTTTTTTTTTCTTTGGACGGTATTTACTTTAAATATTTTTCACCTGCTTTGGTGTTTACATCTCATGGCCTAGAAATATCAGTTAATCACAGTGCACTGGTGTAGAGTCCTGCTTTAAGGATAGAAACAGAGGGGTGGCCTATGTTCCTTGTTTAGAAATGTGCTGAAAGAGAAAAAAATAGGAGGGGGATGTCTTTTCAGAGACACTTAGAGAATAGATATGCTGGAGAAAGAGGTTTATTTTAGAATCATAGAATCATAGACCTTAAAGATCATTGAGTTCCAATCCCCTGCCATGGGCAGGGACACCTCCCACTAGATCAGATTGCTCAAAGCCCCATCCAGCCTGGCCTTGAACCCCTCCAGGGATGGGGCAGCCACAGCTTCTCTGGGCAACCCGTGCCAGTGTCTCACCACCCTCACAGGAAAGAATTTCTTTCTGGTGTCTAATCTAAATCTCCCCTCTTCTAATTTAAAACCGTTATCCTTTGTCCTGTCACTACACTTCCTGACAAAGAGTCCCTCTCCAGCTCTTCTGTAGCTCCCTTCAGATATTGAAAGGCTGTTTTAAGGTCTCCCCAGAAACTTCTCTTCTCCAGACTGAACAACCTCAGCTCTCTCAGCCTGTCCTCATAGGAGAGGTGCTCCATCCCTCTGATCATCCTCGTGGCCCTCTGCTGGACCCAACAGGTCCATGCCCTTCCTGTGTTGAGGACTCCAAAGCTGGACACAGTACTTCAGGTGGGGTCTCACAAGCACAGCGTAGAGGGGTAGAATCACCTCCCAAGACCTGCTGGCCACACAATTATTTTCTTGTTAAAAAAGCCATCCATCTGTGTTTGGTCAAATTATTGCAAAACGTTTGTGTTTGTCGGGAGACACCCATGGATGAGCACCTGTTACTTAGTTCTGGTGTCTCTGGTGTCAGTTTGTTTCTTTCTTTCGTGAGTTGTAATTTTTTAATGATTCTCTCAAATGTTGTTGCAGACTCTTGATTGTCCATTTGGTTTTTAATTGCCTTTGAGTGTTGTGTTACCTCAGCTGTCTTCTGTGTGATCAAGTAGAATTTGAATGGGCATTCTGTGCCATAGAAGTTCTAACTTTAGAGTGCTCTTTTATACTCACCCCAGAATGATGACTGAGCTTCAAGTTTGCCTCAGCTGTTATTGAATGTACTGATATCAGAGCACACTGACAAGGAGTAGCTATTCCATGCTTAAAATATATCACAATGATTTCATTTCTTTACTATAAAGAAAGCACTTTTCTGAGATTGGTGACCAACACAAATCCATCACCTTCTTTGCTATTGGTACAAACAAAGAGATATTTATGTTGACACCTTTCTTTTCTGAACATGTTAAAAAAAAGTTGTTTTTTTTTTTTTAAATTCTTCGCAGCGCAGCTGTAGGTTGGTTGAAGACAAAAGATGGTGAAGTAGCAACTAATGATAATAATCAGAAAAACACTATGTCACAGAAGTATTTCTCACACCACATTACATCACCACTTAGGGAATCACAGCCTCTTGTTTAGGTGCCTCTTAATGACAGAGAAAAACAATGCCTCCTCAAACAAAACTGTCCTATTAACAGCTGAAGTCACAGCTCAGTTTGCCTCTTGGCTGGGATACACATTCCATCTGGAGCTCTATCAAGACAGTGCAGGGAGGTCTGGCAGCTGAATAATGAACTCTAAGTAAATAGGTCATTACAACACGTTTTTTCTGTGTTACTGGATTTCCACAATATGTCGGATTGGTTATGAGCTTGCAGCCTGGATTCTCATCTCTTTAAGTGGGTTAACTTTACCTTAGAAACTCTCTTACTTGGAAAACTTCTGTGAGTCACTTCTCCTAAATTTAAATAGCAGAGATGTCTGCATCTGAGCTATCAAGGCCACCCCAGTGTTCTTTTCTGAGAACTTACTGACCTGGTACAATAATGCATGTGTTACTGTGTATTTAGATCTGTGCTTTCTTTAAGTTGAAAAAAACCTATGCCCAAAAAATCACTATGCAAGGTAAATTCCCAGAACTTTCATTCGGCTTTACAAAGAGAAAGCCATAAGAGTGTCTTTGCTAAAAAACATTTCCTTAATACGTGTATATATATATATATATATTCTGGACTGGATCTGAAATATCAAACAGTGTTTAAACTTATCAGTACTTGTATGTAAATCCATCAAATTTCTAGAACTTTTGCTATTGTTACTATACACATATATGACAGAAAATATGTTTTTTAACACCTATTCAACATGCTCATTATACTGTGTCTCATACTTTAGCATGTACAATGAACTAATTTTTCTATCCAGTATTTTTTTGAGAAGTCATTTTGTAGTTTGCAGCATGGTCTATATTTCATCTGGATTTTTTCAGAACTCATGGCAGACAAATCTCTTATTTTTAGGTGTCATAATCACAGTGAGAACTGTCCTTTGCCTGCCTTTTCTTCTACCTGAATAAACAACCGATTCCTTACCCCTCATTTTGAATAACTGGTGTTGAGACAGACTTTCTGAATCCCCGAGCTGCATCTCCAGTTTGGTCTCCTCGTTAACAGTCCATCAGTCCTATTTGAGGTGGATTTGAGGTAAGCAGAAATCTGACCTTCCCAGTTATTATTTTTGGTTGATTTGCATCTGAAGCCACTTTGCTTTCGAGGCTCATCCTTTCCACTATTCCTTGATTGTGCCATGCAGCTTTTGTGCTTTACACCCATGGTTGTATATTTAAGTGGAAAGAGGCAAGCACTATGCTATAATTAATAGTAAAGAGACATCTGAACTTAATGTAATCCTTGTTGTCTGACAGAAATCAGTAATTTGGTAATACAGCAGGTTTTTCTTCACCATCTGCTGGTCATGTGCCTCTAGCCCATCTCCAAGCATTGCAGCCTGAGACCTCTTTTGATGGCAAACATCAAAAGTTTAGACTTCTCTCTCAGTGTTCTACCCAATCTACAGCAAAATAGATTCTGCCCAAATAGAACTCAGTGCTTCTGGGTGTGATGGGGTCCTCTCTCAGACTATAAATACAAGAGACACAAGCTAATTAAATACACAGTACATCTACTAGTTTTCCTTTAATCGTGCTTTTAGTGCCTACATAAGGTTAATTACAAGGATTCTACTATTTATTCCTGGGTCGTTTTAATCAAATTGCATTTCTCTAGAGACAAATATTTTAAACAAGACTATGCTCACTCCTGGAAAAAACAGACCAATGTAAAGTATGCGAGTTATAATATCCCTTCTGCACAGAGACACGCATAACCTTGCCTTGGCCTAAATCCTACATAGATATGAACGCTAAGAGGCATATGAAGTCCAATCATGGAATATTTATGACTGGATGTTTAGATTTATTTTTTTTTACACTGCTTGTAATTTTTTTTTCTCATGCTCTCTCTTCTACATTGAGCTCAGCCCTCTCTCTTCATACTTATCTGTTTCTTCCCCACTGTTTTCTTGGAGGAAAATTTGAGTTGGATTGTATTTTATTTTCACTTAAATCCTTGAAATGTGGAATTCTTTACTTCAGGGGTTTAAACTAGACCCTCAGGGTTACCTTGGCAGACTTCTGTGGTTTTAGAGGGTAGATTTTTCTGTTTTGTTTAAGAAGGTATCGTAAGCAATGGCTCTTTAGAACTTTAAGCGTACAGTAAAAAAATTGAGATGACTAATAGCTATTTAGCAAGTAATGATGGCTTAGCAATATTTACCACTCCGATTTAGCCTCTCTGGCTCCATTACTTAGAATATTTTCCTGAATTAAATTTGCCTCAGTTCTATAGCCAACAGCTGTCCGCAGGAAAATAAAAAGAATGTCCCAAATCCTCCAGAAATAATGATTTCATATTTCTAATGTGTTCCTTTGACTGCACAATCAAAACGGTCTCTTGTGCCCTCTAGCATGTGCTATGTCATAATGAAAAACTTCATGTCAAACAGCTCGAGAAATACAGGCAGAATAAATTAAAACTTTTATCTTCATGGTTTTCATGATGCTTCATTTATGTGTATGCTAATAATTGATTATCAAAAGGGGGAGAACGTATATCCTTGGTCTGTGGAGTTTTGCAACCACACTGGGCCTGTTTGAATGAGGGTGTTCATATGAAGTCTGTGCCTGCTTCCCAGCCCCAAACAGATTGTGCTGTTTTTCCATCTATGTCTAAGTGTCACAATATTTTGTTTCTAAATGTCTAGGTTAGCTCATCTTGAGAACAGCTGTTCTAAAGGATTTAAAGGAATACAAGGACATGTATACTTAATATTTTTAAGCTCTAATAAAATCGATACACTAATATATTTAGCTTAAAATCACTAAACAAACCTGTTTCTAGTAACTTCAGTAGTGTTTCAATCTGCAATATGCTTTCTTTTTCCCAGAAACTTTGCATTATTATGAAGTTTTAAGACATTTATTTCTATACATTCTATGATTCTCTACATGACTTTTATTTTTCTTTGTGGGCAAAAAGAAATATTTTTCTCCTTTACTATTTTAAGTGACATCAAAATATTTGCTATAATCCTGCCAGTGCTGTTTGTGGCTTCAGAATCATTAGTTTGTTTATTAAAGCAGTTGGTTTTAATTTAATAGAGGGTTTTTAAAATCCAAATGTAAATTTTAAATTGAGTATAAACAAATAAATGAAAAAGCATATCCTAACTCTTAAATATAAAGTAGGGATTCTTTTTCTAAAGCTTTCATCAATATTATATGTAAGAAAGGACTACTATACAGCTACACATTGACAGTTCTAATTTGTAGCAATGTAAAAGATTATCAGAATTACATTTCAGTTATACAGCAATTAGTTTTCAAATTCTCTGATGTTGTCTCAAACCACTACTACTCAAAACTAGTGGTTTTGTACACTGCTAAGGTACAGTATGAGTTATTAAAATTTCACTATCAAATAGTGACAGAGTTGATTGTTACTAAAACATGACAAATTACACCTCTTGTGCATTCTGAACTGTAAATCATCCTAGAAAGTATAATCAGGACAAAATACATTTCTTCTGGAGAAAATACATATGTCAGGTCACAGATTTTAAGAGCAGATTAAAGTTTTCTTTTTC
>JAOXNG010000026.1:55343682-55355668 GCA_028566535.1 Scolopax minor | reverse complement strand
TTGTTGTGAAACTCAGTCATGCGGAAGGAGAACAAGTGTTTACTATTCTTACAGAAAAAAGAAGCATCTGTGATGGCCTGATCAAAGCAGGCTCAGCTCAGACTCAGCTCAGGCAGACTGTTGAGGGCTATATCAGATGGGTCTTGAAAACCTCCCAAAATAGGGACTACACAGCCTCTCTGAGCAAGCTGATCCACTGCTTGGCTGCCCTCATGTAGAAATATTTATCAAGTCTGAACCTTTCTTATTCCGGTTTATGACCTCTGTTTGTTTGGCTCCCCAGCCTCTTCTCCCAGGGCAAGTGACCACCTTTGTGGCTGTCTTGCTGGTTCTTCCCCAGGCTATCAACTTCTGCCTTGTATTGGTAGGGCCCAAAACTTCGTGCAGCATTCAGATGTTGAGTGAAAAGGGTTTTTAGCAGGGTAAACACAGTAGCAGTAACAGGTAGATAAAATAGAATAAATTTTTTTCCTTGAAATAAAGCACCTGACACTGACAAGCCACAGAGATGGTCAGTGTTCAAGCAAAATAAGATTAGAGGAGCATCCCACTGCATGTTTGCTTTGCTACTTGACAGACTACGTATGGGCTGAATCTTCTGTTTAGCTGGTGTATTTTAATGATGTTGAGAATACCTTGTTCTCTGAAGTATTACCACTTGAAGGTTAGAAGGAGTGTTTGAAAACAAAAGTGATGTTACTACCACATCACTTAGCTACAAGTTCTGTAGCCGGTCCCAAGAGCCAGTCAGTTAAAACTCTAGTAAATTAATCCCTCTGAAATAGCAAAAATTCAGCCTACTCTTGACCAGCCATTTTTACTTTAGAAGTTAACAGTTATAGAAAGACTGAAAATACATCTATATATTGAGGGACTTCAGGGATAAAATCCATCAATATTTTTATATTTTTTTTAATGGAGCTGCCTCTGGAACAGTGTGGTTCCGCAGAGCACATGAATGAATATGTTATAAGTATGATCTATTGAGACAAATTCAGTGCTAATGATTAATTTCTAAATAAATGTATTATAAATGTGGGAGGCAGTAAATACTTCAGAACACCGAGAAAGAGAGGAAGTAGAAAGCAAAAATTAGTCATTGCTTGTAACCAGTTTGCTTCGGTATTCCTGCTGTGATTTAGACATTTCTATTGGTTGTTTAGTTGAAAAGAGACTGGCTTTATTGCTTCTGAATTTGACTTGAGAGATTTAGCACTTGCTGAAAGAAGGGGACATGAAGTGTCTGCGTGAGAGGATAAGACATGATTGCTGGGTTCATCTGTCCTGTTTTCGCATATGTAAGCAAGGGGTAGAGGTGCCCAGACTGCCAGCGTGTGGCTGGGAGGCTGAAGCAAAAGCAGGAGTGTTTGTGAGGGCTGGTTTTGTACATAAAGGTCGGGCAGACAGCGAGTTGCTTACCTTGCCATAATAAACTATGCTCCTATGGTTGTGTTTGGACAGACAGTTATGAGTGCTGCTGGGTACGCGCGCAGACATAGAAGCTGTTTTTTAAAAACACTGGTCCCAAATTGTTGTTTTAAATCTACCATATAGGTAACAGCAGCCTCACAAATGGTAAGTGATCATCACTGGCTAATCCATCTTGTCTACGTGCCAACCGACCAGCAAGCAGCACCCATGACTGAAGCAGTTTTATTCCATCCTTTCCTGCCAGCAGAGGTCTATGGGATGGAGAAAAAATAAGTAATGATCTTTACTTCAAATTTTGTCTTAACCACAGAATGTTTTCTAGTGCTTTATTCAATCAGATTTTAGAGTACTCCAGAGATAGGGCTACAACCCAAAATCCAAGCCTAGTGTGTAGCTGCTCCACAGCCTACTAGAACTTGCTATGATTTTTTCTATTTTCTAGATTTTTAAGACTTTCCTTTGGAATTCTCTGCAGTCTTCATTAGATCATTTTCCCATTCTTTCACTTGTCTCTATGGTTGAAGTTCAATTCCTCTGTAACATAAGAGTATCTCAGCTGTATACTTAAAACCTGATATTTAAATCAGAAAATATTAACTTATACCAAAACACATCAAAAAAGACTATGGACATGTATATTTGTCTGTAAACTGTCAATACAAGGCTCTCATTTCCCATTCACAGTGTCAGAAGGCCATACCAATCAGTACTTCAAGTCTGTGAACAGTAGACATTTCTCTAAAGGTGGTGTTTCAAGAAATATTAAGTATTAAAAGGTTAAAAACTAAGAAAACAGTAGCGAAAGAGAGAGAAAAAAGTTCTCCCATCAGGCCAATTGATTCTAAGGGCAGGGTCACTGAATGTAGCATTATTTCTCCTGGTCATGTTTCTTTCCTACCAGAGCTCCAAAGTAAGCTAACTGTGTAAGCAGGATTGAAATACACAACCCCCTTGTGACTGGAAGCAGTAAAGCATTCTCCACTTGCGGTTTTCTTCAAATGAGCCTGCATGGAATATGTGTTTGAAAACAGTGAAACTCTTTATTAATCAAGTACTTCACTTGCCATGCCAGCATAAAGTTTCATTTATGTCAAAACTCCCTTAAAAATGGTTTGGAGTAGTGTCTTGTACACAGACCTTCAACAGAAGAAATATTTTTGGAATTGTAAATACAATAATCGAGGCAAATATTTGCACTGTTTGAGCAGCTGCTGTAAGATCTTCGATCATAGGTTACAATTCCAATATTTTGCTTTGGTGTCCTACTGTATGGAAATAAGGAGATTATATACCTCTGCATCTAAAATACTGTGTCAAACAAGACATCCTAATTACTAAAGGAGGGGTTTTGCTAACCATATCTTATTTTCATAAGGAATACGCCACAGTAAATGAAATAAAATTCTAGATATCCCTGTAAGAATTGATATCTAAAAGGAAACTCAGATTTTAGTATCTGCTCAATGTTAGCTGAGGGCTCTAAAGTGTTTTCTGGTGTGCAAATTCTCTTTGAAACTGTGCGTAACTGCATAACTGAAGATAGCTTTAAAAAGACATATGTTCTTGAAATGGAGACCCCTGTTGAGGTAGCAGTCATCTCCATTCACAACACCCCACTTTCCAGAACAAAGGCTACTGCAATGCATATGCAGGTGAATGGCATTTTTCTGGATGGATTCTTTGTGAATCTGTGAGATGAACCCATGGGAGAAGACAAAGAGAAAATAAGGAGAGTATTGTGAATGTCCAGCACAAGGCAAAGAGAAAATCCCAGAGAGAAAGGATTTAACATCTCTGTAAATAAGATTGCATTTATAGAGATGCCTGAATTCATTACCTCCTATTTCTTCTCCTTCTTGGAAATAACCTGAGTCACCTTGTACATTTGGCTGAGCACTAGGATTAGAAATGTTATAAGCCCTGTTGATGGATTGTCTGTATGGACTCACCAGCCTGAAACCCCACTCTCAGTAGCATCACCTTCCCATTCAGCATCCTCAAGGGAGCATGGAGCTGCCCTGCTCTGCCCTGTGAGACACCAGGGACCGAGCTGTAACTTGGGCAATCACAGTCAGGCTGATTTTTATCTAAAAGACAGCAGCAGTGGGGTATTGCTGAGCCCTGAAAGGCTGGTGGAAAAATCATGAGCACTGAGCAGCTAGCTGTGAGGAGCCCAGTTCCGTGGAGGTGGAGAGGGTGCAAAAGCCTGTTCTGCTCACTGCACAAGCAATGTCTTGGTGTCCTCAGCACATTCTCTGCGAATATACCACAGAAGCATCATGGATTATATCATCTGTAAAATGCTGTTTAGCTAACATAAGAAGGGCAAAGTATAACCCTCTGTGATATATATTTACTTGCATGAATTGTTTGCTTTTTTTCAGTGGCTTTAAAAAGACCCGCCACTGCTCATTCATTCACTAGAAAAGACCCGCTGATCCTTTGACAGGTACAGCAGAAGTTATTTTTCGTCGTGGCATGAATAGTTTGTTTGGTTTTACAAAAAAGCACTTCACACCAAAGCACAGCCAGGAATTATCATTCTTCTTATGCTTGTACAGGTGCACTTTCTGAATTAGGCACACAGACTCGGGCGGGCTCCTAATGGAGTGATGACACTAACACCGCAACAATAGAAGGGGCCTCCAGGGACGCTGGCTGCGGCGGCGGTGCAGGTAGGAATGTGCTTTTTAAGAGAGCTGCAACTTAAAGCATTCTGTGAAGCTGACAACGCTTTATACCACCTCTGTAGACTTCTCACTGCACAAATAAACACGAGTACAGTAAGCCATACCGGACCGTGGGATTTAAATCACAGCAGCTTGTGTGGGAAGAGCTTGCAAGAAGTCAGTTTTCAACACAGTTCACCTCAAGGTCCGTGCTGAGACATCCAAGCCATGACACAGGTCTTTAGCTTATGTCCTGTATCACCAAGTTTTTTGTTTTTTTTTTCATCTATCCACGTATATAGCTATTTATTTATTGAACAAGGGCCCTGGACTCTACACACAAATCGGGTGTGTGTTTATGCGTACATGTGTTTGAACAGGGTCAAGTACAGCCCTGTGAAAGAAGGAGTCATGGCAAAACTGTTTATTGCGACGTGTGAACGAAAGAGCTGAAGCATAAATAGTTGTGTGAGTGGCAGGAGCAATGAAGCCTGGTTTCCTGCAGGGTTAATGCTGAAGGCTGAGATCCCGAGCGGATTCACCGGTGTCTAGCGAATGCCGAGGATAACATTGCGCTGTGTGAGTGGGATCAATATGGTCTCTCTCTTCTACTCAGAAGCTTATTTTAACAAAACTTGCAGGAACTGGAAAGCTGGGAGAGGAAAACCCCTCTGATGAATTTGTATGGTTAAAGCATTCAAATGCTGTTAGGAGGAGCCCAGCAGCAGCAATGCTAATATGCCTCATTTGTTTAGGAAACAAAAATAACTTAATATCTAATTTAATGTCACAAAAAATGACATTAATAATTAAGATCAAAGTCCCCATTAGAGTATCTGAAAGTTGACCATTCACTGCTCATCCAGATGTCTGGGACTCATTTCATTGTTCACTCTTTCTGCTTATATTCTTGTAAAGCCAGGGGCCATTGCTGTTGCTCAAGCTGATTGTTGCACTGAAATGCCTTTGAAACATTGGTTATTACTCGTCTTCAGCCCACTCAGCACCCTGATTAACAAGGTACATCTAATTTGGTTTAACTAACTAACGGTTTACCTGCTTAGCACAGAGCCAACAACATGCTTGAATTGCAGACTTGTTTGAGTAACTTGCAGAACTGCAGAGTCAAATAGGAAGTATGTGCTAGAAGCGTATGGACCATGCCCATTCAAGGCTCAGAGGGACTGTAGAGGAATGTTTTCAGGTTCTCCAGTGAAAATAAGGATTCATACTTTTAGGATGAATCTTGCCTCTGGCATTTGTTATCTCTGCAGAACATCCTGTATGTTTGGGAGCATGGAAAAAAGGTCATCTACCACATATTTCTGATATGGATTCCAGACAGGCAGAGGGAAGTTGCCATTTACTCATATGCCCACGTTCAGCTACTGTTTCCCAAACCCTTGTTCTTTGGGGGACATTTTGCTTGGCGTCAGTTACCAGAAAGTTTTAAAATACTGCAGGATATGCCATCAATTTTCTTGGCAGCTTCTACATTGCATTTCCACCGATAACTGAAGCTAGAGCACATTAATCATACAGAATGACAATTTGGTCTCCTGTGATTTTAATTCCAGTCCCAGCAACCTGTTTAGCAGAAAGCACCATTGGTTGTGCTGTTGTGTGTCTCATGCCAGTGAGGCATCTTCCTGCAGAGTAGATATGGCAAGGGGTGGGATTGTGATGATCCCCAGTGGGATTTCACCCAAAGTAAATGTCTTTCTTGATGGAAAGCTCCGTGAATAAGAGCTTTTGGTTCCCTATGTATTTATCTAGTTCTTGTATTTTTGTCTTTTCTTAATCCTTAATATACTCAGTTTTTGCAGAAAAGATCATTTTATTCATGTGGGTGAATGCCATTAGAGTGATGTGTTGAAAGCATGGTTTGAGAGGAAATTGCTCACAGTAGTTTGTGGAAGAATGATTTGAAAGGTTAAAAAAAAAAAAAAAAGGTACAACTAATCAGTAGATCACTGAAGTGCTGCTTTGTTTGTCTGAGCTGATAGCTGGATGCCTGCAGCTAACTTACTCTTTCACAATAGTTAAGTGTTATGATTTGAAACATACAACAGATCTTGCTGCTGACAGGGTACGGCTGTTTTAAAGAGATAGTGTGGATGCAGTGACACAAGGGAGACCATGTTAGAGCTATTTTGGCCAATAGTGGCACCTTTTCATGGGGCATTCATGAGCTTCTCTCCTGGCACAGTCCGCATTCCTTGAGATGACAATGTAGGATCTTCAGTCTTCACCTTTCCTTTCCATTACCCATTTCTCCCTGTGCTGGTGCAGCAAACTGTCACGGGAACACAAAGCAGCAAGTGGCTGCCAGAATTCCTGCTGCCATTCAGCAAGTTGTAAAAATAAGCTTGAGTACTTCTGCTGTGATGGCAAGGGAGTTTGAACATCATCTCGTGAAAGCCAAAAGGCTTCTCTATATTAGCGTAATGTCTGTCCTCAGTCGGGCAGCTCAGCAATTTGGTGGGGTAAATTCGGGTGAGGGTGCTCAGGCAGTCTGAAGGGTGTCAGCAGTTGTGTCACTCCCTGGAGCTCCAAGGGCAGCTTTCATTTTGAGAGTTCATAGTTACAATGGCTCTCCAGAAACATTTTGAGAAGAGCAAATCTTTGCTCCAAAAGCAGTATTTGGCACTCTGCCTCCACTCTTTTACAGGGACAGATGTACAATGTTAGGGCTATGCTTATATTCCCAATGGCCATAAATCCCTGGGAAGAATATGCTGATACAATGGAAACAGTGCAGATTTCATGGAATATGAACATGAACTATATATAACACATACTCATATATGCACTTATGAAGAGAGAGATTAATATGATGCTCATTAATTATTAACACTAATATGCAAATGATAGAACACATGTAAAGTAAGCCTCTTGATTCTCTGAATGTTCTTGTGAATATATGTTAATTTTTTAGAAGAGTCTATAGGAGCAAAGTTCCTCCAGCACAAATTCAAGTCTTTTTTTAGTAGAATAGTTGAAGAATTTCCTGCAGCTGAAAGGGACCTAAGGATTTTACCATATGAGTTTGGGAGCCTACGTGTGAGTTATTCAAAAGTGTCTGGATGATTTTGGATTATAGATGCCTTGAAAGTCACTGGGAATTTTTCTCCTAAAATACTTTTGCAGTTTCCAGAATTCTGCCTTAAATCCCTAGCTCTGTGTTTAAAATTGATCTGCAATGTATTCTTAGCAAAAATGACATTTTGATGTCCACATTTGTTTTCTCTTGAATTGCTATGGTTATTGCATGTGTTTTAAATATGTCTTTTTTAATTGCTCATGCAGATGAGCTCCTGCAGAAGCTGGAAGCTCATGCAGAGATCTGAAAATCAGCAAGTTTGTTTTGGCTCAGTTGCCACCAAAAATGTGCATATATCAGAACGTAATGGTTTTGTTGATGTGTGCAGCAAAATATGGGAGAATTAACCACATGGAATGGCTTCCACATCTCTTTATAAGATAAATCAATGGAGTGATATGACAGAGGTTAGCAGAATTGTCCAGGAAGAACCATTTAGGAAGCCAAAATCTTAAAACAGACAAAAGTGCCCTTTTCATGCATTAGTATAATTAGCCATCATACTCAATGTGACATGACATGACAGTGGTCAGAAGCATAAGAGAGCTCAAAAAGGGATTAGAACGTTAGAGCATATGGAAGATGGGCTTATTGATGACCGTTACACACAATGAACCATGTTGTTCATTTTTCATGCCCATTAAGATCAAGAACCATGACTTGCTGGAAGCCAGAAAATGATGGAGAGGAGTGACTTATACAAATAATCTTTTAAAAATTCTCTCTCTCTCAATCTGTACTAATGATCACAATGAAGACAAGATGTATCTTAGTCTGGTAGTCCTTAAGTGAATACTATTTATTCAGTGTAACGGAAATGGAGAAATGCAAACTGTTTCCATACAGTTCTGATTCATAAACAGAGGGAAAGGTAAAAGCTATTTAGGAATCTGATACTATCAATTTCTGTAAGACTAAAAATGTTGGCACCATGTCTTCCTCAGGAGCTTTTTGTCCATGGGAGCATGAAGAAGTATTTTGAGATTTCTGTGAAAAGTAGGGTATGTTCCTAAGGTTCACTGTCATTTGTCTGCCTTGTCTCAAGCTCTTTGAGGTTTATCCTGCTTGAGGACAGTGCAACTCAGAGAAAACTTCCTCTTCTGTTTGTCAGGTTGAGTTTTATGTTGAATTCTACTTTAGTTGACAGCTCCAGATTCTAAAATAAAAAACATGCTTTCTCAAAAATAAAGTGTTCCTGAAGCTACAGACTTTTTTCTAAAAAAACATTTTAATCAGTCTTCCCAACACCTGTGTTGTTTGAAGAGATGCCTTGTTCATGTTTGTGGGAGAGCCATCTTTTTGTTACATTAACAGTGTTTCAGTTATCTCTCAGTATGCAACATTTTGGGTTCCAAGGAAAAGGAGATATTAGATTTCCAGTGCAATGCATAAGCCTTATTTATATCATTAGTAGATAAGATAGCTAGGAGTCCTCACTCAGTTTGGATTCCTGTACATCAGTCTGGACAGGTGCTCATATACGTTTGCTCTGAGTGTGCAGTGAGTCCAAAGCCTCTGGATATATTGGACCTATACTGTCTACCTACTGAACAGAGGTCAAGCTGATATAAGATATTCCAGACATGTTTTTGGTGTGCCACAGGCACAGAATGATTTTGCATGCCCAGTAAGCTCAGCCTACCTGCAAGGCACTGACCTCTCTGCCTCTGCATGTTTGGACTTGACCTGAGCATCTACCGCTGCCATCTGCCAGGGAATCTGAGCTGTCAGATAGTTTTTGGGCTGACCAGTTAGCTATTTAAAGCTGGGACGAGTGCATGAAACTCACATTCACCCTAGACAGAACTGGAGGAAAACAGAGATCATGGTTGGCCCCATGTTCTGACATTTCTGAACCAGTCCTGGCAAACCTCTCATCTTATTTCTTTCACCTAGCAACCTTCTTTGAAATATATAATGTTTTCAGTTAACACATGGCTTGCTAAGGCATAGTGCTTAGATGTTGAAATTAGTACTATGGACTCCTCACTTTTATTTCTCATTTGGGGAATTACAACTTTCTTCTTCTTCACCTCTTGAGCTTCTAGTGAAGCTTTTTTGATAAAGTGCTGGATACATAATTGGCAAAACAAAGGTAAAAGCTCCTGAAAAATGTCTTTGCTGTGGTGTAAGCATAGGAGGAAACTAGGAGGAAACTCATTCTTTCAGTCCTAGTGAAGTGAAGAAAGTTCAAGGAGGAAGTTTTCAAGTGAAAAACGCTGATGTCAATTTCAACACTTCCTAGATGAGTTGGAACAGTCTTCTATCCAAGAAACATGATGATTGCTGATCATAACTCCCTTTTTTCAGAGATTTTTGATGAGCTTCTCCACCCTAGCAGCTTGTAGGTTGTAGTGGGATGATGATTCCTCTCCTGAAACACTAGTACCTTATTCTGCCAGCCTTACATTCTTTAATGGGCATACATTTAAGTCACTTAAGGGCAACTGTTCAGTATATTTAAGACAAGTCATCCATAGACTACTGCACTTTACACTTGTGTAGGAAATGTCTACAAAATTGTGTTTGACAAATGCCTATTTTGAAAGAAGACTAGCTATCATAGATCATTGCAATTCATTTTGAATCGGGCATGTCTCTCCCCCCCTGAAAAATCATGAATACATGGTGGCCATATTTATCTGCCACACAGACTGGCTTGACTTGAATATCAGCTCTCTAACTTGAAGTGAATTAATACTATTCTGTGTCATTATGAAAGGAAGCTCGCTTTTCTAGTCATTTGTGCAATTGCTGAGTTGTCAGCTACTCCTATGTATAAACTATACTATGCCTTAGTGCATATGTAATCTATACTACAGTGGTTTTCATCGAGAAGATGGAAATAACATGAGATGTTAGCTTTTCTCCTTGGTTTGTGAACTTCAGGCAGTTCTTTTTATTTTTTTTCCACTAGACTCTATAATTGATTTATATATTCTTTTTTCTTCATATCCAGACACAGAGATTATGAATGGATATACAGAAGGTAGGTGCACTCTGCATGTTTCTCCTTCCAGGCAAAAGATTTCCTTCTGACCCCTCAGTCATACCCAAGCAGAGTTTAAATTTTGCCTGTGGAGTACATCTGCGTGGAACTTTAGGTGCGTAATCTGCCTGGCATTCGGTCATCTTATGTTTTAAAACATTTGGCTTTTAGCATTTTGGCTCAGAAGGAGGGATTTTGATCCCTACACATTTTACAACAGACTTCAAATATGGTCTAGGGAAAATTAAAATGTTACCCATATTCGGAAGAAAGTTGTCAGTCTCAGAGCATGTTCTAGATGGCTGCTTTGCAGTGTCCAGGGAAAAGAGGTGGGAGTAGCTCATTTTATAGCTAAAGTGAAAAATGTGGGTTTTGTAATATGAACAGCCCACTGCAAACATGATCAAATGTTCCCTTTGACGATATTACATTTTAGTTTGTTTCCCATTGCCTAACACCAGGCATTTAGATAATGATGGTTGTCTTATAGGAAAGTAGTTGGATGGATCAAACTTGAAAATTTTCAATAGGAAATCAGGTAGCATAATTTAATACTGGGCATGCTGCATTTTTCTATCTATCTCGAGTATCTTAAGTGAAAAAATAAACCCAAAATTTCAAAAGATTTCTTGTAAACAGAACCTTTTCAACAATGTCTTTTCAGTTGTTTAACTTAGTTTGCAACAATAATTAAAATAAGACATCTTTTGCTTATGCAGGTATGGACATAATAGAGACCAACCCATAAGTTCTTTGATTGACTGCCAACATAGCATAGAAACATCCTTTTGAATTGGGGTGTTAAGACAAAAAATTGAAGTTTTAACCTGAATTATGTGTAGGAGGGAAGAGTCTGGCTGAATATTTGGACACATTTAAACAGATCAGCTTCTGATAATGCTTGTGTCATGCTACGTGTATGAGTTGCAAGATTTACTTCTTTTTTTCCCCCCAGTATTATTTCTAATTGGTGGACTATCAGATTTTACTTATGCACCAAGTAATACTTTGTTGAATTCTTTCTTCCCAAGAATAAACAAAATGGTTCCTTTAGTTCAGAGTTCTCAGCTGTATAAAGACTGTAAGATGTCTTTATTAATAGAAATTGTTGAATATTAATTATTACATTTAGATTTCTTCTTACAAAAAGTACACTCTATTGAGCTTTTTGATCAGAAACATTCTGTACTGAATTTGTGCTTAAAATAATGTTTTTTTCCTTAATGGAGATGTTAATACACCAAACTTATACAAGCAAGAAATGACACTGATAAGAAGAAAAGTTTAGTAAAAATATAGTTTTATTATGGAACAAATTGAAGTTTTAATCCTTGTAGCTTTTTAAATAACACACGGTGGGAGTACTGCTTTTTAATCTGTTTGTCGATTTTAGTGTTTGTACTGTGTCCATCAGAACAGTGTAAAAAGTGTCTCCAGGGTATGTAAGTGCCTAAAAGCATTTAAGATCCAAACTCAGGAAATGAAAGACCAAACCTCCCCACTGTGATGGAGCCACTTATTTCAGTATGATTTTCTCCAGAAACTACCTGCAATGTGAATAATAAGCCTATGAAATCAAGGTATTGACACTTCTCAAATACGCTGCAGAAGAGATATATTTTGTCTTTTTAAAAGGACCGGTGTGGTCTGACTGTCCCCTGGACCTGGCAGCCTGAAGGAAGCAAGGCAGGGGCTCACACAGGGTATGAGAGAAGGCACCATCCAGAAAACAGTTTTGATCTATGGGGTGAATTCTTGTGCTAACTTTTAAGTTTTCACTCCATCTCACCTAAA
>JAOXNG010000026.1:55330145-55343582 GCA_028566535.1 Scolopax minor | reverse complement strand
ACCATCCAGAAAACAGTTTTGATCTATGGGGTGAATTCTTGTGCTAACTTTTAAGTTTTCACTCCATCTCACCTAAAAGATTGGCTAATACTGCATATTCTTAAAACTGAAGCATTTAGCATAGAAACCAACAGTAATATTTTCAAGGTGAGCAGCACTGGAAATTTCATGTGGTTGTAATTTCTTGTGCGTATTCAGCCAACAATAAATATAGTCTACTCATCATATAAAACAAACTTAATAAAACTCCTCCACCTTCTTTCACTACAACTGATAATTAACAGCTTGCATCATCTCACATTAGTCATTACTACTGATCAACACTTACTACTATCTGTTATAATGACATTTACTTAGTGTTGGTAAACATTAAGTTTCATAAATTTTAGTCAGTTGCATCTTGGATGAATCTGGCATAAAGTACTGCAACAAATAAAATCTGGGCTTTCATAAGTCGTGGCTGTTGTATCCAAGCCTTCTCATTATACCTGGCAGTAACTTGTCATATCATAACCTAGCAAGGCTTTATTGTAGCATTAGGCGAGCTCAGAAATAGTTTGTGGCAAGAAGGTTTAGGACAGTTGCCTGAGTGGGAGCTGAAAATATGAGTTTTTTACAGGGGTGGACAAACCAGAAAACAATAAACACACAATCTTTCTTTTAAGGTCAAAGTAGAAAAGCATTACATGTATAAAAAGTATTAAAAAAACCCCAACAGTAAACCTTAAGCACTTTGAAGTTATCCACTTTTGTGTTATGTTTACTTGTTCTTTGTGTCATGATTAAAGCAATTCAATAGTGTCTGCGAAAATGTTGTTTTAAGAATACTAGTTTGTTCTTAAAAGCTTCTTCTCATTATGAAAGACCTTGAATAATTTTCAGATCACTTTTTTTTAAAAGCCCTAAATATTAGGACATACTTTTCTGTAGTCTTAGTACTTACATCTTATAAAAATTATTTATACAGTCATTACAATGCAATCTCCTTATTGTATTCCATGTTTCATGTGAAGGAACTCTTTTCTTAATGTCTTCATCTTGTTTCTGGGATGCCTTATATTATTGCTGCTCTCTGGACCATACTTTTTGTTAGAGTTTAGCCAATCCATCTCACTACTCTGGGCACTCAAACAGGAGGTGCTTGCAGTACACAAGCAACAGGAGAATATAGGCATGTGTTTATTTAAAAATGTAGACACATCATATCAGGAAGTCATGCACTCCAAAGTGCTTAATGACTGTGTACACTGGAACATCATGGTATGATTTATTATTGTAGAATGATTCTATGAGTCACTTAATGACTTAGAGACAGAGGTTGCAGTCCTTAATAAAAAAAAACCTCTGCAATTTAATTAACAGAAGTCTTTCTCAGTCTGGGATCATAGCATTTATCCCTGGGAAAACAGGAAAGTATTTCACTGATTTCAACCTTTGTACTCAGAGGAGAGAGAGGTAACCGAACCTATATTCCTTTTGTAAATCTTCAGGAAAAAGCTAATCAGGTTGCAAAAGGTGTTTAGTCATTACCTGGGGGGAAAAGACAGACACATTGGACAGTGAGCTTAATTCTAGTTTTACTCTCATATGCACTGGGTTAAATATATAACTCTGTTTTGAGAAAACGAATATTCATTTTTATGTCTCAATTTTTCTCTTGTAAAAAGCACAGAACAAATGATTGAGAGGTAGAGCATAGGTTTTATATACCTCCTCTAAAAATAAATTTAAAAAAATAGGTAAAAATGCAGTAAAATCACTGCAAAACAGTCTGTTAACAGAGCAACATTTCCCTCTAGTGGTCACCCAACAGTACTTAACGATTCCTAATCCTATACCCCAGACGTATAGGATTCCATATAGGAAGAGTAAAGTGTGCAGCCAGCTTTCCAAGCGTACGTGCAGGTAGTCTTGTGCGGTTGCTTTTGTAAAGCCCCTGGGAGAGAAGAGGCCAGGAGCTGCGCTGGGGTCCCACTTTCAACTTCTTCTCCCCACCTTCTGCCACCGAGGAGCCCGTGGGTGCTGTCGCTTGGGCTGTGGTACAGAGGGAGAAGAACACCTCTGGGCAGATGTGAGCGATGGCCAGGTGGACATGTGCGGCATTTGCGCAGTCATGAAAGCACCTTCTGCCATAATTTCTGCATGTTTCCAGTTTCTATTTTTAATAGAAGTGATACATATTTTTAAACCATCCATACTTGAAATCATAGGGGTGTTTTTTTTGTTTGGTGTGTTTGTTTGTTTGTTTTTGTTGGGGTTTCTTTTTGTTTGTTTGTTATGTTTTGTTTTTTAATTGCGGTTCAAGTTATCGAACATTTATAAACATTTATAAAGAGAAATATCCAGTGTGCAGCCAACTGGAAGGGGCAGAGGAGGACAAGATCACATTATAAGAAGCACTCAGGGGACAGAGGAAGCTGAAAAGCAAGATATAGGCACCTCGAAGCCATAGGTCATGCGGTGAAGCCATCTCAGCCTTCGTGGAAATAGCAGCAAACTCTAATTGCGATGAGTCCATATGGAACATTTTAGAGGTGTTAAGTTCCTAATTAGAGATATTCAAGCTGCAGCATGCTGTGGTGCACAGATGTATGGCTGCTCAGAGCAAAATTGAAGGTAGGTAATGTGGGCGGTCATGATAAAAAGTAGAGTTGATTGAAAACATTTACAAATACCAGACAGCCAGGTCAAGGAGGGGCTGAGCCAAAGTAGGAAGGTTTCTTGTGCACTTTTAACTTATTCTCCTTCACTCCTCCATGTCATTTAGGCAACTGTTGCAGTTCTGAACCTCAGGTCCTGTAGTCCTGTATATCACTCAGAATGGTGAGTTTTATTCATTTTTGTTGTCATAATAAATTCAGCTCTGAATTCTATGATGAGAAGATTTTGAGTTGAAATGGGATGTGCACATTTCTGAGATTTTTTTGTTCCTGAATTGCTAGGAGATGGTTAGAGAGAGAGTAGAAGTTCATGTTAGCAAAGACACAGATAAATGTTCACACATTCCTGTTCTGATGGGGAGAGGAAGAGCAAGAAAGAGATTAAAGGAGTAGAGGAACACAGAGGAGGAGAAAGGAGATGAAAGGAGCCTGTAGAAGATTGTGGAAAAAGGGGCAAAATGTCTCAGGCTTGGATATCTTCAGCTTTGTAATGAATCTACAATATTTGGCAAATTTGCTTTGCCAGGGTTTTATTAAAGAATTTAAGAGCCTTTCAGTTCCTCTGATATGCAGACACACCTCCAGCTAATAAGATAAATTCAGCAGGCATGAGCAAAGGCTGAGCATATATAACATGACATGAAAGGAGAAATGGCAAATACATGTTATCAGGTATAGTTTTACAAATATTTTCTCAGGCTTTTGTCTATTTATGAATTTAGAGTTAGATGAGAATTAACAATTTGGACTGCACTCCATCTCCTTGTTGTAGACCTTGGCACTGGAAATAATGTGTCTGGTCACGAGGCTGGAGAAGTTAAGAAGTATCTCATTAAACTGAATCCTCCTTGGGAAGAAACATAAGGTACATTGCTTGAAAAATTGAAAACTAAACATGACAAATTGCTTCTAAAATATCTGCTGTTCTCAGACAGACAGGTCCAAACCTCAAAAGCTGGTTCCAGATCCTGTAAAGGAGTTGGTTTTGCCAATTCCAGAGCTAAGCCAGGTGGGGCCTCTTGAAGTTCACCAGTGGATCCACATTTTAGTGGATTTTGAGCGGATTTTGTCAGGACATAAACATGGAATGTATATACAATCTGTCATAGGAGAGAGCAGATAACCGTATGATTTTGTGACTCAGTGATGCATGATGACATTTTTATATACTTTCTCTTAGCCACCGTAATTAAATGCTACTTTCTGTTAAATGCCACTATACACTTGTTTCATAGACCATTGGCTGGTCTCAGGCTCCTAAACTGTTATTTCTCCGTCTATTCCTCTTACTCAAATATAAGAGCCCATAAATCTGTCATCTTTAATGCAGCCAGAACTTGTCGCCCTTAGAGTTGCATACGTTTTTCCATATTTCTGAGCAGCGCTGCGATGGGGCTGAGGTTATGAGATTAACTGCTCATCGTCTCGAGGAGCCCTGATGCACCCCTGGCCCGCTGGCTGTAAGCACTGGGAAATCCACTGAAATTTTGAAGGGTTCATCATGGTAGCATGCACTCAGTAAAGCAAGGACTAGGCTTGCAGAGAGTGTCTGTGGTCTGAGCTTGTTAGTTCTCAGAATTATGCCTCAGCTAGAAGTGCTGGGAATCTTTCTCCCTTTTTTTTTTTTCCCTTCCTTTTCTCTTTTTTTCCTTTTGGCATTCAAATCTTTTAATGATCCTTAAGTCCTTAAATGAAATTCAGTTTGTCCTCAGATTTCAAGCCTGCTCAACTGAAAATCTCAAGAATAAATAATAATTCACTTGCTTCAAGATTATTATTATGAATGCATATCCCATAAAAGTGAATATTTCTGTGTCTGTGAAGGTAGTATCTTAAACTGAGTATATTATCTGCTTAGTGTTTGCAACAGTTAAAAAAAAGAATAAAAATGAACCCTTTATGGATTTTTCTTCCCCTTGATAATTGATGTAGTCTTTTACAGATTCACCAAGTTCTCTTGTAAGTTGTTCTTCGGGGGCTCTGTTCCCTTCAGATCTGCAAGACAAAGGACTGTACCGTGTATATCCAATGCTGGAAAAACAAAGTGAAAGAATGCAGAAATGTGTGACCATCTGGCTGCTTGTCCACTTGAGCACAGGCTATAGGGGTCACTGAGACCCCTCAGAGTGCGATTGATACCGGACCCTGACAGGAAGCACTTCAGCGGGTCCCCGACGGACAGAGCCCGATGCCCTCAGAGGTGCGGTACATCTTCAAACGCTGGAGCTGGTGACAAACCAAAGGAAACTTCTAGCCATTTCCAAATGCTCTTCTCCTTGGTAATATGCTGAATGGTTGCTATCCCCTCCTGGTAATCTGTGGCTTGGGGAAAAAAGTATCTTTCAGAGGTTTCTTGCCTCACTGATAACCCTATTAGTGTAAAAGGTAAGTTAAAGTACCACGTGGGGGAATAATTTGTTAAAAAGCAATAAGTGTGAAAAATATGAGCAGCACAGGGATAACCTGACTGCAGGGGAGGGAGGAAGGAAAGGGACAGTGCAGCAATGCAGATACAAACCTCATGCTTGATGTAGACCACCAGTGCTTTTGCTTGTGCTTATCAGAGCTGGAGGGGTAGTTTAAAGGTCCTTACCCTCCTACTAGAAAACAAATTCCTCAAGGCAAAGGACAAAACAATAATCTGGAGGGCAGAGAAAAATGAATTTATGACTACACAGTTCCTTGATCTCTGTTCCTGGGCCTCAGTCGAGTGCCAGGGAAGTGATTATAGAATCGCTTAAGAATACTTATTACAGACATTAGAGAATGGGAGATGTTGCCTGTAAGAACATAAAAGTTTCCCAAAGGTTTTCCCAGTTTTGTACTGTCATAACTGTGAACTCACATAGACCTCATATAGGAGGTCAATAAACCTTCAGCAGCATTACACATACTCGGCCAATAAATTCCCTGAGGTACTGGTATCCAGACTGCCACTTATGGTCTATAAGTAATGCACATGTTCATAAAGCCACAAAGGAAATGCTGTACATACATAATAATTTGAAGACAAAAAGATGCCAAGGCAAAAGATTTTTCTTTGTTGCTGAGTAGTTTGTTTGGTTTTGCTTTTAATCTAGTTCTTCCAAATGGCAAAATCTTTATGAACCTCATTAGTCATTCTCTTCTGTCCCTGCCTGTGCCTTAAAATCCCTTGTGCTTTTTTTTTTTCTCTTTTCTGATTCTGTACTACTTTCAAATATTCTTCTTATATATACCTGCTGTATATGTATAGACATATACAAATTAATAAATATATATAGTTGGAGGATTATTGTGAAAAATTGAAAAAAGGTATGATATTCCTTGTTATTACTTTATAATATAGCATTTAACTGCAAGTCCTTTAAACAAAGCTATTTTATAAGTATAATGGTTATCATTTTAAGCATGATTATAACTTGGAATCACTGAAGAGGGGCAAATCCTCTCAAACATGACAGGATTTTGAACTTGCTTCTTATCTCCTTAGCTGAGCTCCAAAACTTTTGCCACATCGGGCAAAAGAGAAAATCCACCAGAATATTTTATCTTCTGCTGATTCTGGTGAGAAAGGTTTGACATTTTATATGTATGTTGAAGGTTTCACATAGGTTCACTGGAGGAACACATGACTGCCAGGTGAGGCTGTGCTACTTGGTTGGTAATGGGACAGTGTTGCCACCAATAAGGACACTGGGTAAGATGAACTTTGGAGGAAATGGAGCTGGAAGTGCCACTGAGTTGGTGCAGTGGGCTAAGATGACCTGGACATTCCCCTGAGACTGATGGGGCTCCACAGAAGACTAGAGGGACTGGAGGAACCCAGTTGCATCCTGCCTGTGAAGTGGTCCAGGAGCTCCTTTGCCCCTCAGCTGTACAGGGTAGGTGATTTGTGTCTTGTGGCATTCAGATGAATGATGACTTTAGTCTATGGCAGATAAGATCAGGCAGCTTGAACAACCTTGATCTAGAATAGAAAGCAAAGCAAGACAGCAACGATTATGAGTTTAAAATGAATCAAATAATGAATGTAAACTTGATATCCTGGTTTTTCATCACACAATAATCAGCCAGCAAATAAAGTGGATGCAGCAGAAAGACTCTGGATAGATGAAAATGTCTGATGCCAAAGTATGCTATATTGGAAAGTAGTTTGAAGTAACATTATAAAAATAGAAAAGGAAAAATAGAGGTTTCATAGTGAAAGAAGCAACCTTGCTTCTAGGTGTACTTAGCTGTGGAAGTTGAGTGAGTGAAATTAAACATAGCTATTTATGTTGTGTCAGTGAAATAACATATAACCTTGCGAATTTTGCAGATGTTTTAAAACTGTTGATGGGAAAAAGGTACATGGTCAAGGAGTTAAAGTAAATTTGAAGATTTTTTCACTGTATATTTGTTCTTATTAATATGATGAGACATATCTGCTCTTTAAATTTAGTTTTAATATGAAAAGTTATGTCCAACATGTACATTAAGATATTTGTACAATTTTTGTTTTTCAGTCATTGAGGATTCAGTTACTGCCAAAAGAAAAAGAAGGTTGTTTTCATTTTCCTTCTGGCCTGAGTTTTAATGCTGTTTAACAAAGGTACTCCATTTGCAATAGCATTATATCTAAAATTCATCTGAGTGCTCTAAAATGTCAATTTGATGGTGTAAACTTATGTATGCTGTTAGATTTAAAATATAATTCTAATACTCTAATTATAATTGTGGGAAGAAACTTTTTACCTATAAACAAAGATATTGCAACTTTCCAGGCATTCAAGATTTTGTCCTGAACTATATCTCTAAGGCCTAAGCATGCAAGCTTAGTCTGCATAAAATGCAAGTAGGTCTGCATAAAAAATATATTGGTGAAGTTATGGTTGCACTTTTAAAAATTTATTGTCCATGTAATTGCACAGTTATTACAGTAAATCACATAATGTTCAGTGTTACAGAATGTCTTGAGCCTCTCTCCCTGGCCCCTTAACATCGAAATAGATATCTGAAGTTAATAGATTATAAATAAATAATAAATTAGAAGAAAAATTGAACACATATGACAGAGTTCTCTTATTTGATTAAGAAAAGCGATAAGGGAAGGAAAAGAGGCAGAATATAAGAACAATTTTGTTCCTGTGGTAAGTTGCATTCTGCTCAGGTTGCGACATATCACTAAGCATATCCCAGCCAGACTAGTGATTTTTTGAGAAAAAATTCTCTGGCAAAGGTGGTCCTAGATCCCAATCATCCCTTGTTAAAAAGGCATAAAAAGAAGATTAGCACAGAGCCAGCGGGGCTCGTGCGGTGGATTCTCTTGGCTCATCTTGAAGTGCTCCAGTGAGGTCTGGCTTGTTTTGCACTGTTCAGGATCATTTCTTTTGCCACTCATGGAAGTCTCAATGATTTAAAAATAATAATAGCACAAATAGAACACATGACCTCTAACCCATTCCTCTTTGATTAAGTCTCATTTTATAACAAAACTATGACTAATGTCTCTTCCTTTGCCTTCAATAAACTATCATATAATCTGTCTATTATTCTTAATATCCTCTTGCCCCAATAAGACATTTGTGTTTTGTTTGGATTCCCCTGAATGGGGTGAATATTATATCTATAACCTACTGGAAAGCATTTCTTCTTAGACATATTGGCAGGGCTAATTTTGTTTTTACAGGTGTTTGTACTTGGAAAGGGGTTAGCCACAGTCTTGAAGGCTCTACCGCACTGGTACATCACAGGAGCACAGTGTGCTGTGGGTCCTTGAGCTGTTAACGGGAGGCAGGGAGGGAAGGTTAAATTAATCATTTATGCTTTATTTATACTTTCTCTTACTTGTGGAGTTGGACAAGCGGATGCCAGTTTTCCTCAGCTAAGGGCTGTCTGTGTGACATGATGTTTGATATCTGGCAAAGCATAATTTATGCAATTTATATGATATTATAAATCAAAAAGAAGGAAATACATAGGAATTACTGCAGTGCTGCACTTTTGTCCGTCAGCTGGACAAGTTAACTAAAATCCTCAAAACTTGTTTTGAGAAATTTTGCTTTTAATCAAACAGAAGTACCAGCTCAATACTGTTTTCTTCTTATCATTGTGCTACAAAAACTCATACATGACCTAATTTAGTAGATTTCTTGTGGAACGATGTCAAGAAAATCTGGAACAGATGATGCTCAACTACTTGAGCCAAGCTAGCAAGCAAGAGTAGACAAAATTTACTTGGGTTTTTTTGTTTGTTTGTTTTTAATTTGTGGTTCTAAATATACAATTCTAAAATTCAAATTATCTTAATTTAAAGAAATTGTACCTATTGGGCAAATTAAAAAAAAAAGTATCACATGGATTTAAACAATATGCTTACATTCCATTAAAGCAAATAAATAGTCGCAATAATTTGCTGAATGGGAAAGTATTTAAACATGTGCTTAGGTGTTTGCCTGCATTGCTGTCCCAGGGTGATATTGCCTCTTGAAAACTCTCTACTCAACTGAACTCACCAAACTCACCATGTCGAAGATTCATGAAACACTGCTGGATGAACAGAATGTCAGTCAAACTTTCTGTGACCATACAAGAAATGCTTTTTTGGAGCAGAAGGAGAGCAGAGACAAGATGAGGCAGCATCGGTCTGGTCACTGAAGATGGCAATCCTTTCTGAGAGGTCCTCTTGCTGATCTCAGGTAGGGTCAGTGCACAGCAAGAATGACTGCCCTGAAGTGTAATAGCACTGCAAAGCCAGCAGCACTAAGCAGGACTCCCCAGACAGCTCTACATGAGGAGTTAATGTGGCTCCTGTTTTTGCCTGGCAGTGTTTTGAATAAGGTAGAAAGTAGATGCATTTACTAGTAAAATCATTGCGGTGGCAGAAGTGTAGTTCATTATCATAACTTCATTCTTTTTTTTTCAGAGGGATTTGCATCTCAAATCTGGCAAGACATTAGATTTGTATATGAATTCCCTTACTCCTTGGCAAGATGCAATAGTAGAAAATCTTCATTTCTGTCTAGAGATTGAATATCGGAGCACAAAACCATTGTATTTGCATTTATAATAACTGTACTTTTAAGCTAAAACTAATCTGTTGCAGGTACTCAGAAGATGATAAATGTGGAAGTAGCTATGTATATACCAGTGTCACTTGCACAAATGTTATCAGAGGCACCTAACAGGCACTTGATAGACAAACAAGCAGCTCAGTTTCAAGGAGTCTCTTGCTGGAGACCTCTGGCCTCCTCTGTTCTCTGATGGAAATGAATGGTCTCCAGGAGCCAGGTGGGAAAAGCCTGTGGGCTTTATTGTATGGGTGTATTTGCAAAATTTAATATTTACCAAACGGTGTAACAAAGGGAGAGAGGCAATTCATAGGAATATACACCTGGGGTACAGACTATGTGGTCTGTATATCTGCAGAAGGTGACCATGTGAAAAGTGTGCACTGCTTTCAGAGGCAACTTTTCTAGGCTTCCTAATGATAAACTATCAATGGTGGGTACTTCTAACAGATTACATTACATAAGAATATTGTTTCCTGCCTGGAAAACAATGGGAAATATATAAATAAAAGCAAATCCAGAACTGTCCTGAGAAATAATTTCTCACAAACTCATTGCTTAGCTATTCTGAATCAGCTCAAGTTTATGGAAAATCTAAGAGGAGGTACTATTCCACCACATGTACCACCAAATATGTGTGTTCTACATGACATTACTAAGAAAAATAAATGAATGATGTTAACAGATTTAAGGTTGCCATCAAGTACAACTTCTTACAGATGCTAATATAAAATCAGGGAATAATATTTCAAGGTAAATAACATAATCTACCAGGATTTAAGACTTTAAAATTAGTGTAAATAGAAGGAATGAAGAAAGTCTTCCAAAAGTGTCTTTTCACTTTGGCTGGATCTGCAATTTTTTACTTTGGCTATTAAACACAGAGATCTGGTATATATTACCCACCAATATGACAAATTTGAAGTTCAAAGATGGTAAACAATACCTTATATTCCTTACACTCTTTATTTCTCTGTTGCTAGCCATGGTTAGAAGTATCGTAATGAAAATGTGTTTTGAAAAGGCTGCATTCATTTTTTTTCTAGATGAGAAACCCAATTTTTAATGTTCTCTTTTAATTTCCTCTCAACACATGTAAGTGAAACCTCTCTCAAAATGTCCATGTTACAGCAACTACAGTTAAAATATTTCTACATAACTCCCTGCCTGCAGATCTCTACTGCTGATATTCAGCCACTAAGGGATAAGGCTGCCCAGTGTTTTCTTAACGAAATTTTTACAGGGAACAAGAAATCTCTCTCTTAAAGCTGTTTCATCCTCATACTTGGAGGGTTTTCTTTCTTAATCCAAAAATGTAATCTCAGGATTTCACTGTTTTTGGTAAAACTGGTGCAACCATTATACATATCTCCACCAACATCACCTTGCTCATGCCCTCACACATCCTGCAGAGTCATGGATACAGAGATCTGAAAAATCACAGACTACAAAAGTGATAGATATTTTAAAAGCAAACAAACAAGGGGGTCAGGAGCCCAATACTCCAGTAACATCTGCAACACACATGCAGCCTTATTTTTATTCATCTCTTTTGACCCTACTTCCTGGATGCTCATCTGCAACATCATTCCCGTTCCTCTGTTGTCGTGGGGTGGTCAGACACAGATCCTGAGTGGGATAATACCTTGGCATCTAACCTGCACTTCTAAAGTATTTATCACACATTTTTCCTGCTGCACAAGTCACCAACCATGTGGTTTTGAACAGTGTTTGGTTTTGGTTTTTACCTTGTGTACCCTCACCACGTAACAAATAAACATCTGGGTAAGGATGCTGTTTTGTTTGTAAAATCAGGCTCTTCAATATAATTATACAAAAAGTTTTGACTCTGCTCTGCTGTGTGTCAGTCTCTTCTAATGAATGTGGAGGAATCCCATGGAGAAGCCGTCTGTGATTACGGATTGAGACACATAAGGCTATTGTGCCATTTCCTGACTTTCAAGTACTTGACTTTTCCAGCTAAAATAGAAATTTCTTATCATAGATTTCTGCTTGGTATTTTTTGAGAGTGGTTTTTTTTTTTATTTCCTAGGATTGTGGTGGTTGAGACATTTTGGTTTTTTAAAGAAGAAAACATGGAGCTGCAGCTATAACATGACCTTGTAGAACACAATTCTACAGTTTGCACTACAAAGGATATTACTACCTCAGCTGGCAACAGATGGTCACCATCCTTAGAGTGGAAATGATCCGTTGGGGGTAGGTACAGATTGAGAATGGCTGAAAATGGGATAGCTGCACTTTTTTTTTTTTTTTTCCATGAAGATTCCAAATAAAAGGAGGAAAATTATAATTTTTTTTAGAAACAATCTTTCATTGTAATCAGGACTAGGCTGAATTTTCTCTGGCAAAGAGAAGACATATTTAATCTAAGATTAATCTGTGACAGATATCGAGAAGAAAAGATGATAAGACCTCTTGAAAAACACTGATAATGGAAAGTATCAGGTAAGCTAAAAGGTAAAGTCATCATCAGTTCTTGTATTGTAATCACTGACAAAATATTCTCTTGAAATCTACTTGAAAAATTCAAAAGATTGAAATGATGGATGCACAGTGAAAATTCTAAATCCAGATGATGAGAAATTAGATGGGTGAAATACCAAAATAAAAAGCTTAAAAAAATAGCCATGTTTTCCTATGAACTTCACTTGGGAGCTCTGGGCCAACCACAACAGAGCAAAGAGGATTTGTAATCTAGAAATATGAAGCTTCTCTCTTAGACTTACAGGCTTCCTTTGATGCCATGAGTTACAGAATATCAGTAAAGAATCTTCTGCATGACAAGAGATGAAAGTATGTGTGTTCATGACACCGAAGTTAATATTTTCCCCACTGCCTGATTATTATTATAAATGTTCATTTTAGTGACAGTGATATGTTTGACCCCACATTAGACACAAGAATACAAGGCAAAACCTATGTAATTTTCATTTTAAAACTACACTTTTAGGTCTGTGGAAACCAGAGATAGAGAGACATTATACAGTCAGGAATTATTTGAAGTGGCAAGTAAACCTCTGCGGCTCTTTATAGCAGAAAATATGTTGTTCAGACAGGTCTGAACATGAGATAAGTCTGTTATAACTTCATTTCTCACTGTTACATGATGCACTTCACTTCTTGCCATTTCCAGAGTCTCACATGAAATGCAGAATATAATAGCTATATAGTGTAATTGCTCTCCAGTATAACACATTGTTCATAATAATGTCCCAGACTACTTCTTTTAAAAACAACATTCAGCTTAGGGGGTCTACCAAATCAGAAATTAATTTAGTATCCTCTCAAAATTTAAATAATATCCACGGCCCTCAACTCTGGCTACTCCTCTGGGTATGGCAGAATAACACCGGATCTGCAGACTCCAGAGTAAGGCCTCCTATTGTCACAGTGAAAGCTATATGCACAGTGTGATTTTGCAGTACTTATAAAAGCCCATAAACGGGCCAAAACAAACCCACTAAATGAGAATGAGAATCAGCTTTTCGATGTGTAAGAATTCACCAGCCAGATATAAAGAAATGATGCTTGGCCAGAAACTGTGTAGTTAAGAATCTGTCAGCATGTCCATTAGGAAGTCCTACTATCAATCCTTAATAGTAAATTAATGTTGAAGACTTCAGCAAAAGATTAGTGAGGACAATATGAATATGAGCCAGCAGTGTGCCCAGGTGGCCAAGAAAGCCAGTGGCATCCTGGCTTGTATTAGAAATAGTGTGACC
>JAOXNG010000026.1:55273477-55299726 GCA_028566535.1 Scolopax minor | reverse complement strand
ACTAAAAATAAAATTTGTCCTCAAAGGACTGTGTTGATGTGGGAAAAGCAGCTATGCAGGAAGATGATACTTTGGAGATTATGACCCTTGAGTGATCGTTATTCCTTGATTTGTTTAAAAATGTTTTTAAAGAAAATAAAAAATCCTCCAGAATACTGTGAGCATTAAAAATATAAATGTCCTTACAGTTAATTACTTTGCTGGCTGTTTCATAGTTTTACACTAAGATAAAACAGCAACATAAAAATATTTTAATGCATTTAATTTATCATTGAAATATGATTACAGTTTTCATGTTTGGTTTTTTGTTTGTGTTTTTTAAGAAAGTAACACCAGAAGTACAAAGCTATATTTAAAAACAGGCTTTGCTTGTCGCCCAGAAATTTTCCCTGTTTCTCATAATTTACTTGAAGACCTCTTAAATAATGAACAGTTTCTAGCAATTAATGATTCCCTCAGGTAAGTGAAAATGTAAATCATAGCTTGCTCAAACTTCTGTGTTCTATAATTTGTCTCAGAGCTGAAGAATATTTCTTTTCTGTAAATATTTCAAAAGATTTAATGTTACAATAAAATCTACACTGCAGTGTTATTGGCCTTAGAGATCTCATTTTAATCCTCTTGGTATTCCTTGCATTTACTTAAATTACTGTTTTACAGCTTCATTCTTATACCTGATGAATTCCAAGAGATCTATTGCTAATCCATTTGGAAAATGTAAATCCACGGAGTATTCTCTTTAATCATGTTAAATTACTTGTACGTGAAAGAAGTTAATGGTAATTTAATTTAAATTAAAAAAAAAAAAAGACTGGAATATGTTTTAACTTTGTATTCATTTTCTGTACATGGAGAATAAGGTAGTTTAAGAACAGATGCAAATGGATGTTTCTACCTTAACTAAAATATTGAATTTCTTTATCTGTATTTGTGATTTAAAAACTAAATTTGTTTTCCAGCAAATGAGTTAATGACTAGGGATGTTCTCAAATATATATTATAAGCAGGAATATATACAGAAAATACAATTGATGTATAAGAAACACGATTTGCATAAAAGACCTGATTCAACACATTACATGAATCTAGTCAGGCAGCAGAGACTGGATACACCAAAAATAACCAATTCATTAAATTTCAGGTAATAAATATTCTGAATAAACTTTTCATGAACAGCCCATAAACCAATAAATATTTATAGGAATTACTTAACCAGTGTCGAATAACAAGTAACTCAGGAAAAAAAAAAAAATTATACATTGTGGGTGAGCAACATTCAAAGGGAAAGGACTTCATGTCACTGCATAAATTATTCATTGTGAATTATTCTCTTGACTATAAAGGCTAAGAAAGAAAAAAATTAGGTTTGTTTTGCATATTTTGTTCACTACTTTTCAAAGTGCTTTACAGTTATTAAACCAGTGTTATAACCATTTCATAGGTGGATAAATCTGAGGCACTAGGAATTTGTGATTTAGCTAAAGCCAGAGATTAAGTCAAATACCAGGATTAGGAACAGAAACACAATTCCTGATTTAAATTTTTAATCTCTGTTCAGTAAGTAATTCCTCCAGATTGATCATCCACTGAAGGAAATAGGAAGACAGAGAGACAAAGTTTTGGCTCAAACACCAGCAATATAATGAGGTCATTTTATACCTCTTTCTTGGCCTTGCTATCGATTTGTAAGGAGATTCCAGAGTGACAAAGCCTATCTTCAGGTTATCTCTCTCCTCCTGGGTGACATTCACAACCATGTTGGTGGGTTTAGGATGCTGAGACTATCCCAAACCCCATGAGTGATGGGAGATCGTGGAGACTATCGTAATCTATCTGTTTAAGTTCTTTTCCTTTTTCTACCCCCCAGCTCTCTCATCTTTGTCCTGAGGAAGTGGAAATGCTGCTGCCTACAATGGGCATGAAGGGAAGCCTTGCAGTGAGTGGGGGATTACAGGTGTCAGTGACCAGTACAGTCAGGTCCTATTCTGTAGATGCACCTACTGGTGAAGCCAGTAGTGTCACTGTAGGAGAAAGTAAGAACTTTGTAATCTCCATACAGATCCATTGTCTCTAGCTTTCGGCACACAACTAAAAGGATTGCTTTTGAGCCTGAAGGCTGAATTGCAAATATTCTAGAAGTCAGCTCCTACAGAATGTGCATGATGGCTTGCTATAGAAACTCCCTTCATTTCTGCTCCATCATTTTCATTCATGTGCTGCCTGCTCATCCATTCCCCAATGCAATCCTTGCTGGTCTGAATTCATATGCCTAGTCCCCATCTTCAGGACTTCTTCATCTGACACACTTCTCCAACCCATCTCTGCTGATGCCTACTCAAGCCTAATCTGAATGGCCCCAAGCAGACAAAGATATTTCACTTGCCTCTCTGCTCAGACACTTCACCAGCCTCCCAGCCTCCAGGACAGGACAGGTGTGAAACTTCTTGGTGCTTCCCTACTTGTGAAAGATCCTTGATTCTTATATGAGAACTTTTCTGTTTAGACCCACCTGACCACGTGAACCTCGGTCATAGGCATGACCACAGTGAGTCATCTTCTGTGCCTGTGCAAGACTCTTACAGCTGCCAAGGGATGGGTGAATCTTGATAGCTCTTGAGCCAAGGTTTAGACAACTGTGTTGGTAGTGGGATGAATTTTGAGGAGAATATGGTCACATTTAGACCTCTAGATCTGGACTGGTGGGTTTAGGTTTGTGGTTAGTGGGTAGGCAGCAGCTCAGAGCAAGACTTAGCCCCATAATACTCCCCTCATAAACTTTTCCTTCTGTGTTTATATGGATAATTTGGAAATCAGGGAGCACTTGATCCTTCAGCTGATGGGTTCAAAGCCATGTGTGATGCAGTGATTTGAGCTGGTGTCCGCAGACCAGGTGAATGCTTTAAAGTGCAGGGCTTCTAGTTAAATGGGGTGCAGGTCACCCCAGCTTAGCTGTGTTTTCTTTGAAGGTGGGTGTGATCAATCACATTAAAATACTCAGTATATGCCTTCCAGTGAATTAAAAGCAGAGCTTTCTCTGTTGCCAAGACCTGAGCAGTCCTACACAGAAGCAGGAGCGGCTATAAAATCCTCCTTTTCCCTACAAAGTTGGCATTTAGGGGACACAAGATGAGGTAGGAGATTAAGAATCAAAAAGCCATTACCATTATTTTTCTTAAAAGACTTCTCTCAAATTCTATATAATTTGCTTATTTGTCTTGATCGTTTTTCTAATCCGTATGAGTGAATGTGCAGACTGTTTTTTTTTTTGGTGGTTGTATTCAGTTTCACTTTCCAATTTGGATAAAACCCCCTAGTTTTCTAAGAATGTCTTTTAAGAAAATTCAGGGGAAATTGTGCTTTCTTGCCTCAACGACAGGCATTATCCACCTGAAATACCACAAATTTTAAAATTAATCACTTAAAAGGCAGTATAGTATGGCATTCCTACCTTTTGCTAAGCTTGTGGGACCGCATTAAACATGTTCTCCTGTTTTACTCTTGAAGGATCCCCACGGCCATCAGGAAGAACTCGCCAACTCGGAGACGCTCCAGCTGAATGTTTAAAGGAGAACATGTAAAGAACTGTCACCCAAACCCCAAAAAGTAAATAGAGAAAGTAGTTTGCTGTCCTTCTGCCTGTAGTCCAGAAAGAATTTTCTTCCAAGTTCCTCCAGCTGCTTCTGTTTGTTCGCAGGTATTCCAGTCAGGGTAAAAAAGAGAACAATCCATAGGTAATTAATTGATTCTGATTTTAAACATTCTACTTTGTTTCTTATATATTGCCTATTGCTGTGGCATCTGAGTACGTTTGTTAAGCCATTTAAATAAATAAATAACAAAAAAACCACAAAGCCCTGAGGAATCATGGAGAAATTGCTTTTCATGGCGCGCTTGTTTATACAATGATGTGGAGTTTTGCTGCATAGTTGTGGGTGGTTTGGATACTAGTTATAGTGAGCTGCCTAAAAAAATCTGTGTATGAATAAACCTTGTAGACTTCTGTTGTGGTAAGTATTTAGATACTTAAATACCTCTTAGTAATATATGAAGCTTATATATCCCTCAATGGCCCCAGGTGAGTGTAACTTAGAAGGGTACTTTGCTTGTAACTCTTCCTTTTCCCTTTTACTCTGAATAGTGATGCAGATTCTCTTGCACACAAAAACTGCAGATAAAGAGCAGATGGCTGGAGAAAAAAAGGAGGACTGGGAATTGAAGAATGCAAAAGAAGAGGAGGAAAATGGAAAAGCAGGACATTTGAAGATGAATGAGAAAACAAGGCTGTAATAATACAAGGTATTAGATCCCTGTTCCTCTGACAGCTGTAGCCCTGGAGAGGTGATTTGCATTTGCAGAGAGGTCATTGTGCTGCTCATCTCGTATGGGATCTTTTATTTCATTTTGAAACTTAGAAAAGCCTAGGGTTGTTGAGAAAAAAATTGGTAGAGATAAAAATGGATTGAACAGTATTCTTGCCCTCAATTTTAAAAAAGGATGGAATTGTAACTACAGGCTTAAAAGACTATAGGAATTTACACCACAGTTCCCATGTTCTTTCTGTTGTCAGAGCTCTGCCATGGCCCCCAGGTTCCATGAGAGCATGCAGAAGGTTCTGTTGCCAAAGACTTGGGTCTCAGTTATTAATTGCAAGTCTTTAGCATTTCTACCATTTCACAGCACTGAAATCCATGGGGTTCATTTCCTTTTCCCTCTAGCCTCTTCATAAAAAAGGAAAAGAAAAAGTATCAAATTTGATAATTTACTTCTTTTTTATTTTTATTTTTATTTTTTTTCCCTGCAGTCAGACACAATGAAGTGTTTCTAATTACACATTAAGGCAATTTTTGAGTGAAGTCATGGGTGTCAGTCCCCACTGGGTGGCAGCGCTCGGCCGCTCTGCCCGGCAGGAGAGCATCTCCTACGCTGGACCCGGGCTTGAACCACGCTGCTGCAACCCAACCGTACTTCTCAGGAAATATTTGCTTTAGTGTAAAAAACGTTTGGGTACATTTTTAAGCATTGGAAGCATTTTTGCCTCTCTTATTTACCAGGTATCTCCCTCTTCAGGACCATAACCGGAGCCACAGTACATCATATCCTCTAGGAAACAAGCCGTCCTGTTTCCTGTCAAGATTCCTTATGATGGAGAATCAGTAAGATCCCAGTGTAAATGGTGTATGTATTTAACTATCATTTTTCTCAAAAAAAACCCCCACAAAACCCAAAATATCCCCTGCATATTGCATTGGGAGACAGGATATTAATCTATTCATTCACCCTTCAAGAGCAGTGTAGAGTACTGGGAAATTAGGAAAATCTAGCTACCCTAAAGCACCCAGACGTATTAACAGCACTTTTCTCACTCAGACAGTTTTTATTTAAGAGACCTCAGAATATCTCAATGGCAAGTTTCCCAATAGAGGATGCTGTCAACCTATAATTTTTACTTTATGGACCCATTAACAAAATCTGACAGCTAAATTATAGGTTCTACCTCTGGTCACCCCAATAGTATTTGTGAGTGGCCATGAACGACTGCAAGCATTTTTATTTGTGGATCCAGATGATCTTTTTGGCTTCAAATATATTTTGAAATGAATACACACAGCAAACAGAAATCTCTGTTTTTTAAACAGACTTCCAGAAAATGGAGAATCTGTGCAGCCACAACAGAATTTCAAAGCACAGGGTCCCAGCACAAAAAACATATTTTGTGAATCAGTACAGTTTGGTTTTAATTCACTCGAATCCACAGAGCTATCTAGTTTACAGTGACTGGTGGTCTGGCCTCTTTTGCTATCTGTCCTTCATCAAGTTTTTTAGGAGCATTGAAAGCATATATAAACCAGACAAGGCTCTTACTAGTGTAAAACACGACAGCCAGGGACTGCTGCAGCCATAAACAAAATAGCTGAGTGCCTGGAGCAGAACAGGGAGGCACAGAAGAGCTAAGAGTTGGCTGGGAAGAGAGGAGGGGGAAATTGCATTGGTGCTGCTGTGTCAAGAATTCACCTGGGATCTGAGATGCAAGAAGAAGTGCCCCTGCCTTCACAAAAATCCTCTAAATAAAACTTACTTCTATAAACAGAGAGCAGCTCTGCCTTCTGTTGGTTTCCCAGATGAGCCACAGAGTTCATTATTTTTAATAAACCACCCTGCTAGCACGTGGTTTTGGTAATCTATGCTTAAGAGACAAGTTTTAATATGTTTATCTTTATTCTCAGAATAGAATCCAAATTATTTACAGTACAGTATTGTTACTCCTGCAAAGTGCTAAACAGAGTTGTGAGCTTTTATGAGTAGTTAACTGACATTAATCAGATCAATCCATCTCTCCTCTAATGCTGCAGTAGAGTGTTTATGTAAAAGGCTACAGGGTTTGTTTTTGGTCTCTCTTCAATACATTAGAAATTTGGGAAATCATTAGATACAGATACTGGGTCATCTAAACTAAGTATAATTAATAATTTAAAGGACATTCCTCCTTCTCTGTTTAATTCACAATCTTGAATTTAATGATAACTTCAAAACAGTAATTATGTGACTTTCAAAGAGATTATTCATCTTTTCACTAGGCCCTAAATTGTTTATCATGTTCCATTTTCCTAAGCAGACTTCCCTGTCATGGGAAAAAATTACTGTCTTGTGATAACAAAAAACATTACAGCTAATTGGGTCCCGCTCATCTTTTTTCTTCATGAGATAGCTTCTCCAATGTAATTATAAATCCACTTTGATTTGATAACATTGCATTACAAAGGATTATCTTTGGTAGGATTACTCTCCATTTCCAGCAGCAGAACTGAGTTCAGTGGCCAAACCCAGCGGAGTATTTGCCACTAGTAGACGTGGATGAGGACTTTCCATTGGTCTTGGGTTTAGCCCTGCCATTGCTGCAGACAGTGTCCTTCTGAAGGACAGTGCTATGCACTATCCAGCGTATGGCTGATCTTTGAAACACAAACCTTTTCATGGCATATTGTGAAAAACCATTCAAGACTGTCAGAGTTCAAGTAGCTACTTGATGATGCTCCTAGTCCTATGATTTAGTTTTAGGTGGTCTTGCGAGGAGCAGAGATTTGGACTCAAATGTCCATATGATTCCCTTCCAACTTGAGATGTTCTATGGTTCTAAGAAGAAAAGGGGCCAATCTTAGAGAAGCTCAATTCTGGTGAGTGCATATCAAAACTGTTCTGTTATGAAAAATAAAATATATAATAAATTTATAATATATATAATTAAATATATAATTAATTTCATATAGTAAAATTAGAAAAATAGTTAATTCCACTCACTTGCATAAGGCCCTGAGTGTAATATTTTGTCTGATAAGTATTGATGTTTTATCTGCTGTCTTGATATAAGGAGGAAAAATGTCCTCTCCCACTATTAGTCATACCATGGACTATTTTCTTCATATGTAAACTGAGAAATTAATTACAACTCTAGCTTTACTTTTATGAGCAGCATCAGTAATTCAGTGTTCCTGTAGGTGGTTTCCTTCTCACAGAGTTCAACAACACTGTTGTAGAACATTTTGTTGGCATTGGAAATTGGTTAGCTATTCCGTTGTTTTAATTTTCAAATGGGCTGATCAGGAAATTTCTCTGTAGGGTTTTATTTCTGATGCCCCAGAGGTAAGCTGCTGCTCTCTGGTATGGGTGAAAGAATCAGTCACTTTGAGTTGCTGCCGTGCTGACACACTGTCCTGAATTCTCCTACGGCAGAATTACAGCTGTGTGGAGTTTGACCCAGTTAACATCCATTTACCTCTAGATAATATAATACCTCCAGACAGATTTGCTTTCCCTCCTGCAGCTCCCGCAAAGCTTTTTCACGCAAGGGACACAGAGTAATCCTTAATCTCTTTCCATCACTTTGCCTTTTCAAATTCTCTCAAACTTCCCTTTACATGAATTCAAGGAGTCTGAATGTAGGATGGTTTCATATTGAGTAAAGCTTACAGCATTTGCTGTAAAAGAAGATTGACCAACTCCATTTCCATGGGAAAGGATATATTCAGTAGTACATTATTCCCATTATACTATTCTCTCAATCTCAAATCAAGGAGGAATCAAAGTTTTAGTAGATTGACAGTAAAAATAACTAGTCTTCAAAAACACAGTTTTTGAAGTAGGACAGGAGTGTGGTTGATGACTTTTTCTTTTTTTATATAGCTTCTCAATATTCTGTAAACATCTATCTCCAAGTGGAGGCAGAGTACATAAAGAAAAAGTTCTTTCTAGGCCTCAGGGCAAACCCAAAGCATTCAGGTTGGATTTGGCTTCATATTCATCCTCTAAAGCTCAGTGCATACTAAAATCTCCCAAAGACACCAAGGGTTTTTGTTTTTTTGTGTCTCTATTTTCCTTGGCAACTAAAACACATTTTACATAACCACATTATGTGCTTCACAGTAATATATGAGATTTCATAAATGATATAAATGGCCTCATACAAATTCAAAACAGCAAAAGAGTCAATAAACTTATATTGCAAGAACTCCAGACCGCAGCAGGGAAATATCTGAGCCTTTCAAAATTGGTTCATTTTTTCCTTTAAAAAAAAAAAAAAGCCCTTTCGTCTAACTCCCCTAAAACACTGAAATTTGGGTATATTCAATTTCTTCACTGAATGAGTTTCCTAGCTTTATTTTTTTTTATGTCTTCATCAAATTATTTTTTCCCCTCGTTTAACATTATTACTTATACACATACATATCCAAATAGATCTGAAACTGGTTTTATAGGGCAACAGATATACTATAAAACATATTACTTAGGAAGGTACAAGCTTTGGCTCTACTGGTCTGCAAATAATATATTTATTTATTTATAAACCTAATTAATGTAATTCAAGTGGTGCTGAAAGAAAATCTTTGTCCGTGATCATATTTATTATAGGTATACATTACTGAATTATTACTGAATAATCTTCATGTTTATCTTCAATGGCCCAGTTGCCAATAAGGTTGGTCTGGTGGTCTGTTTTTTAAAACTTCTGTTCAAAAATATAAAACTATAGTTCATTTGTAATTGAAAAACTTTTACTGCTTTGTTTTTCTGAATATCTTTTTGTTACTCTCTCCAGAAGCTGGTTCATTTGAGATTCATCCTCTTCTGTGTTCATCTTGGGTCTCCTGCTATTCATTGTTTTCCAAGTGACTCTGTTCTTTGAAAAGGCCTCATAAATATGAGAAAACTAGATTTTTATCTTACTGGCTCATTTTAGAACTGTACACAAAAAACACATGACATTTTGTGGCCTAATCCCATGCCTAAAGTGGTAATGAAAAGGCTCTCATTAGCCTCAACAAGCATTGGATCATGGTCTTTGGTCCCTTGATTTTAGGTTTCATAAAGCAGCCTGACTAATTGAGTAATTTAAAAACTGGTAAGATCCACATTCTTCTTTTTCTTCCAGATCCCACATGTATGTAATTTGATGTTTCTTTCTAAAAAAATAGAGTAATATTTTTTTAACAAAATCATACTAAAAAATTATCTAGTTATGATTTTTCATTTGAAAGGAAATAAAAGTAAATATTGGTGAGCAGTGGTGTCACTGTGAATCAATGCTGTACATGAAAAAGGAAGGAGTGGAAGTTACGTGTATCAATTTCACATTTTCAGGTCTGCTGAAAATATGTGAAAAATTTTTGATAAATATTCTTTATCTGTGAAACTCCCAGACTTGAAAGAAGGAGGAGCAAATTAAGTGTATAGAACCAGTTGTCTGAAAAATCCAGGTAGTATTTGGTTTATCTTTTTATCCATGATTATTTTGAGGCAGAGGGGTTGTAAAAGCTGCAGGATTTCTGTTGCTTTTTCTAAACTTTCTTTAAACAGCTGTTGAGTGAGGGTTAAACCAGAAATTTCTTTGTCTGGAAGCAACAAGTGCATCAAGCACTCTCCATTGTTTTAATTTGCTCATCAGGCAGCCCCAAATTCCACTTAGGCCTCTTCATTTCATGTGCACTGTCCTCTTTAAGATACATTTACTGAGGCAGCTGGAAAATAAATGACTCTACTAAAAGGAAGGTGCAGATGCAGATGAACGTTGTGAAAATCTTTGGACCAAATATTTAATAAAATCAGAAAATGTTGTTTCTAGCAGTTAGTTCCTTATTCATCCTTCTTTGCTAATCTCCGTCTCGCTGAGCTTTGTCACAGTATATGTACGGCTCTGGAGCGTGTGCCTTTGTTAACATCCAAGGAAACAGTATGACATTTTCTTTGACTTGCATAAAATGAAGAAAATTCAAAGCCGAGTACTTTGATAGAAAAACCTGCCTGTTGGTTAGGTTAGTAAAGAATGAAATTTGTCTAGGCTCTTGGAAGAAATGGAAGTAGAGAGAGAGAATATATAAGCTTGACATTCAAACAAATTCAAGCAACCTAATTCCTTTTAGAAATCCTTTACTGCAAGTTGCAATTGTGCTGAACTGGACAGAAAGAAAACTCTTTGTGAAATAATTTTGCCTCTACTGAAGAATTTCAGTGTGTACTGTAGTGCTTCATATTTTATTATCATACTCATTTTTTGTCATAGCAGCAGAAATACAGACGTTTCAAAGCAATCTTATTCTCAACGTTTTATATATATATTTATATCTGTATGTGTATGGATGTGTGTATTCAATGCAGTATTGAAATGCTGCTAAGAGGCCAGCTGTGGAATTGAATGCACTAATATATAGGCACACCCTTTGAATGTGCCAAAGTTAATTCAGCAGTACCATGCAACTTTGGCATAGTGATGTCAATTATATGATAACTTTTCAAAAACTAACTCCATTTTTTATCACTTCAAGGTATTTGATTTTACCACTTAAAACATGCAGTTTTCTGACTGAATCAGCTAGTCTTTCAACTCCAAACAGGCTATTTAGATATTTCATGTACTTCATAAAGTTAAGAAGCTTGCAGTTATTGCTTTCCAAACACCAGGATGTTTTACTTGCTGGGTTCCTGCTTGACCTGAGGCTGCTCTGCACATCTCTGACATGAGCACAGAATCCTCTACCAGGTGTCTGCAGTCCCACACTCCACTCTCAGGATAGAAAGAGACATTTAATGAAAGGAGGTTGCCCAAAAGGGCTTGGAGGGGATGGTCCTTTGACAATAATGACAAATTGATCCTTTAGGGTCAATGGCAGCAACGGTTTTTCCCTTGTATAACTTCAACAAATTGTATCCCCTTTTTGTTTCTGGCACTATGGCATTGATTTTTTTTATTTGGGAACTAATTTAATGAAAAAGCTAAATAAGAATTTCTTGGAAAACTGTATTGGACTTTAAAATCTTATTTTAATGAGGTGGAAATTTAGAGAGGACAGATTTATGTGAGCATTTAGAACACCTAAAATACGGATTAAGGTATTTAATATGTGGTTTACAGAATACTATTCTGCTGATAATATTCTTATTCTCATCAGGCACTTATGTGGATTTTTAGTTAACAACATACCTGTTTATTTTTTTTTTTGCTATTTTTACATTAAATAGATATGATTTTTAAGTCTCATGGTAAATCAGGCCAGAAGCTTTGCAATGAAAGGAAGCAAGATGAATACAACAGACAATATTATAATGCAAGAGCATGTTCTTACAAGACAAAGCATGTGAATAACTTCTGAAGCTAATTGGCTTATTCACATAATTAAATTGTCTTGGGTGCTTAAGCTTTGCAAGATTAGATTTGCCAGTGATGATAGTCATTATAATAACCATTGAGGGCAAATCAGTTGAGAGGTGAAACAATAAAAAGTGAAATGACTCAGTAATGGTGTTTATTGTGCAGTGTGTTAAACCCATGACCACTGCTGGGTTACTTTAAGCAAGGGTGTACTAAAGTGAGTTCACATGATTACTGAAAGGAAAATTAAATTGCTCTGTTATAGGTTAAAGTCTTTATTGGTGCTAAATCGTTTCCATCTTTCTTAGGAAAAAAATGGGAAAGAATGAGCAGATCTAAGGCATTTTTCTATTCAATTTTTATTACAGAATGACCTTTGCTTTGTTTGATGTGATTATTTTGATGAGTCTGTATTATTTTTCCTATTATTTTTCAATATAAAATTCTGTCTATAGATGGCACTAACTTCTTGCTGTTTCAGAGAATCCAAGAAATAGCTGGACATACCCAAAACATTTCTTTGCAGTTTATATCCCATAATCCAGCAGTGAGATCATAAAATAATGGGTTTAAAAGTTGCTTTAAAACCATGAAAAAAAGCAAGTTTCGTTTCTTTTTTTTTTCTTTTTTTTTTTAAGATTATAATGGCTGTCAATGGAAAAGATGATCAGAATGTCAGTTACAGATATGTAAAAAATATTTTAAATGTCATATATTTAAAGACAACCTTTTGGAAAAAAGTGAAATCCACTTTCAAAAAAAGGAAACAGAATGCTTTAAGACACAGCCTTGTGCTGGCAGCGTGTATGTAATAATTTCAATATTAAAAAATGTTGATTTAAATATTTCCTTTTAAAAAATTAGATTACTTCACCATATGTATCTTCTGTTTCTATATCTGCATTCATTAGATGAAAAAAGCTGTATGGTTTCTGTATTGGACAGTCTGGAAAATAGTATTTACATGCTTACTTTAGTATAGTTCTACTGAAGTCAGTGTGTTTGTGTATATAAGACTAGGCATATATCTAAACATTGACATATGACCTTTATAAATTGTGTGTGATAAATAACCAATATTGGTAATTTAAAATACTTTTAACAGAAGCACTGTGACACTGCAATTCATGTCATTAGCACACTGATTTCTGCTATTAATCCCAAATTAAGTTAAGCCTGTTTATATGAATCAGAGCAGAATGAGGCACAAAGTTCAAACATTATAATTTTTTTATTACAAATGAAAATATTGATTTAGAAAGATTCTGTATTATTTTGTAATTGACATTTGATAGAATCCTTGCATATATTTTCTTTTATCTAATATGAAAATTTCACAGATTCAAAGACTGGTCAATAATATTCAGTATGTGCTGCCCATGTCAGAAAGTTATTTTAAGTATAAAAAAAAAAAGCTAAGAAAAATTAGAAAAGAAAAAGTAATTTCCTTTATGTCTCTAGATTTATTTTAGCACTGACTTTTATTCATAAAATATACTGTTTAACACAGTACTTTCCTATCACTTTTAGCATGAGGTAGCTAAACCAACCCTTCCTGAACTCTTGTAAAAAAAAATTAAAAAAAACCTTGTTGTAGTTAATATTTAATGAAAAAGACCCCACTATTCACATGTTATTAACCTCTCATGGTTCTGAATTGCAACAGGTGTGGTTGGGAATATAAGACACATGATTCTTCAGTGTAGACTAAAGGATATTTCTGGCAAAGCTATTAAGGACTAACTCAAAACAAGATGCATTGAAAGTATTCATTTGTGTGCTGATGTAGGCACCCCCAACACATATCATAATTACGAAGAAAGTGAATGTCATACATATTTTTTTTAGTAATTTAATCAAAATATCTGTTTATGTGGCCTGTTTGTCCTTATGAGGAAGATAACCTCCAAAACACCCCACATGCAGAGCACACTAAAATTTCAAATCCAAATTTGGACACAAAATGTGGAGATCATCTCCACCCCTTCTGCCTCTACCTATGTTTTAAGGAAACATACTGCAGTACAATTTCCATTGAAAGCCTACCACTTCCTTCCTAACCATCTAAGTTTTTTTAGAACTCTTTCACTACATTATTTCATTATTTAATGTTTCATTTTCATGTCAGAAAATTCAATAATTACATTTTCTTTAATATTCCAGTAGTAAGAATTAAGACAGATGAATAATTGCTAAGTATTAAAATAATTCAAATGATGGTGAGCCAGAGAACAAAAGGGAATAAAGCTGATTAGCAAAGAAAGTCTTTGGGATCACTAGGCTACCTTGAGAACTGTTAAAAGCAAACAAACAGATGAAAACTTATTTAGACTTTTCCAGGAAATGGACATGAGCATCAAGAGATCCTTTATCCACTGAGGTAAAAAGAGAATAAGAATAGAAATGGGACAATTCAGCACTAAAGGTGGAGTCAAGATTGAAAAGAGTCTAATAGTTTTCCCAGGAGTGGAGAAATTCTTTGTCTCAAATTAAAGATGATACAAATGGTGCAAAGGCAGAAATGGCTGGCAGAAACAGAGAGATGGAAATAAAACATTAAGAAGGAACTAAGGTGCAAACCTTAAGGCACTTAAGCAGGAAAGTGGTGAGCAGGTATCTCAATCCTAGAAGAATGAAAGATTTAGCATATGAAACCACAAATCAGGCTACAAGGGTTTTAAACAACTCTAGGCATTTATTTAAATTGGTACCATATGACCAAAGTGTAACAAATAGAGAGCATTTGTGTTAAAAGCAAGGTAAGGAAGCCATCAAGGCACTACCGACCCATTAGTCTAAACTGGTGAATACAGGCTACAGTTTAAATGAAAGAATCTTTAAGAATATGTATATAAATGAAAAAATGAGATAAAATACATTATGAATTTACCAGGTTAAACGGCCGAGTATCCTGGTAAAAAATATTTTTTGCTTTACAGAACTGCTGATCTCAACCTAAGCCTGAAATTCATACAGTAAGAAGAAATAAATTATTAAGGACAGCACAGTGGTAGAGATTAGCTGGCAAACAAGAAAGACAATGAATTGTAACACTGAGGAACTATTAGGATTATGGAGTTCCTTGAACTTCACTTTCAAAAGTGAAATTGATGCAGGAAGTAAATTTAATTAAACTTGTTGTTCAGGACAATTACACTTGTTGATGTTCAGGACTCATCTAATTTACAAACAGGAATGGAATACTGATAGTGGTAAAGTCTGGAGAGATGAAGACCAACACTGTGCAACAAGGTATTTGAAGGGCAGTTTGTGATATAAACTGAGGGCTCCTGAGTCACATCAAACAGAGAAGGAGAACCTTGCTGTATTAGTTGTTAAATGGATGAATGTAATTTTTTAATGTCCCATGGACAGTAAGAGATTTGATGCTACAAAATATCAAGTAAAGTCTGTCCAGTATTCAGTGCGTGAGGTCTTGGAGAGGACATCTATAATACTGTATACTTTTATTTTCATAATAATATACTCATTATTTTCATGACATATCTGCACTAAAATAGAATAAATATTGGAGGAACCACTAGACAACTCTGATGAATGGAGTAACAGTCATTAGTTGCTATCTAATTATTTTCTAACTACATTAGTTAAATATCTAACTCCATTTCCTAAGCGCAGGATACCAGAAATTATAAAGCTATTCTTGCTAATGTATTTAGGGGGAAAAAACAAGAGGAGAAGTGATTTAAAAAAGAGGGGATATTAGCACAAACCCAAAGAGAATTTAATTTGCTGTCATGTGTTTATTGTGGAAATTATAAGAATTTTTCTAATCATCATTGCAGAGAAATTATAGCACAACTGTTTAATAAATACTGTGGATAAAATCCAAAATCACTTTAGGATGGGCCTTTGAAGGTTTTTAAGAGGTTACAATACAGGTAGTTAGCCATGGTGGACTGAATTTGGTGACTGAGGAAGCCACTTCTCCCTGTGTACATTGATACTCCAAGTAATCTCTATGTGCTGCTTTTATTCCAGACTCCACCGAATTTAGTTATACGTATGCATGGGAATATCCCCTTTCTGTTCAGTAAAGCACCTAAGACTGTTATCTTTTGATGTATGACTAAGTCTAATTCCATTCAATGCTTTTCAGCAGAACTAATAGCAAGGTTTCAATGCCAGCTCCTCCTGTGCCTGTATATGTGTGCAAACTAAATATACACAAACATCATTCCTACAAATTCTGAAAAAAAATTATAGATGTTGCTACTAAAACAAACTGCCAACTTGTAAAAATGATTGTGATATTCTTCAATGGTTATGATATTAGACATATTTTATCAAAAAAGTCAATTTAAGCTATTTTCAAAACAATGAGAAATAGCAATGAATGTGAGTCATATCACAAAAATTGTTATTAAAAGTAAGTGTCCAAAACTTTTGCAGTGCTGTAAAGACAATTCAATTGATCTTGCTGAATTTTTATTTTCTAGAGATAGGAACATTGTGTTCAAGGCCATTTCCTTTTGTGTTTCTTTGGGTGCAATCAGATAGCTCTCCTTTTTCAGAAGAAAATAATCATTTGAACTAATGTCCATGAAAGACACAGTGCTGCTAACGTGTTCTCAGAACCTGAAGAATGTATTGATAAAATGGAAATGCTCTGGGGGAAATTTATTTCACTTGCTATTCATTTGGTTCCTGCTATAATTGGACAAAGGAGTTGAGTAGCTGCCAGAGAAAATGAGAAGTTGAGCACTCAATCACCACCCCTGCAATTCCAAAATTTTAATTGCATCGTTCACTGCGGGACTTTGAGGGGAAAAGTTCTGAAGATGGAACGTGTCATGACTATTGTATTGCTGACAGTGTCTTTTTTCTGATTCCAAACATCTCAATCACTGCCAAACAGCATGGCCCAGCTCCGAGGAGTGCGCCTCTGGTGCGGAGAGCTCCTGTGTCAGTCACTGGGGAAATGCAGGGAAATTATGCAGATGAAGAACGCGATCATGTGGACCTTCGGGGAAAAAGTAGAACAATAACATTCCTCAGTTATGTTTGAGCATTTAAATGAAGCTGAACTTTTCATGTGCACAAATTGCAACAGCGGTGTCCTACTGTCTCGTTTGTAAGTACTTGATTGAGACATCAGGAGCCAGATTGACAGGGCAGCTAGTTAATTTTGGAGGCACCCACTGTCACGAGCAAAATATGTGCCTAACCCTGCAGGCACCTTAAACTTCTGCTGCATCAGCTTTCCTCTGGGAAAGGTGTTGGTGCACTATTAGAGCCACCAAAGTCTTCACGTTAAGATACTTGGCAGGTGACTAAGGTCTAAGACCTTCCAAGGTTCACAAAATATTCACCCACTTTACCTGGAAGTCCTGAGCCAACAGATGTGCTCAAGCATGAAATAATTAACAGTGCATTGGCCTAAACAAGAAAATGAAAACACATGTGACTCTATTGCTTTCAGCTCAGGATAATCACTTGGAGGTGTGAGAGCTGGCTTTCCACCTCTGTGCCAATTAATGCTCTAATCACTAAATCAGTATTTTCCAAAATGGTGGGGAATATCTGGAGGGTAGAGGCAGGAAAGGGAAATGCACAAATGAGGAAAACATGTTATCTCCTTTTGCAATGATTAAGGTGACCTAGCTGCCTTTCAATGGGCAAGTGTAGAAAGTGTAGGGTTCACCTATGAGAGGTCTGGATTTTAAAGGAGGAAGGTGCTCTGTAGAAGCCATCACCACATCTCTGCTTTTCTGGTAAGTCCTTAGCCTGTGTACTGCATGAAATGAAATACCTCTGGAATATGTGAGTGGGAAATTCCCCAAGCCAGGATGCTGCCTGGCTCAGTCTGCAGCATTCTGCTCCTGCACTGCTGGTGAGAAATCCTCCTGCTCAACTGTTGACTGTCAGCTCCTCTTGTGTTTGAAACAACTTGACCGCTTCCTGGCATTTGAAAGAGCGAGCTTAGTGTTGTGAGTCTCTGAGAACATTAGGATACCAACAAGAAATACAGCTTAAATTGCCCTCTCCTTCAGAGATACCTACCACATTGACAATCTAAATCTCTGTTCAAGGAATTTTTGAGCCCTCTGTTGTTGAGCACTTAACTGTCCTCATGCTGAAGTGGTTTGTTTGAACAGTCTGCATTTCACAATGTAGATCATCTAAAATTTAGCTCTCTGAAATCCCCAAGATTCCCCTATGAATTTATTCTTTTGTGATATTTTAGGAACGGCACTCAGTACACAGACAATGTTAGCAGATGCAAATTTAAGTGCCACTGAGTACCTTTTTTAAACCAAATGAGAGTTCTTCAGAAACTCTTTCAGTCAAAGTTGGAGCAGTTCCACAGCAAACTGAAATGAAATTCGGGATGTTGCAGCATGACAGACACAGAAATGTCCTAGAATTTTGCTAGCAAAACAGACGTATTAAAACTTCCCCTGTCTAGACTGTGTTTGAAATAACTTAGCAAAGAGCCATTCCCTATGCAAAAAAACCCCCCACACCCCACATTTAGATCCAAAGGTGATTAATACCTGTGATAATTATTACATCAAACCTATATTTAGGGGCACTGGCATTAGCTATCGGTACACAGTGCTGAAATAGTGAGGTAGAAAACTACTTTAACTTTCATATTAACGTTCATTAAATATAAGCAATGGTATTGGGCACACTGTCTAACAAGAGAAGTTGTGAACAGGAATGTGTATTTTTTAAATAAACAATTCTTACCTCAAAATTTACCATTATAGTTATATTAAAATTTTATTACCCTTGCTGCCTTCCCATTATTGTCTTAAAACAGTGATTTTCAAATAAATACAATGACAGAACTGCTTGAGAATGTTCCTTGGGTTTATAAAAGAAGGAGCATGGAAAAAAATATCTGTTTAAAGTGAATAGCAAAGCAATAAACTGGTCTGTGAAGTAGCAGCTTCTAAATTTCTCATGAAATGCTTCCTCTGTTTTTCTGATAGCTCAGATTTGAAGGCGTTTGGCAATAGACTCAACAGCTCAGAGCTATGTTCTATTCTGGACACAATATGTAGCTTTTATTTCCATTTTTCCCCCTGAAAGGTGATGTACAGTTGGTATGAAATCTCACAGAGAATTTATTTGTGTAAAGTGCTTATTCTGAAGTTCAGTTGTGTGAAGTGCTTACTCTCTGACCAGTCTTTGTTTGGTGTCTGTCTTTTTTTTTTTTTTTTTTTTAAATGGGAAATCTTGGAATTAAGACTTTAGCTGAAACATTTGGGTGTCAGTCGTACTTCTTACTTTTCATTGTCATTTGGTTAAGACACTGTGTGTCTGTGACAGGTGACAAGGAGGTGGTGCCTGAGGCAAACTGGTAGAGTACAGTGATTTACTTTTTTAATTGCTGGCGTAGAACCATTTTTAGCTATTGCATGTACTATAAATAGAAGGCCATGTATTCTACATGACTCATACGTGTAATTTGATGGATGTGGGACTCTTACTTAAACTTGGTTAGCTGAAGGATGGGTGATTTGTCTCAGGGCAACAAAAGAATGATGATGTGGGCTCACCTGGGCCTGCTGAACTGTCATTCTGCCATTTTCAAATGCTTCTTTTGTAGGTGAAAGAGGGAGCCACGAACTGTCACGTGGACTGACATTTTCTTTCACTGCAGCTTTGTTGTGCGCAGCAAAACTAACTGCTTCCCATTTGAGGACTGATAAGTAACAAAGGACAAAGTTTTGCTGTAATTAGAGTTTAAATGGACTGTAAAAATTATTTCCTTGTTAGTCTGATTTAATCTATATTACATTTTTTTTTGGTAATTGGCTTGCTTCTAATGGTTTGTTGCTATGCTTTAAAATGCTATGCAAAGTATATTCAGCCCTGTAGTCATCAGAAATGAATATAATTTAAAAATATACTTAATATTTAAAATGTATGGCCTGTCTGTTGTTCCTCAGAAAGCTGGAAAAGCTTTATTTTTTTTGTGTGTGCTTTGTATATAAATATAGAACAGGGAGTAGCACAAATAGCATATGAAACACACAGCTTATGAAACTTGCTAAAATGATCAATGTTTTTTATCCCACAGGATTGTTTTTTTCCCGTTCTCTTGGGTGAATATTGCAAAAGTAGTTTTGTCAGCATGAATTCTTATCTGTCATAAAGTCATTTACTCTGTTACTCAGTGTTTTACTTAAGAAATGTGACTGTGGCCTGCATTACAAGTGCTTTCCCTAAAGCTCATTCTGAACATTTTGGTACTGGGGATGGCTGATGCATGGTTCTCTCAGTTTTACAGGTCTGCTCTTATTGTTTACTTTGTGTGTTACAAACTTCAGTGAGTAGAGGAAAGGTAAGCCATACTGTAGAAATGACCAAATGAGGACAAACATATCTTTTCTTTTGCTAATTATTCATTCTCACAGTCTTTGCTGTGGGGGGCAATAACATAAATAACCTATAAAATTAACCATTCACCTGGATGTTCAGCTTGATTTCTGGGCCTCAGCAATTTGCTTTCCCAATGTGGTTCTATCAGGATACTCAAAGCATTAAATATACAAAAAAAAAAAAAAAAAGAGGGAAAAGGTGGGGAGGGGGAACAACTATTACCGTAATACTGAAAGAAGTGAGAAGTGAGAAGAAAGAAGTGAGGCTTCTTCTAGGTCCTGCATATTTGTTTGAGGATTGCCTCCTCCTATCTGCCCCTTCTGTGGTGTTGGCTCCTCCTGGTTCACTGAATGTGGCCCGCTGGCCATGGGCTGTTGGTTCTGTACTCAGTCTGCATGGTGTGAGGGTAGAGAGAATTTAAAAAGTACTTGTAACTGCTGGGTCAACTAACGAAGAGCTAAAGGGACACAAAGAATGGCCAATGCCTTACCCAGGGAAATTTGGTGATGCTGGAAGCTGTGCCCTCCTGGGAAAATGGCAGTGGTGTGGCAGCCACCTTTTGTCCTGGCAGTGCCTCCACTAGGCACACAAGGCTTTTTGGCTCCCAAAATCTATTCCTGGGCCTTGCTTAGAGAACCATTGATAGACAAATGAATTACTCCAGCCATAATGTGGACGGAGCCGTTGGTGCCCTGTTGCTCTCTGGCTGGCCAGCAGTTCTTGGGGATTTGTCTCATGGCAGAACAATTGAAGTTATTGTGGGTTTGCTGTAGATCCCGAGTAGTAAGTTGTGGCTATTAACCAGTGGGAATACCTTACTGGTTTAGTGCTGTACAGAAAAGTTTCCTGACTGTTCTGAGTAGTAACAGAAGATCTTTGTTGTGAAATCACAAGAAACCTCTTTCTGGCACCCAAGAATCTTGCACTGTAACTGCTTTATATGCCAAATATGTCTCCCATGTGAACATATTATAAATCATCTCTGTTTTATTAGAAAAGCACAACCAAGCTCCGACAAAGGGTACTCTCAGTAGGTTCAGTTGTTTGTTCCCGTCTTAAAAGAGGAATGTTGAAATCTGTTGTGTGAGCAGGAATTCCTGGCAAAACAAACCCCCGGGAATGCTGGAGACATAACTGTTTCTCTCGGGTAATAAACACTCCAGGCTCTTATTAAACTAGTCCAGCCAGCACCAGGGCAACTGCCCCAAACTTTGCACTAATTGCCAAAAAGCAAGAATAGTTGCACTTCATGCAGAAAGGGCACTTTCTCTTCAAGGTGCATATACTTGTAGGGAGATGGGCTGTGCCCAGTACTCATGGGAGCCAGAAGAAAGGCTGCTCTTGGATTCAGTGGTTTTGGAGTGACAGCCTTATCCCCTCAACAGTTCTTTACTGCAGTGAAAATACTGGACTCCCCCAACACTGGCATTACTTTGGAGAAAGTCTCCAAAGTAGCACCTAATCCCGAGTTGTTTGGAAGTTAAGTGTCTCATGGAAATAGATACTTAGCACCTTGGGAGTGCAGAAGGTTGGTCTTTGCCCTAAGTTATTTATATTGGTATTACTGAGCTCAGTATTTGTATCTTTTTTTATTTATTTATTTATTTTTACCTCTTTTCCCCTCATTAACCTGAACAATTTGTTCAGAAACTAGATCTATTATAACTGCTGGCAGATGCACACAGCTGTCAAAGGGACTGAAGTCAATAGAACAGGTAGAAGCAATCTGCTCAATGTCACTGTAGACTTTAATCACAGTTAAGGAAAAATTTGGTTATATTTTGCTAGTTTAGATCTAGATTGATTCCATTGAATCTAGGCAGATCACACTGAATCCTTGAACTCAGTGATGGATCTGTGCATTTATGAGGGAGATGTCAAGAGAAAAACCTGTACCATGGGATTTGAGTGGGGTTTTGATTTTCAAAGAACCAAAGTAGCTGAGATTAGAAAGCAGGATTATTTTTTTTTTTTTTCAGATAAGACTGTACAGTAAATTCCAATGGAATTTCTCATAGAAATAATTACTTTTGAGGGGCAGATATTGTATAAATCCCAACACACTTTCTGAAAAATTACTTGTGAGAAATAGGAGTCATTGTCTTTCAGTGAGGGGTGTGACTTTCTGGCTTCAATGGATTTAGTAACTAAAATGAAAGAATAATTCCACTGCAAGACACAGGAAAAGTGAGGGGTTTTGGTTTATTGCAATGTTACAGTAGATGCAGTAAATCCTTGCTGGAATACAGATATAACTTTTGCAAGGCCATGTTGGGTTGCTATAATGACTTTTTTTTTTTTTTTTAAACAGGAATTGTCCAAAGAACAGTTATCTTTCAACAAAAAAAGCAAAAACTTTAAAAACTTGTTTTCGCTTACATAAAAATTACGTTAAAATAATTTTGGGAAAAATTTCTGTTAGCAAAATCCGAGAGGACTTCCTAGTTTAAAGCATAAAATGCTGAGGTGGGAAACTTGATCTCAACATCTTTTTCTTAACCAAACAAAACAGGGGTTTTGGATACATGTTATGCAAAAATTTAGCAATAGAATTCCTGATTTTTGATTACAAACTTCATTCTGGACTTGATCAATATTGCTTTTGCTAATGCTTTCTTGTACTTCTTGTACTTGATATAATTTGGCCAAGAGAAAAATGTTTAAGAAATTACATTTTCCCACAGAAAATTGCGTTCAAAATATTTCAAGAAAGGTCTTTCCCAAAGTTAAAAAGCTATATTCAACACATGTGGGTATCTAACAGTTGAAGGCAAATCTTTAGGTTAAAAAAAAGTGATTTTTTTTTAATTGCCAGGAGTTCTGTGTATAAATCATATGTGAGTAGAAAGTCATAAACACAACAACTTCAACATGGGAAAGTTAGAAATCTAAAATTGCCTTGGGAAATCAGCAGAGTGGTATTTGGAGGGGAAAAAAAAAGAGAGAAAGAAAACAAACACTTACTTTTGCTTCTGAATGTATGAATAAAAGCCTTTTAGATTTGCTGGACTAAATTGCTGCCCATGGACTTATGCTCCATGGAGCAGAGTTTACATCAGAACCTCAAGAAATATAGAGATGTCAAATTCAGTTTCTCCAGAGGAACAGGATGTTTTTGTGAAGTGTTTAAAATTTCACAGCCTGTCACTCAAACGATGCTATTGGCAAGCTTGGCCTGCTTTTCCAGTGCTAACGGAAGAGTGCCAGGTGGCAGCTATGGATGGGAAAGAGCAAGAAGAAACTTAAAAAGACCACTAGAGAAGGTAATTAGAGAAGCCTGTGGCTGAAATTCTTCCATTGCGCACATTATTTTCCATAGCACTTAAAACTCTGATAATTCTTAGTGGATGGAAGAAAAAGCCTTCCAGAAAAATCTAACTTAATAGAGGAAAGCATACATGCAACACATTCTCTGATTTGCACTTAGTTTGCAGGTTGGCATGAAACTTCTGCAAGAGAAGTGTATGCTTTGCTGTCACATGTTTAAATTTTATTTCTAAAAATGTTTTTACACATGGTTTTAACTCTCTCTGAAACTGGGAATCGTGCTATTTCAAAATTATGAGATACTCACGATGTGTTTTTGGTACGGCAACTCCAGTAACATGTCCTGGAAAAGAATAAAAAAGAAGATATCAAGATACTGCTACAAAGGGGAATGAATCAACAGAACCAGTGGCGATATTCTCTCTGAGTAAGCAGGCACAGGGAATACCCTCCTGTTTCTGCTGGCAGTATAACTTTTTGCTTATTGAGAAAGGGATGCTCCTGGTAGCAAGTGACAGGACTGTCACAGAGTATCTCATTTCAAAGCATGGTAGTGGTAGTAGTATCTTCAGTCCACATTAGCTCTTCGGGTAATGTGTCTACACACTTTCTCATGGTCATGGCAAATTTACTGTTGCTCCAACGTCAGGAAAAATTAAGCAAACTGTAGACTGTTTAAAGATGTCTGTGAAATACACGCACACAAATACCACATATTACTTTGAGAGAATCCATAGTGCTTCTCTGTGCCTTTTTCTTTAAACTCAGCTAAGAACATTTTATTGGCAAGAATGTTTGTAGAGATAAAGTGTTTTGACTACATCTGTGAATAGCTACTTGCTAAGAATCATTCCAGAAACCTTTGCACAGGCATCTTTGGTGCCTCTTGCATGTTCAGAAGTTGTGTATTCAGAGAGGATAAGCAGGTTGGTGAGAAATATGTAAACAAGAACTACTGGCTTTTCTGAATATATTGTGAAGAACCTGTAGGTTGAAATCTCCTTGCCTGAATCTTTTTTTTTCTTAATACATTAACATTTTCATTCCAGAAATGACTTGACAATAGGTAATATTAAATATTACCACATAATATCTCCAAGATAGAGCTTAGAGTCTGACAACTCTGTGATTCCATAAAAAAAGCCTAAGAAGAGCTGAAGATTGAATGCTGATGCTAGATAAATTCAAGTTGAGAAATCAAGGACAAAATTTAGCCATGGGAATAAGTGGAACACATCAACTGAAGTTGTAGTTCTTCTGTCTATGAATGTCTTCAGCTGCAGAAAGGAATTTGTTTTCCCCAAAGATGCTTATTCACAAAGCACCAACTATTGAGCTTACTGGGGGAGTTACTAGATGAAGTTTTATAGCTGGTATAATACAAGTGGACAGGCTAGATGATCTAGTCTAGCCCATACTCTTAAAATATATTAATGCATAGGTCTGAACTTACTGAATAAACTTATTAAATAAATACTTTTCAAAGAAACCTATGGGAATTTGACACTTAAATCCCCATAAAATGAAATCCTATTCATTGTATTTTCCAGTCACTTCTGTCCATCTGCTCTGCCTCGTCTTGCTATAAATGCACTATAAAAGTCTCCTGAGATAAAACAGAATAACATTCTAAGGATTTTACACTTTCTGAAAGTTGGTAAACTTCTTTATAGACTCAAAACTAAATGCTTCTTAATAGAAGTGGAAATCTGGTCATGTCTCCTAATATACAATGTAAACATATTTGTTTTATAAATATTGGAATATCTTTTCTTCAGCTTTCAAGCTAATCAAATGCTGACACTATTTACAGAAAAATAGGTTATTGATTCCCTTGGTCCTTTTCTTTTTTTTCCATGTATATATATATGTGAGGTGAGGGATGGACTTTTTAATCTCATCTCACCTGACATGACTGATGTTACCTGGGTGTCATTCTTTGTCCATTCCAGACACCATTGGGTATCATTTAATGGAAGCAAGTGTGAGGTTAGAGCGACCAGAGATTCTTGAGTAAATGGTTTAAATGCTCTGATTGAAAAAGAGTCTTAGATGCTGTGATTTCGACCAAAAGTTTAACTTCTGGAATTTTCTTCTATACTAACACCTACTTCTGAAAGCTTTTCGCCTTCAACTCCTCCAGTGCTTAAAGATCTGCTTTGGCCCATGCCTAGGAACACCTCTGTCGGAATATTTAGCTCACATAAAAGCACTGTCACATATGCTAAGGGCCATCCTTATCTGTCTGTCCTACTTTCAGAGCTTGGTTCTGCAGGTGTTCTCAATTCAAATTAACTAGACTGAGCTCTGGGGGAAAAAGCAACCAACTAACAAAAAAAAAGCAGTGGGACTTACCACCTTTTAAAAGGCATCAGGTAGAAATGCTTTGCTGTGAAGTATGGTCAGTAGTGTCAAAGCAGAACATTATCTACCCCTGAGCCTGAATTGACAGAGCAGACATCATCTGCGACAAACATCTCAGGCTCAAACACAGACCACAAGGTCTGACCCCTTGTCACTGTAAGTTTTGGAAAATACTTCAGTCCTTAAAAGCTCAGCTGCTGAGCACGCACCTGCTGCCTAGGAGGCAACACAATTTTAACAGCTAGCTACTTTACTTCTGTATTTAAGTGGAAGATTTTGATACCACAATTCCTAAAGCTTCCTGAAGAGTATGTGATCACCTGTAAAGTGAAGTTTACATCCCATTTCACTCCAGACTTTTAACAGCAATTCCCCAGTTAAAGACCGAACTCTGAGGTTTCTCAGCCCTCTGACTGTCACATCATCTTTACTCGCCAGTTTGGTTCGTTCTTGAGGGTTTTGCTTCCCAGCCACAAGTCAGAGTGAAAAATCTTTATTGCAGCCAGGAGCATGTCTTTGAAGACTGCACACCTGCTCCAGGCTGCAACCACCTGAACGGAGGATATTGTTCAGCTGTATTTTTCCCTCGATTGCCCGGGGCAAATCCCAGGAGCAGTATGGC
>JAOXNG010000026.1:55258900-55270899 GCA_028566535.1 Scolopax minor | reverse complement strand
AGTAGGGAGAAAAGAGCAACCTGAACTATGTTTTCCTCTTGCACTGGCACTTCTGAAGCATCCTTACAATTAGCTCAGCACCTGCAATATTAGCAATAGCTTTGTGTCACTAGCCCCTTGTAGAGGAATCTCATCCCTTCCTTGTTATAAGACATATATTCTTTTTAGTTCTCTGAGAAGAAAAGACATTCAGGTCAGAAATGATCTGGGGGAGCTTCCAGCTCTGTTCCTCCTCTGGACTCTCATGGGATCTAGACCCCTAGGAGCCTTTATAGAGCTCAATTGCCCTTTAGCTTCAATACAATTTTACAAAATTTGTCATCATCCTGCAGTAACAAATATCCTCTCTCTCTTCCCCGTAGCATGGTTTTGTCCAAGGGCTCTACTATTAATATAACTATAAATATATAAATATATATAACTATATAACTATATGAACTATACGTTCATTATAGTTGCAAGGTCCATCTCAGGCTTCACACCTTCACTTTACACCCATGCAGCGTGGTTGTCAAGCGTGAGGCACACACGCTGAACTCAGTCCTGCAAACATTTCAGGCAGAACTGGAGTCTGACAGTACTGATCATTAGCTGGGACTCTGTTTGGAGTCTTGCAGACGTCTTTGTTATTAAACACTTATTACTGCACTTCCGAAAATGTTTTTTGTTCATTTCAAGAAGTTAATAATTCATTTCATATGTCCTAACCCTTCAAGCATTCACCTCCTTTAAAGATCAGTTTCTATATTCACATAGCAATATGGGCATTGATTGCGGAGCCACCTATTGAATATTTAGATCCAAAAGAACAGGGAGAAGAAGAACAGAAGCACCTTAGTTTGTCAACTTCTTTTTCATCACTCCCTATCATCCCTTGCAAAAGTTACCTGCTGGTGTCAAGGAGTTCTCCTTTGATAGACATAATTTGTAACACAACACCAATTAGACATTATCTGGAATATTAAGGGAATTATTCAGTTTTTGCACTGTAAGCAAAAATGCAGGTGATACTTTAAAAATGCATAATTCAGTAATATCTTTTGTAGTTGGATGTAAAGAAAAATAAGTCAGAAGCAGAGTCGTGTATATCATTATCAGAAGACTGAAAGGAATCACAGTACAATGTCATCTGCATCTAAGTTCACATATTCCACATTTACAGTAGCTGCACATAGTGAGTTCTTATGATATGGCAAACTTGGCACAACAGCTAACTCGGCAGAATATATTTTCTTTGACGTAACTGAAAAATGGAACAAAATTTGCAGTAATTTGATTTGAAGTCCATATCCAGCTCCCTCCCTCCAAGGGACTTGGGACTAATAGATGAATAACACATGAAAACTATAAAGTATATACTGATGTGTCTATTAGTATAAAAATTTAAGATACTCAGAGGATCGAAATACCACATACTTTCTCATTGATTGAGAGACAGCTGTAAAGCAGAAAATATTTTAATCAATGACAAAATGAAGAGCCCGATACTAAAAGTGGGTCTCAAGTGAGCAAATTGTTGCTGCTGTGAAATAGCATGAATGCTATGTGATGAGATTTAAACTAGTTTCGTTGTCTTTTTTTTTTTAGTAATGACATTAGCAACAGGAATACATTGACATTATAATCATGCATTGACTTTTCCTTGTGTCAATATTTGAAGAGAAAAGAAAAACAGTAATCAAGGTCTCACTCCTGCAAGGTGCGAAGAGTTCTGGGCCTGACTATGCAGAACACTGAAGATTTGTGGTTTAATGTTGGGAGTTGTCCCCCTGACTTTCATGGTAACAGAACAGGAGTATGCCATTCTTTTCAATTACACATGTACTTTCCTGCTTGTCTGTATTATAGAAAACAGTTCTAGGAATCAAGTCCTAAATATATAACGTGATTGCATTTATAATCCTATATCCCTTTGACCTTTTATTTACATTAAATTTTACATTTACATTTACAATTTACATTTATCTCAGTGCGATTTTGTTGGCAGCAGCTTCTCTTTTTTTAAAAAATATATACTATTAATAAAAGAAATATATGTTAATTGGGCAGTTGCCAGGTACCTAGGCTTGTGTATAGTCTAAATCAGTCCTGGAAACTCCAATGCACATCTAATTTAGTTGGTTTCATACTGCTATTCACTGTGAGAGTTTAAGAGTATAAATTATGTCCTTGGAGAGATTAGACTGTTACTGTTGATGCCTCAAGGGTTTGGCTTCAATAGACATTCTAAAAAACAAACACACACCAAACAAACAAACAAATTATGCAAATTAATAAGCAGCAATCATGATGGAGACTATTGTCAATTTATATTACTATTGTCCTTGACTTTCAACACGAATTTCTAATTTACCAATGACACAGCTTTTAAAAATGAGATCTCATTTAGAAACTTCATGTTCATCATGGAGCCTTGCCAGGTTCCCACAGTGCAGGAAGGTGTCTTGAAATGCACCTGTTTCTTTTGATCGGTTGTACAACAACTTGCAGGTGTAGGCGTGTGTGTGTGTTTTAGGAAGATGCTTATCATTTGTGGTTAATCCTCTATATTTCTAATTAGGGTCAGGCATCTTATTTATCCAGCGGAAGAAGTGGTATAAAATCAAATCTTACATACTCTATCATACGAATCAAAATTCTTCCTTTTATATGTTTTGATTCTTTTCTTCATAACTGTACCTAGAATTAGGAAATAATAGAATGGAATTTTCACAGAAATAACTGGTGAAATGTTTGTATACTGCATACAGTCTTAGTCTTTTGTGCAAAAAATCAACATATGGAAAATTTGTCATATAAGGGTGGATATTTTTATTAGCTCTAATACAAAGAAAAGTAATAACTAGTCCTTAGTTAACATTTTGAATTTGCATATATCCTCTTTAAACATAGGGAAGTGACATGCAGATAAATTAGAACAGAAATTTCTTTTAAAAGATAAATTATAAAAGAAGTTTCTTTTAAAAGACCTAGTACAGGAGGAACCTTTGCTAATACCTGTCTTGGTGATTTGTTCAGAGCTATTGGCAGCTGTGCCACGTTGTCATAAAATGCAGGAGCCTTTCCAAATTGCTCCTGCTCGAGCAGGATTTCAGGGCACACCAGGAAGGGCATTTTAAGCATATAAGGCCAAAGCTCTTATGCATGTGCCAGGGAACTTGAAGAGTTTTTCAACAAGGATTTCCAACAAAAGCAGAAGCTACAGGACCTTAAAAAATAAAATCAAGAAGGCTTGTAGTGTATGAAACAAAATGGGATGGTACAACAAAGGCAGTCTGGTTGTTCCGTCTGGAAGAGGTAACGTTGAAGGCTGAAGTGCCTTTATCATAGTCTTCCCTGCAGCTCGCAGGTACCTCTGGAGGAGCTCTCAAAATCTCAGAGGGAAAACATCGATGTGGATGACACTCTGAAGTGCTACTGCCTGAGATCAGTTCTGTGACACTTTTCCATATAAAATATTCTGTCTTCATTGTATCATATGGTAAAATAGCAGGGGAAATGTCCTTGCTCTAAGAGGGCATCTGATGAGATGTGATTCAGTCAAGAGGTGAGCAGGGAACAGAAAACTGAATCATTAGCTCCTATGGGTCTCTCAGGCTGTGGTGGATTGGGGAATTGAAAAGGGAAATTTCATGCCTAAAAAATGATGTGTGTTGTCTCTCCGCCCTCAGGGTTTGATGAGATAGGTGGGACAGCGTGCCTTACTCACAGAGAAGCAAGCTAAACTAATAGTTTATGAAGATACGATCTACCTCTTTCACTTATTTGATTAGTGCTTCTACTAGAAAACAGCATACTAAATTTTCAACCCTTAAATGCCTATCTTTGGTGAAAAATGAGATCTTTCCCTATTAGAAACAAAACTAACAATGTAGGGCAGAAGGAATGAAGCAAATGGGGCTGGCAGTGGCATGAACTCCCGCTTTATACCTGGAAAGCGTAACAGTGTTTTGTAATATCATTCATTTAAACTTCACAGATAGATGTGGGGCTACAAGTCTGCCAGCTTGTTCCTGATTGAATCCCTTCCAGTCTGGGTATGGATGTAGCTAAACAAGGTTGCAACCATGTGTGATATGCCATGGGCTCCACCCAGCTCTGGTAATAAACAGGCATTTCTTCATTTCTGGCAGCTCCTCTTCTACCCTCTGCTATATAACAGAAAGCTTGGTAATTCCAATTGACCATGAATGACATAACATCAGACCAGAAATGGCATGGCACTTTCTGCTGTTGCCTCTCACAAGCTTTTGCTTCCTCCATAGAAATGTACTGCATCGTTCAGGCTATTGCAAAGCCATTATGAGCTATGATTTTCACAAAACAGGCAAGGTAACGGTGAATCACAGTGTCTTACACCTGCCCTCAGGCACTTTCTCAAGGAAAAAAAAACAACTAACTACTTTTCTCTAGCACTTTGATACACTCCTCTCATATCTGTCACCCTAATGAGTTATTAGTTCCCACTGAATGAACAGTTTGTTTTTTCTTGTCTTTTAAAAATGAGATAAATGGATAAAATTACAGAAAAGCCCTTATGTTTAAAACAGAAATCAAGGGATATAATTATTTGAAATAATTTTATTTGCCAAATTGTTGTTAGATATTATACCCACATTACATCTCATTTTAAATTTATGTAAATGTTCCTCTCCCCTGTGGCTGTATAAAACATATCATAGAGGAAGGTGACTGAAGACAGTGGAAAACGCTTATAAAAAATCGCTTATAAAAGAAATAGCAAAAACTTTCTTCCTTCCTCTCACCTCTCCACAGTCCTCTAAATATAGTCAGCTTCATGTCATGTTAGGAAGAAACTTAAAGACTTAAAGACAGGAGGGAAGGGAAAGAGAGAAGAGTAGTGTACTCTCAGATTTGAAATACGGATGCATATTTTTATGCCCTGTCGTGTCAGGTCTACATCAAAAAAAGATGGACATGACCTGTACCCCAACACACGAGCAGGAGCTGTAGAGTAATTGGAGTGGCTAAAAATCTTGGTCTGTGTGAATGTAGTAGCTGATCCTCAGCAGCGTGGTACAAGCCATTGTGATATTCGGGGTTGGACATCACCCGCTTAAATTAGCAGTTTATCTGAGTCCAAAAGGCTGAAAACAGCTGTGGGGATAAAGGATGATGAATCACATGACATAGAGTAAATGTAGCTGTGATTAATGGAACATTGAAAAACAACAAAAAAAAGAACCAACTGTGGAAAGAGATAACTACCACCACAAAGAGTAAATTATTGTCTAAGGTGATGTAATTAACTCCAAGCCTCCCCATGGCTTGGATGGCCAATTCCAATGAGGCTTGCTATTGTGCCCACAATAATGACAAGGCTGCAGATTCTTAGTTCAAACATTGGGCTATTAAGCTTCAATTTTACCCATTGCAGGGAACTGATAGAGTGTCAAAGTTGAAGATATAGCAATTTGTAATAGTACAATTACAATATAGTGTTGTGACTCATTCAACTAACATTCCCCGTGAGAGGACAATTGGAAGAAAAGCTTAAACACAGTGCTCCGTGATTTATGGGGTCCTTTAAATGTTGAAATTCAAGACTTGCCCATTGATTATACTTTTCACCACTGTATGAAGTCAAAGGAGCTCCCCAAAAGTGTTTTGCTATAGTAGGTGTGATTAAAAGTGGTTCTTTTGATCTTTATCCTTATTTGTTATATTCTGGATGGACAAGTGTTATTTTTCTTGTTCCTTCTAAAGAACTGTTTTAGCCCTGGGAATATTTCATTGGATTACTTGCTCAAAGATACCTTGATTCATAGTATATCATTTTCATCTATTTAGCAAGACAAAAGCTTTATTCAGGTGATTTGCTAGCAATTCCTGCTGCTTCCTTTCTTCAACTTAGAAATGAAGATTTATATGCACCTGAAGGGAATTTGCTGACAACTTAAAAAATTGGAGCATTTCTAAAAATTCAATACTTGAAAACTGGAAAGTGGAGCCAGAATTTTAATTTTCTCCACTGGCTGTGACACTTCAATGGTTATTCTAAGCTGCCCTAAAGAAAAAAAAAAGCTAAATAAGGCACTCCCTATAATTTTCTTTCCTAGTGCAGAAAGAAGTTTTAACTTGCTTGAAATTTTACTATAAAATGTATGTTGGACTTGATTCAGGGGAGTCTTGCATCAGGTTCTGCTGTGGTGACAGATTAACTTCACACTGGCAGCTGTGTCTATTCATGTCTGAGAACTGTAGAATGATCACTGAACTGGAGATCAAAACTGCCAAAATTTGAAAGGCTTCTAGATCAAAACTGAGAGAGTCCAGACAGCTTGATAGTTGCATACTTTCTGGATACATTGGTTTATCACTGTATTTTCCTTCTGACTTGTTTTCCCGTTGTGTCTAATTAAGCATATATATATGTCTATTGTCGTTCTGCTGACGGAGTGCTTGTTGTGTCCTGCACAAAAGTCTAAAAATCTCTTGACGTCTGAAAATACAACTTTGATTAGTTTTATTAAACTTCCTGATTTCAAAATATTCATTTCTTCTAAATGTTTTGCAGCTCTTACAAATCTGAAATACACCTGGGGTAGGCTAAAATAGGATGCCTAAACATTTCTGCAGCCTTTGCTAAGACAGCTTGGAAGTAACTGGCTATGGGTTACATACAGGTTTTTGACCACTAGAGCCAGCATTTTATTTCCTGCTGTCAAGGTTTGAGATGGTAAGATTCTTGAGATGATAGATCTCTCAGGGTACCATTTGTTTGTAAAATACATTGCACAACACGGCCCAATCTCTCATTTGACCTATAGGTATTATAGCTGTATAAACAGAAGATCAAGAGTAATCACTCTAGCTAATTAAAACTATGAACTGATGTAGCTTTTAAAACAATCCTTAGGGAAGCCAGGGTTTCATTCGTGCCATTCATAACATTCTTTCCCTTCTGTACTTCATGCCACATACAAAGTGGTAGTATACAGTTTAAACTATAATATATAAAAGAAAAAAATATTGCTAAAATAACTAAGAAAAACTAATAATTAACGCTATTTTTAGAGCCACTGCCACATGTTTATTTTTATATCATATTATACATTACCTGTTTCAGAGAAACAGATAGTGATAGAAATCAAAAAAGGATTTTACTGCTATTCCAACATAGTCATGCAAGCCAGGATCAGAAATACTCCAATAACTCTTTTGCTGAAGTAGAAAACTGATAATTCAATGCTCGCTCACAGTTTTAGAATTATTCATGTAAAAATTATGCCAGTATAAGTTTTAATATTTGATGAAGCTTTTATGTTGAAAAATAAAATGTGGAAATTCTGAATCAAAGTATTTCTGATTTGTACTTTAAACGAACAAGCTAAACTTGATATAAATGCCTGGCTTTAAAAAGCTCTCAGGATTGCATCAGTGACACTTCAGTCAGTCATCCATGGTCAACTTGAGTTTGATATCCAGTGCTGAACAGGAAGGGAGTGCTTGCACAAGGCATTGTTTAGTTTTGCTTATAACTGCAGGATTCTCATTAGGAGAAAAATTCATTACCAGTAAACAGTTTACTTGCTCACGTTCTTCACTTCAGCTTTCTGCATTATTAATAAGGAGTAGATAATAAGCGTGATTCATGAAGGACTAAACCAGCCAGTCCATAGCAGAATGGTGCGGGCAATATTATGGCAGGTAGCCACCATGTTGGATGTGGAAATGGAATTGCCATAAGTGTTTTTCCTTAAGCAAAAGTGAAATATGACTTCCCATTACAAGATTAACCTGCTACAGATACTTTGCTTATAAATATTAAAAGGAAACAATGCTAGCTGGAAATCTAGTACAGTAGTAGCTGGTTAAAACCCAGTGAGCTGGATTCATCATGGAAAAAAATTAAGAATGCTACTGTATTTTTCAAATGATGGATTGGATGGTTTCATAAATTCCTATGTTTCATATAGTACATGCCTAACAGAAAGGTCACAAATGACCTTTCAAATGTCTTTAAAAATATGTTCCAGTTGCCGGTCATTCTTAAAAGCTTTCTCAGTGTTACGTCCCCAAACTAAAACCCTGGCTCAGTGATAATTACTATTTAGCAGCCATTCTGTGTTTTGCAAGCGATACTGACAACCTGCTAAGAGTGCTCTTAATTTTCTCCCCCCTCTCTCTCTCCCCACAGATCCAGATGTCCAGCTGCTACTGAGAATGAGGCCCAGAACCTGAGGTTAAGCAAGGAGCCAGTTCTAATCATAGTCATTGATAATAGAGAGGCAAAAACCAGACAGACGAGCTGAATGTGGGATGTACCATTTAGATATTCTCTCTTTATACTATCTTATGCTCTGAAGGATTTCAAAGCACCAGTAAAAAAAAGCACTACAACTCACACTGAAATAGACGCTCCTCTCTGGTGAAAGCCACACACCAAGAATCCTGGGTTTTGACAGCATATTATTAAGGAGCTTCACCTCCTTTTTCTACTTATCAGTCTGCTTTTGAAACTCTTTGTGTGCAATGATCAATATAATCAATAAAGCACTAGTGCTCTGCTCACATGCTGTTATTCACATATGAAAATTAATGGGCTCAACAGTAACAGGAAGATAGCAAAGCTTCCAGTTTTCACCTCATCCTTAGCTGTTTAAGTAATTTAATTTCACAAAAATTGGAACCACAGAAACTGTCTGAAGGGGCTGCTGGAGGTCATCTAGTCCAACCATCTCCTTGAAGCACAACTATCACAAAACTGAGAACAGGGCACCAAAGTACATGTCTAGATGAATCTTGAAGACTTTCAATGATGAAGGGTAACTTAAAGTGCATTCCTTTAATTATAAAATAGTACATCGTTATTTTACTTTTCAAACATCATCTTACATTAAACTGAACTCCTGGTTCACCGAGAAGAGGGTTCCTTCTGTAAAGTCTTTGGGTGAATTGACTTGAGGTTCATACAATAAAACCTGACGTTTCAGCTTTGGAAATGCTACAAGAGACTACAGAGAAAAGGGAAGGGGAAAGAATGAAAATAAACCACCAGACTTTCTAAATGGAAACAATTACTTTTTAAGAACATAGTTCACTGTTGCGCAGACTGTAGTGAGGGAAACCGTGTAGGCTTGTTGGGAGCTGCCAAGAGGGCAACACGAAGAAACTAGTAAAAGCAGAGAAGGGACACAATTTACCAAATCCTTCTGAAATGGGTTAGCTTAAGTAAAATCATACAAAGAAGTAAAATACACGAACTCACTCACAGTTACAGAAGCGGTGTTAAGTTTGATTTATGTGATTTCTCTCTTTATTCTTGAGCTAAATAATTAAAAGTCTGATAGAGCAAACACTGACGTGATTTTTAAACAACATACATTATCATCAGGTGCCACCGATTTTCTAGAATTAGAGGTGTCCCACTCCACAATCATAACTGTGTGCCTTAGAGAGCATGTGGTCAAAAAGGTCTTGCTGTTTCCAAAAGCTTAAGTTAGGTAATACTGGGTAGAGAGAACGTGTTAATGTAAAGGCAGTGTGAGCTCAACAGTAGTGCAACAAGCCAGCATTACAACTGATTAATTAGGAAGAACAGTGTTCGCATTTGGGTTTCAAAGTATTATCTAGCAGCACTTTAAAAATACTAATCCAGTATCTCAGAGCACAAAAATCAAGAAGGAATCTGTTTCAAGAGAAAGGGAAATACCCATAAAGTCCTCCTAAGTTCTGCATCAGGGAGTTCAGTTGCCAGTTTAAGATTTTCAAAGCTGATCTTCTCTCTAGGTCTTTGGTTCCATGCAAACAGCACAGCTAACTGAAATGTTGTTACCTCCAAGTCATACTGGCCAACCTCATTCTTAAAGGTTATCTGTGAAAAGAATGACAATTTTACTTCTCTAAGTCCTTCTGTATCACAAACTTTCTTAACTAATGTAAATAGGCAGAAAGTGCAGTCATTGAGATTGATACACTGAAACCTCTACACTCACAATTCCATTGGACATGAGATGGTGCCAGTGCAGTTTTCTACCACTGTGATTCTTTTTATAAAATTCTTCAACTTCTGGGATGAGATCTTCTAACTCCGTGGGCAGCGAGACAAACACTTTTTCAGAACTTCGGGACCAGGCGCCAGCATTTAAAATTTTAATATTCACAGAGTCAGCTGTAAACCAATATTGAATTATATGAATTTCCAGGTAAAACAGATAGATAAAGAAAAAGCAATTTTTCCCTACCCTAAATACAATTATGGAGGACTGAATTTTTAGAAAGTAGCATGGTGGCTGTCTACTTAAATATTAAGGTACTCTATTTATGCACCACTGGCTTTCTGCCAGCAACACTAATTGAAATCTCTGGGTTTTTTTTTTTGCTTGCCTCTGCAGAGCTCCTTAAACCCTGGTGCAGCATTAGAGCTGATGCTTGTAAGCACTACTCAAGGGTTTTCAGCAGCAGCAGGTCCAAAACTGGATGTTCTTCAGCCTCTCTCATCAGTGAAATTTAATCTCAGAAAGTGATTTAAGCTCTTCATAGCATGCATCTAGCTCTCCTGCTGGCAGACAGAGCAGGAGCACAGCATGAAGCGCTCACAAAGAACGAGGAGGGCATAAAAGAAGTGGGTGGTTCAGGCAGTCACCTAGTGAATGCTACCGATTCAAGCCCCTGCTTGGAACTGAGCTACGGGAGTAGGACGTCTGTATCTACAAGATTGCTTATAATGAAAACCCACATCAACTTACAGAATGATACAGCTGCAGTGTCAACTGCAAGAGCAAGCAGAGCCTACAGATACTTCCAGTCTAGGGGTAACAGTGCCCTGAAGACTATATTCAACCTGCAGTTGATATAATTTTTAGCTCAAGATTCAAGAGAATTATTTCTCACTAAAAGAAATGAAAAATAGCAAATAATTTGAAAACAATACCTGGTAAAGCAAGTTTATTATTTTTGTGCATTTCTTTGAAGGCCTGGTTCAAGTCCTCAGACACTTTGATATCCTGGAACATTCTAGCCAGCTTGTTTACATAGTCTGCTGGCATTCCTACTTCCTGTATAAACAAACAGAACACTAAACTATGACATAGACAACTATGATCAAAAAAGCTTTATTTTTAAAATAATAAACTCAAAAAACCAAAGAGCATTAAAGTACACAGGTATTATCACTTTACAGTAACAGTTAATCTGCAAAGCAATAGAAAGGTTTTTTGCATGGATCATAAGTGGTTACCCCTTAAAGGCATATGATGATTCCTTCAAAGAAATCCAAGTGCTGAAGAACATACGCATGCATTAGGGAAAGAGTGAATTCTGAGATCTGAAGGAATGTTTAAGGCATGCAAATAATATTCTATTCTACACAAAATTTCACAATTAGAGCACATCTCAAATTATTTACATACCTAAACAAGTACACTGCATTTTGTTCATCTGCATATGGAATATATGAAGCTTTCAGATAATCGTATCTGAATTACCACCATTAGGATCAACATTTCTCTTACAAAAAGCTAAATTGTTTTAATTGCACAAAGTACTGAAATAAAAAAAAAAGCAGCCTGCAATTTAAGGCAGAACTCACCTAAGCCAGAAGGATATCTAAGTTTGAGTGGGAATTGATACCACAAGCAAGAGGCACAACCAAAGAAAGAAAGATATCAGGCTACTTACTCTGAGCCATTCCACCATGTTCTCCTCAATTTCACTATCAGCCGATATATCCAATATCAGGCGTCTTGTTAAGTGAGCTTTGTGATATCGCATGAAAACATCTTTATTCTGCACATATTTAAGTACCAGAAGCTGTCAAAAAAAAAAGTAGATTTTGATAAATTTATTTGCATTGTCAATCAGACAAGTCTTAGAATGCTGATCTAACGCCAGTGCAGACTATGAAGTAGAAAAAGGCTACTTGACATTGCCTGAGGAGCACCTGGGTTAATGCTATCACACGGGCATCAGCTATGAATTTTTCATAAAATCACACCTCCAATGTCTTTATTTGTCAACCATTAGGAACCTTCTCT
>JAOXNG010000026.1:55232881-55253541 GCA_028566535.1 Scolopax minor | reverse complement strand
CAAGAGGCCCCAGCCTATCAAACAGGAAGAACTGTGTGACCTTGAAGATGGGAACAATGGGAAGAGGATGAAATTCAGTTGTGCCAAATGTAAGGTTTGGCACATAAGGCCAAAGTGTCAGAGTCTCTGGGAAAACGGAAAGTCTCAAGCGCCTTGGCTGATCTCAGGGGTACTACCAAATGGCAGCACAGCACGGCCGTGGAAAGAGGCTGTATCAAGTATTTCCAACATGAAAAGTGTTGACGATGGAGAACAAGCCCTGATGGACCCCGAGAGGAGGCTGCACGCAGCTTTATTCACCTCTACTTGAGAAATACGAATTGCGACTGGAGCAAGCTTAACTCAGTGTTGGTGGGGGGCTGGAGACCCCACTTAACAACAGGAAACTGAAAGGGATTGCCTTGTTCAGCCTAACAACATTAGAGGTTAGGGAGGACACGATTGGCCTATAAATATCTTGTGTTAAACTTAAAACAATGTTGGCACAAGGACAAATGGATACAAATGGCCATGAGTACATTTAGCCTGGAAACGGGAGGAAGGTTTCTGACCATCGGAGCAGAGAGGCTGGGGAGCAGCAAGAAACCCTGTTTGCTGAAGGGCACTGTGATGTCAGGTTTTGAATCGCACATTTGACATGGTTGCTTGAGGTGATTTGGTGATGCAGGATGTGCTTTCCCTTCTAAATCCCCATTGTGGGCAAGATTTTGGCTCCTTCCTGCTCCTACAGGTGCCCTAATTCATCCACAGAAAGAGGCAGCACTATTGGTCCCCTGAATACCTGGCATAATCTAACTCTTCATTGGTTAGTAGCAATTATTTCAATTTCATGCATATCTCATAGAATAAACTGGAGACTTACATCAGTAACCAGGCTGGGGTTTTTGTTGCTTGTTGGGGTTTTTTTATAGTTAATACTTTGTACTTATATAGCATCTTTCATCTTTCAAAGTGCTTTGCATACATTAATTATTTAATTTTCCCCATACCCCCTTTGATCTAGGCAAGCAAGACAATGCTCAGTTTACAAGTGGGGAAAGCAAAGAACAAATCCTTGCTGCTAGGTTCATCCTGATCTTTTGGAGCAAATTAAGTGTTACTTTAGTTTATTTCAGATGTCAGGCACACCTAGAAGCTGAAATTCCTCCCATGTGAAGATGGCCTGGAAACATCTTAGGCACTGAGAGCTTAGGAAGGCATTTTTTGTAAGAGTTGCTGTATCAGCTCTCTGCTGCATGTTTGACAAATCTCTTGTGTAAGGACATTCTCAAAAGGCTAGTTAAGCTAGCTTACAGCTGTTTTGTGCCACTGGAGAAGGTCTAAGGATTTCTGAGATTACCACCACGTGGACTTGAATGTAAACCCATACAATACTCTTTCCAGCCTCCTGTTTCTAGTGTACGTTAATAAAAATTTAATATCTTTTAAAAACAAAATAATATTTCAGTAATACCCAAATATACAATGATAGCTCAAAATGCTTTGTTGAACACCGGAGAAAATTAATACCACTTCCATCCCCAGACCTTAAATTCCCAATAAGTTATCATTCAGAACTGCATCACAATTCATGATGTCACCTACTTTGCTCGCTGTCTTCAAACAAATGACTGTACAGCCTAAAAATGTGCTATAACAGTACTTAAGTAAAGTTGAAAGCTTGTCAGGATGATTTTTCTACCTTCTTTAAATTTGGGCACTAAAAACAGTGCAAATGTTGTTCCAGCAGAGTAACTGCTGTCCTGGCCTTATTATTTCTTGAGCTTCATCCCAGTGTTTCTCCACCCTAAGAATTAACTTTTCTCCCTAATATTTCGCCTAAATTCTCTTTCCTGTTAAACTAGCTGTCTTTTTGTCTTATACAGAGTGAAGAAGGCAAGATGGTCTTTCACAAGTGTTGTCCATGCCAAGTCCTCCTTTTTATCACAGCCTGATGATGAGAGTGACTTTCTGTACTGGTCTTTATATTCTTTATAATCTCATTCACAGTTCCTGGATGAGGCAATCATTGATTGACAATTTAAACATGACTGAGGCAAAGTAACAGGAAAAAATGTGTACAGATATAATTATGTTTTTAAAAAAAAGAGGAGTTTAAAAAAAAATAGCGTTGTCTCCTTGCACAGGGGGTGAAGCTATCCTGTACAACAGAAACAGAGTTTTCAAAGATGTGGTTTGCAGGCCATTCTATACTGTCTCATTGCATTGCAGAAAATTATGGCTGTCTTGGGCAGAGCAGTAAAAAAGAACACTGTTCTGAGTGTTGTTTCTTTTATGAGACTAATTGATATAATTCGTAGTCCTCCAACTCATTAAAATATCGTCTGTATCAGAATTGAATGTATATACAGGACTTGAAAATTTAACATGATGCTTTATCAATGTTATAAATAATCAAAATGTGGGAATAATGCAAATGTCACTAACTGTTCAAATACATCATTTATATCCTCAGAGTCCCCGGTGGGTTTCCAGAACTGGGAGGACACATGTTCCCCACATGGCACGTATGCAAACACGTAAGTCCTGACTGTGCCAGGCTGGGATCTGACCCTGGTTAGTGAGTGTGGGGTCCCCATCGAGGGACGTGTTTGTGCTGATAATAGTGTTTGCAGCACTCACATGAGACAGGCGATGCCTTCAGCCACTTTCTGCTGCTGGGATATAGATTGGGTTTGGATGGATATCTCAATCTCATAAAGCATGCAGAGGCTTGGTAACATAACATAACACTGGCTAATCCATTTCAGGTAATCAGCCTCCTTCACCCATGGGAAGGAGTCTGTATTTCTCAGAAGGAGAAATGTATTCCAGGAGATGAAGCATTTTGCAATGTTCAGCAGTGGTAGGTTGTCCAAGATGGGCTGGCTGGAATAACCCTCTGGCAGGGTCCTACCCTACCTGGGTCTCAGTGGCAAAATGAGCTGTCCTGTTCACCGTGTAGCCTATCAGCTTGGACACCAAAAGAGGAAGAATTGCACAAATATTTATAACAAATGAAAATTGCAAAGGAATAGGATGGGCAGCTGAGGCATGCCATGTCTTCAAGTCCCTGGCTAAATCTTTCTAAGCTTCTATCAGAATTTTTAGCAATCATCTGGGTTATTCTCCTTGTGGATCTAGTCTGAGATCACCAGTGCTTCATCTGCTCCCGTGCAGAAAAATGAGTGAGATGGGTTTGTCATGCATTGCTCAGCTCTGTCACAGCATCAGCTTCAGGGATTTCAGGGAAATTACCTAAGGCAGGCTCAGAGCAGCACAGGAGTGAGTGAGGTCTGGTGAGGGGATCACAGGGCACAATACTCAGCCTAATACTTTTGATTTTGGTCAGCGTGGCATTTATGTCACTGTGCTGCATTTGAACTACACGCAGGACCATATTAAGATGTTTATGCTTCGTTTTCATGTTAAAATGTAATAGAAAATCACCGGCTGCAGAAAGCCAGCATGGAATCTGACTCCAGAAAATTTATTGCTGTAGAAAAGATGTCCATTTTAAATAAAACCTTATTTACCTTAGAAGATAACTAGACCACTAAAAAAAATTTGTGCACTAAACAATGGCCAAAATATTCTTCTATTGGGTGCAGCTTGCTCAATGAATCCCATTCAAATTTATCCTTCTCTTTTTGTATTATCTACATGCAGCCAAATATTCTGATTGTTTACCTGCTTATTTCACAAACAAGTCCTTTTATTTATCGTGCACATCAGTGTGTTTATTCTTCTAAATATTTAGAATCCCTCAACCTTTTTCTTCTGTATGCTATTCCCCTAAAAATGGCCCTTTTGTGTTTTTTGAAGCAGCTAGACTCGCACACTATCTGTACAAAGAAACTTGTCTGACTGATTGTCGTGTAGTGAGTGTAGGGTGAAAATTAGCTTGCCAACACATTGCATTTAATAAATACCAAGTTTTTACTGTTCTAAAGTTTTTTCAGGGCTACTTGTACACAACATTGAAGAGGACCATTGAGAAGTAGTGGAATTTTGCTGTTAGCATTGTCACTTCAAAACAGTTTCATTTTTAACACAGCTGTCTGAAGTAGGCATCCTCTAGCACTCCCTCACATATCCACTGCTTAAGTGTATTTACTTGAACCTCAACCTCAGGGAAAATAAAAAAACTCAGATGTAAAAGACTAGTTAAAGATCACGAAATTTCGATTAGCTGAAATGTCTGTAAAAATCCATAAACAAGCAGTTAACTGTACGATGAATGTTTAACTGACCAATGTCTTTTCCTTTAACACAGGGTATACAAAAAAACCAAACTCAAACCAAAAATGCCCAGCTTGGGTAAGAAGTCTTATTCTCTGAGGGCTGTGACTCATTAAACTTTAGGACCATTGAATAGGACTTTCTTGTTTTATAGTAGCTGAGATGTTGGTGAAATTTTTCTTGCATTTTGGTGTTCAAAAATAGTTGCAGCACTTGTACAAAGACTAAGGTTACTAAACAACATTTCTTTTTTACATTTGCTAACTTAAAGGTCAACTGGCACGTCTCATTGATTTCTTTTTTTCCAGATACTGTAGTTAAACAAGTTCTACAAATAAATTTATTACAGGTGATTCATTGAATGCTTGCAGCAGCACAGTAGAGTTTAATTTTGAATGCAATCAATAGGCCTCCATATTTCCAAAACAATGCACAGCTAAAATAACTTTGATACATACAGAGTGGAACTCATGGTCACTGACATTTTCAGTCAATACTGTTTTTGAAAAACAACAAACAATATGTTTTGAGTCAACTACAGATTCATTGTTCTTGTGGTAAAAAGGTAACTACTTCAGAAATAATAATAAAAAAAAAAAAGTCAGGAAAACAAATACTCCTCCCTCACCCCCATAACAAAAAAGAAATGTTGCAATAATGTTTATTTCTTGTGGAGCAAGTAATAAGCAGCAGTAAAAAGCAGCAAAGAGCGGTGGCCAAAATTGCTTATGGTAATATCTTGAAAGCACTCTGCTCATTTCCCTCTTGGTTTTCTGCAGCTGCATAGCATTTTTACATTGGATTTTTTTCCCTCTTCAATGGTTAATCAACTGAATAATTTTTAAAAACTCTTCCTTGGAAAATAACTTATATATTATATATATATATGAATATTTAATCTTCCGTTTGAAGGAAGTTGATATAATATGAGTATTTTAGCTTCTGCTTTGATCTTCTACTTCAAGGCTGGCAATCAGAGCCGCCTTTTTATAGAAATCGGTTTAAAGGGGAAAGGTGAGCAACTTCTGAATATACAGTTGAAAATATTTAGGGATTCCTTGAAGTTCAATCTGACTTAAAAGTTAGCTTTGCTTCAAGTAGGAGGTTGGATCTGGTGATCTCCAAAGCTTCTTTCTAACCTAAATAATTTTATGATCCTGAACGATGCTCTTCAGCTGAAGGACTCAAAGACTCTAAAGTAAAAGTGATATCAAAGAGACACCAGGAATACAATGTTTAAAAGTTTATCTTATTTCTTCAGATATTCTTTAAAAGACAGTAGCTGCCTCTTTAGTTGCCCTTATGCATGGAAAAGCAACATAATCCCAAATCCCTCTGTCTCTTGTACAGTTGAGGAAAGGGAAGTTGGTTTCAATTTAAAAAAATTTTGGAAAACTCCAGCTTTGCTTTAACACCATGGACTGTCCTTGCTGTATAAATTATTATATAGGAAATATAAAAAAAAATTTCCATTGTTTGTTAATCTCATGGGGAACACCACAGATGGCTTTCTTCCAGATGTCATCACCTATTGTGAGTTTTGCAACTTTGAATATGAAATGTTTCTTGTCATAAATTGACAGGTTTTGTTCCACCCTAATCCCACAAGGCTCTTCTAAAGAAAAAGGAAATGTAACAATCAAATTGCATGATAGGAAGTGACAGGTTGATTTGTAGCATTTAAAAGACGGCTGCTATTATTATTAGACAATTTGATAGAGTGGAAAAATATAATTGTCTGTTCTACCAACACTTTAGTACAGTTTCAGTAACCAAGCTGTATTTCACATATATTTTATTCATCGGGACTTTTGTCCTTACTTCCAGAACTTATGTCAGAACATTTTTGTAGCTGTTTCTTAAAATCCTCCAAATTTTCACACTGTGTTGCCATTCAGTCAAATATGTTGGGAAAGCCCTGTTTTAGATTTAATGTTAAATGGTGTATACTTAGTTACTGTCTTTTCAAATGTGGCTGTATCACAACTCATTTAGTTCCATTCGTCATAATCTAACGCCTTTTCTGTTATGAGGTATTTGGTTCCCCTGAGCCTGGATAAGTAGCTGAAAAGTGAGTCTCCTTGGCATGTTCTACAGATTACTGAGTGAAGAATTTCAGGGCTAAATTACTTAGCCTTCAGATTTTAATATGGGAACAACTTCTGAATTTCCATGATTTTGGGAACTGACCTGCTGCCAAGCTATGGCATAAAACATGCCAAGAAAAGAAGATATGGGCCATTCAGCACACACACAACATCTTTCTAAATCCCTTCCCTAAAAGGGAAGAAATTACATGTGATACGTGAGTCGGTCCAAGCTATCCAAAGCAGTGAAGGAAAAAAAAATCAGTAAGAAAGAACCACCTGGCTTTATATGTTGTGCATCTCTTTTCTCAGAAATTACATCTATTAGTAGGCAGTAAGATAAATTCACTCTTGTGGATGTCTCTTTTCACTGCAAAGGAAGTCTGAGGATTTTTATGGTTTATGCCACATTGTTTCCTTGATTTACTTAGAATTACGTTGGTTTTTCTGGAACACATTTACCATTAAAACATACCCGTTTAGCCCTCGTTGCTGAAGTACAAACACCAAAGTGCATTGCTGGTCCTCTTGTTTCTCTGCTGTTCTCATTCTGCCTTTGACCCTTTTGGAATAAACTGAATTGTGTAAAAACAATGTGGACAGTCACTTCTCAGGCTTCAATTTCACTTTAAAAAAACAAGCAACAAATGCTGAAAGATCTGACAAATAGAGGGAACAACCTTTTAGCCATTTTTAATCCAATAGAGGACTTTGGATCACTGCATAACTAAAACAGTGAAGGATGACTGAAGTTTCATTTTCCAAATCAATCATTTTCCTTTATAGGTTAAAAAAGACAATTTCTTGTCTCACTGATAAATGGCCAAATATCTCCCAGAAGTTATAACATTTCCCAATGTTCAATTAATCTTCTTGTACGGAATGTATTTACTCTAATAGACAGCAAAAGAGAGAGAAGCAAGACCTGGGAACAGAAAAATATAACATGTTATCATTGGAAGAAAGGGCACATTGCTGCAAAACACAACATTCTCCAGAAGTAAAATGCTGCCACATTTACAAAAGGGCCAATTGCTAAATAGGTTTTCCCACATTTCTTCAAATGGATTAAACTTGTATTCCACATTTACATAATAAATACATGCCAATTATCAGTCCATAGAAATGGTTGTTACCAATTACTACACAAAAACAACCAAGACACGAGGCCCAAAATGCATATGCCATGTGTATGCAAATTATCACTTGGCTTAGGAGCCGGAGAGACAGCACACCTTGAGAAAGAACCCCCCCAAGAAAGGGAATCTATTGTCATCAGACCAACTATTGCCAGCAGCTGGCTTAGATGTTGTAACTACCTCTCTTCTTTGACTGTGCAGCATGCCTTGGAACCCTGGAGAGCAGGTGGCTTGAATTTCTCATTAAACCGTTGTAGGTAGAACAACAGTGAGAGCTAAGGCACAGCTAATGGAATGTGGCCCTTCATCTCTTCCTGCCATCCACAGGCAGCCTCCAGGAAAGCTGTGAAGTGCATTCACTTCTCCTAAGTGCTAATTACATTTCTCAGCTGCGACGAGGTAAGTGTCTTGCAAATCCCAAATAAAGTTATGTGAGATACTCACCCAACGTGGATTATAAATGTCGAATAAATCAGGGAACTTTTGGATATATTTGCATAAGTCTGCAAAGTTTGGCTACAAAGAAATACTTCATTATTCAGCAGCTGTGGCTGTAATCTCTGCAGTGATTTTATTATAACTTATAGCCTTCTAAGCTATTAATATGAGTGGTGCAACCACAAGGAGGGTAAATGGTTAGACATAAGACAAACAGCATGACAATAGCTCCATTTTGAAAAAAAAATCCCAGAGATATTTTGCAACCCTTTTTGCTGTCTGTTTGGTTAGTTGGTTGGTTTTTAATTAGGCTAATAATAGAGGTATCATTAAAGTAGGACTTGTTTGAAAAGACCACAGTCCACAATAAAATGTGCTTATTCTTGTCAGAGATGTGCAAATGTGTTGTAGCACTTTCGGTTCCGATCCACGTGACCACCAGGCATTTTTATCTGATCTCTAGAATTAATACCAGAAAAGTGAGGTCCATGTGCCATGTATATGTTGACTTTGAAGTAAAATTATTTCATAAGTAACTTTTCTAGGAAGAAAAATGTCAAAAAATGAATGTGTGGGAAAATTAGTAAAGCACGAGAAGAAGAAAAACTGGCCTGAAATGGGAATTCCTCTGGGTTTTTTTCCTATCCTGGGCTACAGTGTTAATATTGTGTCTTTTTCTTCTCTTCTTAAATTTCTCAATTTCCACTGCAGCAACACAATCCAATTTTTCCAATACCTTGTGTTGTGAACACTGCAGAAAATGTTGTGAAGAATAGAGTTTTACCGTAAAAGATTGATGATTGATGGGGTCTGGAAATTATAAATCTGTTTTAAACTCTGTTAAGTCCCTACCAACTGTGTGACAGGAGTGTTTTGTGAGAAGGAACATTTAAATAGGTAAAACTAGATTTCCCCGTCATCTCTGTCCCTTGAGTGATAACTCAGGCTACAATGCAGTTGCTTTACATTACCCACTTAAATGGAAGAGAATTCTCTTCAGTGAGGTAATTAGTGTGGTAAGTCAGGGCAGACTGCAAAGCAGACATCAGACTGGATGATCACAGTGTTACCCCTGGTTCTCCTGGACCTGAATGTGGTTTCATTTCAAGATGGTAAAATACCGCCTCTGCTCTTCAGGGGCAGAGCACAACCAAAGCATTCAAACACACAAAATGAAACTCTTCTGCATCCAGATATAAAGATTTCTAAAGTCTAGGAAGACATGCGACAAAATTAACTGTAATTTCATAATAGTCCATAGAGTCAGTAAAAGCAGAATGATTGAGGACTGTAGAAGTAACACTATAATTTCAGATAATGTTTCCACTCCAAAGTGCCATTTTCAGAGCTAAAACACCAGCCACCCGAGAAACATGAAATTGTTCTCACATAAGAATATTCTCTAACTCAGAATAAAACACAACAAACTACCTAATTGTATTCAGATCAGGCACTCTCAACAGATGTTATGCATGGGATCAATATCAAAGTGTAGTTACCCTGATACCCCACAACTGTAATTATGATCTAAATAAGTAAAGAATAAAACAAAGCTGAGGACCAGATGGATAGTTCTGTATAAAAGCAATTTCAGATACTCTAATGTGACAATAATGATGAGCCCATCACACTTAAATAGGTTTTGCCAAATAGTTGGGCACCCAGAGGATATGTTTGAAATAACAATCAGGAATCAAAATTATTTTCCAGAAAGCACAGTACTGTGACACATAACATTCCTGATTAGGGTGAGTACTAACTCTTTAAGTAGGTACTAAGTCTTTAAGTACTTCAAAAACAAGAAGCTAAGGGACTAAAGATGGGAAATTCCTAACTTGTCATCATACATGTCTGTGGCAGATTTTAACCCACATACAACAACAAAAACCAAAATATCAACTAAAACCAATCTTTGCTAAAAGCTTCTAAACTTTGGAAGAAGTTGGTACTTCTTTGGTCTGAATGGCAGTTATATGGATGAGTGGAGACATAAGGAGACAGAGAAAAGTATAAAATGGTAAATACTAGACAAAAAATGAGGATGATGATTGCTCCAATTTTTTACAAAGAATATTTTCTAGAAATGAAATGCAATTTATGAATTGCAGTGTAGTTCACAAAGTCTGTCTCAAAGTGGCATCCCTTTATTTCTGTTTTTCATAAAATCTAGCAATCTGCAACGAGCTGCTGAGCATGAACTGTAGGGTACCATAGCATGTCTAGCTATGAAATTTCAACACTGTGGAGGGAGTTGCCTATTGCTAGATATTTCAAAGTGCTCCAGAGGAGGATGTATCTTAAACTCTCTTCTCTTCAAGGCGATTGCCCACAGTATTATTAACCCAATATGACTTTTCTTAATGTATGTTATTTAGTTTGCAGGTTGCTTGCAAAGGGTATATTTAGACTGTTTTCTATAGCCAGCTGGCTGTTTAGATTATGACATATTGCTCTAAATCACTTGTTACATAATTATAGGAAAATACGACTTTTCAAATGACAACAGTAACAAAAATTGGCTAAATCTACCTTTATTTAGGGTGAGATAATCCTTGATTTAGGAAAGTGGTCTGCATTCAGAGGAGAACAAAAGCCCTTCCAGTTCTTTCCATCCCCTCTTATACAGTACCCAGAGCAAGCGAGGCATCTCAACGTGTCCATCCCTTGACCTTCAACAGAGTAGAAGGCTTCTTCATGTCAGACAATTCAAAGTGCTCCAAAGGAGTGCATGCCTAAAAATCTCACTGACTTTTCAAGGTAGACAGCTGCCTTCAAAACACCTCAAATGAATGACCAAACTTCACTTGTGACAGCAGTGCCCACAGTTTTCATGACGTAGAGAAGAGTTTTGTGTTTAAAACATTTGGTCAGGGATCAGAAAACTTGAGTCCTGTTCCTGCCTTACTTGATTCACATACCACCACCTAGAAGTCCTCACATAGAGAACAATTGTTGCAACCTTCCAAAGATCAAAGGAGTTAGTCCAAACTAGAAAACAACAAACAAACAAAAAAGGGGGGGACAAAATCAAGTAAACAGCTATTTAAAGGTATGCTTGAGTACACTACTTTCTCACTGATTGCTCTTGATATAAGTATGCTGCAATCTGCTGTGCTATGTAGAGAGACCCAAGCTAGCTGTAAACTAGCTCTTCTACCACCAACAGTCTGGTCCCAACAGCATGAAGATTTTGGCAGCTTAAGTCATCCTACCTTTTGCTACTAGAAAATAATTTTGCTGGAATGTGAAATTTTTGCTGGAATGTTCTTTTTCATAAGAAGGATTTTTCTCTCCAAAAGTCTGACAAGAACATTGTCAATGCTTTTCCCCTAGTGTTTGATTAAGCCCTGGTGCAAGGAAATCTAAAATCAAGGGAACTGTAGTTCATGGCACTTCTTAGTGTGGGGCTTGAGGCAAGGAAGTGTCAGTTCTGGTCCTGGCTATTCATATATCACAGATAAAAGGGCAAAATACTGTGGTTTTGGCTAGAAATAAGCAGATAGGAACAGCAGGTAGGAAATCCCCATGTTAATGCTGCTGCTTAAACTCTTATGGTCCCCCAAAAATTAAGGCTAATTAAGCCTTGGAGTGACAATTTTGAACTCCTTCAGGATGAAACACAGCAGTTTCAAGCTCACAGATTTAAGCTCATCTGCAGGGTACTGGAGCCTCTTCACTTTTAAGAAAGAGACTTCACACAGGGGTCTGCTGTGTTTTAACTGAACTTTTCTGAATGTCCTAATGTCAACAATCCCTCAGCTAGACAGGAGAATTCACACAGGGAGAAATGCCACCGGGCCGGGGAAGGAAGGCAGCGCCCTGCCTGGCTCAGCGCAGAGCGAGTCTGCTGACGCCACACAGGCACGATGCACTCCACGTCTGATTACACTGCAGCATTCCTGCTGTTTTAATAAGACTTCTCCTCTCAGAAGAAATCACCAACAGCGTCACGTTGTGGAGTGGCTTTCTCACAGCTCTCAACAGTCGAGACTTGTAAATGACTTTCACCAGTGACCTAAATTAAACTCAAAGAGAACCTCACACCCGCAGCTTCAGAGGCCCCCTCTGTGCATGTACAGCTTCACCTGCATCGTCTGGGGCAAGTCGTTTGACTCATCTGAATGTGGAAGTGCCAGCACTAAGTTAATTCCCATAAATAACACATGTATATGGATGCCACTCTTTAAATGTCAGGCTTTGGGCCACCCTGAATAGCACACATAAGGGAGGTGCAAATCAGTGATTTCAAAACCATTCATGTAAAGCAGTACATTTATTTAAAGGCAGAATAATTTATCTAAATAAGATCAGGGTAGAAGAATTATATATTGCACTTAAATCACAACAGGCCTATTGGTACTATCATTCCACAGTCAGATAACTGAGGAAAATTGAAATTCAGATTTTGTCTTCCCCTGTTCCCATGCTATAATAATTTTGATATTGTTCTAAAGTCCTCCCAAATTCTTTTTTTCAAGTGTGGCCTCTTTCACTTACCCTCTTGTTTTCCTGCGTCCTGTCTGCAGGTCCCTTTAGCTCCCTTCCCTTCCACTTTCTTTTCCCCTCCCTTCCCTTATCTTGTTCTATTGTACTTTCAAGAGCCTTTTACCTTATGCCACTGACAATCTGTCTCCTAAGGCACTAAATCAGCACTTCTGGAAGGCGATCCTCCCCTGACTGACTGCTGCTTCTGTAAGTGCCAATTCAGCTCAGCGGGAGGCTGGCGGCCAGATGGCAGCAGCAGGACACTTTTAAAAGCTGGGATTTTTCATTGTCCCCCTGGAAAGGATGGGCTTACAAGACCCGGAGTAGGTGGTTCTGTTTATGTTCTTATATTAAAAATTAATGTTGGGTAAATTTGTTTATTTGGGCTGTTATCAGTGCTGCTTGCCCAAGTCCCGAGCATTTTGATTCATAATATGCTTATCAGAGCCAAAAGTAGCTTTCAGCAGAAACAGACACCATGTGAGATTTTCTTAGCTTTGTGTTTTGTTGGAAGTTCTAATCTCAGACTGTGGCTAAATAGTGTGAACCTGTGAATAACCTGGAGAGAAATTCAGGCTCACCTGTGCTTTGATGTTAGCAAAAGTCACAATTTCCCACTGTTTGCCTGGGGATGGAAGGCAACAGGGCAAGTTGTGACAGCAAACATGGACTTGTTCAGACCTGGGACACCAAAGTGAAACCTGGAGGTGGAGGCTGCAGGCAGGGTGTAGGTAAATCCCAGTGGAAAAATCAGCTCCACCATTGTGGCTCCCTAAAGAAGCCACACATGGGATTAGAAAATTAATCCCACAGACTCCATGGGACCTGAGCGTGCCCTGCTCAGTGAAACTACAGGCCAGTGCTATTCTTGTTGGAAAGGTTTTCATGGATTGTGCCCATGGAGAAAAGTTGCCCTACTCTTGAAATTATTTAGTCATGCTAAAACTGACACTCATTCCCTAGGCTGATCAGTTTGTTTCTAGAGAAGTATTTAAATACTGTAAAAAATACACACTACTTAAGAGTTAATTCTTGGTCCTCTGGTGAGTTCTTTCCAGAGAAGAAATATATGTGCTCTAAGAAGCTGGTAGTGGCATTACCGTGAGAAGGAAATTTCTGATCTCAGGTCTACAAATATAAAAGCTTACGTAAGACTTTTATAGTGTTACAGTGATACTAATCTCTGTTTTATTCCTTGCATGGAAAAAACTGGAAGGCCTTGCAGAACAGTAATGAATGGATTATTTTAGACTGCAATAATGAATTAACTTAATCTGCCTTTATCTAGATTTTGCATATTTTTTGTTGTTTGAGCTTTCAACAGAGGTGATGATTAAATATTCAAAGCAGCATACTGTACTCCAGGCATATTTCAGCCAAGAACTCATGTATGGGGATACTTAGAATTATTCTCTAACCTATTTCCTGCCCACGCAGTTTCCCTGATCCATTGCTCAATCTGTCTTTGCAGCCTTTTGTTCACAATCTTTTTGCTATTGTAAAAACACTCCCTGGTACTAAGACACAACCTCTGTTGTCCCAAGGCATCATTTGAATAGTGAATGCACTTTGGCTCCAAGTCTCAGGTGATTAGGTAAGATCCTTCTGGCCTCTTTGATTTCCTGTAGACTCATTTCAGCAACAAAAATCATGAAATTCTTACTGGAGGTAACTCTGAGATACTCTGTGGTTAGGAAAAGAATATGGTGAAAACAGTGAAAAGAAGACACTGCAAAGTTGTGATGGAGTGATTTGCCAGGGTCAACACTTCCTCCCTTCCTAATCTATATAAACCCAAAGTCCTTTATCTTCACTCACACACAGAATAACTCTCCTACTTTAGCCCAAAGGAAAAAGAAAAAAAATAATATAGCTTCAGGTCAGTGAAGACAAGATCTAAAGTGGTTTTCCTAACCCTTCTAAAGTTTAAATTGTTTTGACACTAAAATGGAACAGTTTAAACAAGAAGAAGTCAAGTACATTTTGACCTTACTTTGAAATTTCAAGATGTTATTACATTTGACTATGCATCAACTTCAAATTAAATTCAACTTATTATTTAATAAATCCCATTTTCCTACGAATTTAGCATGGATGAAAATTATCTTAGTTCTTTGAGCAACAGGGCTTTCCGTAATAGTACTTATTTCTCTGTCCTGGATCCCTTGATGTCCATTCTTCTTTACTGTTACCCTTGCCCTTTTCCCCTTCTCATGCTGACCATATTTTTGTACCACCTATCCAAAAAACTAAGTTTCCTGGGCCAATCTTTTTGAAGACCTCAGCAGTAGACTCAACTGCAAGTCAAGTAGCTGGCATCCAGTAACCAAGGTCAGACCCTTTAAAGCCATCTGAAATTTTATTGGTGGATGCATAATATCAAGCAAAAATCATTGCAGAAATACCCTTAAAAATCTGTTTCTGTTCTCATCTGAGGTTTTTTAAAATGCATTTCCCCTGTGTTGAAGTCAGCTCTCGGTCAAGAAAATGTTAGTCTTTCTTAGAAAGAAAGTATAAGGCAGATTTCTTATAAGGAACGAATATAAGCAAATCCAAAGGCAAGTCAATATTTGAAGGTTTTCCATCTTCTTCTCCCTAGACAGTTCAAGTGTTCTTATCACTTTAATAACAAAGTACTTTACATTAAGTCCTTGATGATCTTCTAATTTGATCAAAACAAACCTGTCTTTAATCCTTTCCCCCATATGTGAGTGAAAATGAGGATGTCTGTACAAGAAGAATTTAACTATTTCATCAGTGGGACAAATTATTGGGTTTGTCAGTGTCCTTTCCACACATAGGCAGCATCTGAATTTTTACTGATTCTTTTAAAACAAAAATATAATTTCTGTTTTCTACAACTTAAGCTTTGTAAAATGGCTTTCAGCTGAGACAAACTTAAGACAGCTTTCCAGTCTTGGAAGTTCATTTGGTAGTATTAGCCTATGCACATAAAACCTGCACAATAATTCCAGAGGCTGGATTGAGAAAGTCAACACTTTACATATAATAAATCATATCCTAGGCTTATGAAGTCATTGGAATTTTTTCCTATTAAATTTATATGATAAGAATGAGTATTTCACTCCATACAAATTTCCAATATTTTAAAATTTTAATTTAAAAATAGTAAAGCCACACCAACAAATATTATTTATGTGTGCACAGGAATAGCCAGAAAAAGAATAGGAATTTTATCACATACAGCAAAGAATTAAATTTTTTATCAGAAAATACCATCAGGAAATGATTACAGCAAAACATTACTTTTGATCCAACTTGGATCACACAAATCTATGGGACCAGATGGGCTACACCAAAGAGTAGACACCTTTAGGCACCTGTATACAAAATCCAGAAGTCCTCCTAGAGTGTGGCTACAATCAGGAGGCAAACTTCATTTGGCCTGAAGTTTCCTCAGCTGCCTGCATGCATGTAGACGTTTGTGCCCCAACATCCTGGAGCCTTGCTTATGCCGGGACTGTGGTGGTGTGCCAAATTTCACCTCCACCGGGCATGGATACACAGAAGACAACCAAGCTCCCACCCACAATGCTAACTGTAGTATGAACAGCAATCAACATCCAAACCCAAAAGTTTAAGAACAATAAACCCCAACAAAAAACAGTGTATAACTGTATTGTGAGGAATAGAAGAGATAAGTAATGTCCATCTTGTGAGTAGATTTTCAAGTCCATGTTGCGCAAGGTCCTTCCCCCTTGCTCTAATCCTACATGAGCTCTTGTACCTCTGGGTTCTTCAGCTCCAAATTAGAGTAAGCTCCACCCTCGAGGGAAATTCATAGACACCCTTTTTCTCTGCTTAACTAACCAATTTCAGTACACTGCTAGGAATTAATCTTTAAAATCTTCACCTCTGTCAGATTTGGTTAAAAGCTCTTAATAAGTAATTAATTGTAAAACACACATACAAGCTTGCACACGCACACACACTCACAGAGAAAGGGGCTGTTGATTCTACTGTGAGTCAGGTGGTATCTATTACATAATAAACACATTTATTTTCTGTGATGACTTACATGGAATCTTTTAATGTAAAGTAATATGCAGCTTGGTGCTGTAATGCTGTGAGTTTCTCATACTGCAAGAGATGGCTGGGATCATGTCTCCACTTTTATTTTTACTGTTTGTCTTAGCCCTCTACAAAGCCAACAACCTTCTCAGCTCCCATTAAAAGTAACTCCTTGCTAAGCTCCATGTTTTCAGTGCAGACTGGCATCTTTAAATGTTGGAGGGAAAAGGGCAGAGAAATCTTAAAAAAAACCAACCCAACTTCAATGTTTATTGACAGATGTTTATTAAAATGTCTTTGTCATCTTCTTAAACAACACTTGTAAATAAAATTTGTAATCTCCCGTGTTTTAAGCCAGCATAGTATTTTCTCCTTTTTTTTTTCCTCAAAATCTCATACTACAATTAATTCAGTATTGAGGTTCTGTTACCCCTGTGGGATGTGCTAAAATGATGGTAGTACAGACAGACCTACTTAGGCTGAATCGGTTTGCAGATCATTTTTATAAATATTAAAAAGAAACCCCTCCAGACTAAGAAAGCAGTGGCACATACGAGTGCTTGTCATTTGCACTGCCTGCCAGTGAAATGTTTTGGTTGCTTAGGCACAACCAGGTGCAAATTAATCAGGTTTGACTGAGCTACATCCTAGCTAAATCCTTATCTTCTGCAACATTGATTTCAAAGCCTACAGTAGTTATTTTCATATATCTTATCATTATTCAAGGCCCTTTGGGGGAGTACCCTAATTTCATAAACATATTATGCTTTTTTGAAAGGAAAAGTGATACATGTGCTGCAGGGGGAACCTTTGTAATTTGTTTTGCTTACAGATATGCTGAGCTACATGAGCTAAAAAAAAAAATTCCCAATGTGCACAATTATTTCCTGGCAAGAAACTGTTATTTTTGTTCAAGTAGATCTAGATCTGATCCTCTGAAACTGTGGGCTATTTTCCCCAAATTTACTCACTGTAGAGCAGAGATCAGAGCTGACTCTCACCCTCTACCCAAATTCCACCCATGATACTTGGGGCAAAGGGAAGAACTGATGTTGGAAAATTACCGTTTTCATTAAAAATGGACAGGAAGTTCTTTGAGCAATGATGAGAGTAATGAACCATAACGCTGCATGGATTTATGTGTCAGGATTGATTGACCTGGTCGCTTAAGAAAACACTAGTTCTCATTCAAGCATCTCTCCAGATATTCTGTTTATTAGACCATCTTCAGTATAGATTCTCCAGTATGCAACAGAAAGCAGGGTTATACTGAGAAATTTCCTTCCATTTAGGCATCTGTAAGATGTTCTTTGCCTCCCCAAATTTCTATTGTCATAAAATTTGGGATTTTTTTTTTTTAATGTATTTGACTGAAATAGGCAATTTGACTGAAACAGGCTTATTGATTCAAAAGGTGGGAGGAAGGGCTGACTCTGACAGATGCAGACAACGTAATAACATAAGCCTGGTTCCCTGAGGAAGAAGAGTCTAATAAAGAAATCTTGTTCTTTCCCAAACCAAGAAAAGAGCTGTCAGTTCTTCTGTTAGAGGTCAGAAACCACAAGCCCTGGATGAGGTGCCAGATAAGCACAGTTGCAAGAGGGAAGGATCCAAGCACTAGATATCATCCCTTGACCAGGAGAATATTTTGAAAACAGAAGGAGGAGAAAGATGAGGGAACCAGGAACAAGAAAGTCACTCAAAAGGTCTGAGATTAGGAAATACTGCAGGTAAGAGTTTCGGTAGGCTGAAGTCAGATATTAAAAAGACAACGAGCTGTGGACAGGGCAAGAATGCTGTATCTGGGAGAGTGGAATGAACAGTGACATTTGGAAGTAATTACACTGAATTTATATGGGACAGAAGTCTTGTTACAGCACACAGTTTGTGACAATAGAGAAAAAATAGAAAATAACAGCGCAGCTAGATGAAGTAGGCAGATGGATGAGCACATTGCTGAAACTACCTAATGCTAACAGGTAGCATTAGGGAATGCTACCTGTTTAAAACTGATGATTGGTTTTGTCATCTGGGGCTAGAGAACCTCTTGCATGGATTTTCGAATGATATAGGGAAAGGGTCATGGCTTTCCTGCTGTGTCCTCTGTATATTACCTTGTAATATCTTTCTTTTTGTTTCATTTCTTATTTATGGATTTTTACTCCTTGCCTCTTATCATGCCCACTGTTCTGTTTCTCTCATTTTTGCTTGTTTTCAATACCTACTGCAGCCTCTCTGTTCATTTCTTGCAAAAACAAACCAAAATGCCACTGAAAATGGAAAAAAACATGGTAAAAGTGCTATTTGATATTATCTTCACTTTCAGATACATTTTTCCTTGCATTTTGATTATAATTTCATTGATTACCATTTCCTGCCTTGCCTGCATCCCCCCCTGATATGAATTTGATCATTGCTCTTCATGTGATTAATATTTAGACAATATGATACAGCACTAGGAATTTGCCTAGGTTTCAAAAATGCTGTTACCATATGACTCACAAGTGCCACATTGATGGCCTTGAAGTTCGGTTGTCTCTTTATGCAGGGGCCAGGTGCTCAATAGGTAGTAGAAGTAAAATCTTCCCAAGGTGTGTTATTGCTGATTTAAATAGCAACTGGCAAAGACCCAACAGCAGGATTCCAAGGAAAAAAAAAAAAAAGAGGAAAAAACTCAACAGCAAACCAAAATTCCTTTTTTCTGTATTCCTTAATAAATCCTTACGATTGTTATTTGACTTTCTCTAGGACACATGCACAAAATGAGTTCTACTTGTTAAATTAAGATTACTCTTGGCCTCTTGATCTTGGCTTGATCTTGTAACTCTCCCTCTCTTTGCTTGCTGATCACGGGAATAAGAAATCTGGATATTCTTACAGTGCTCTCCTGGGTGGTTGGTCTTGTTTATTTAACCTAAATACCACACACCCACCAAAACCTCAAAAAAAAGTCTGGTTGCAGATGCTTGTACTAAGACAAACTCCCACTTTAATAAAGGGAGGATTTGCTTGGGAGAATACAGCAAACTTTACAGGGAGTGATGGTTGACATTAGGACAGGGACAAAGCAATTTGGAGTGCTGGGCAGTCAGTCACAGTTCAGCAAAAGCAGGAGAGTCAGGAAAAGAACTGTGATTTATTTTATTTTATTTGTCTAGCCTGTTCTCTGGGAAGAAGAAAAATGCAGGGTGCATTATTGCAAGTTGATAATATGTTCTTCTGAACAAAGGTTGATGAAGGTTGAGTTTTAAGATGCCCAACAAATGCACAAAGGTCATAACTCATTATCCACACTCCCCTGAGAAATGACTCATCCCATTTTTGTGAGAAAAAAGTAAGAAGATATCTTACTTAAAAAAAACCCCAAACTTTTCTTAAATTAAAAAAAAAAAAGGAAATATTAAAAATGTAATGAAATTAAAGGCAAAGGGCTTAAAATATTAATTGCAGAACCATTTCCTCTTGCTTTATTTTCATGGATCAGGCCCTGTTCCTGAGGAAACAGGAGAAGAAAGGCAGCAGTGGAGAGTCAGTGCTCTCACTTGTCACTGTCAGTGCCTACTGCGTAGGGAAAATGCCACTGTGCCAAGAGCCTCAAGGGGACAAAGTATTCCTAATGGCTGTGAAACTTTGGAAGAAAATAAAAAATATGAAAGAGCAAAAGCTCTGCATAGTGCTTTTGCACTTTGAAGGATTTTCTCAAATGTCTTTGAATCTTTAAAAATAATTTTCAAAGCATTTTGCCAAATACTGCTCTGAACTCTAGAGGATGCAGAATATACCTGGTTTTTGCTTCAATTCTGCAAAGCAGCAAGTGTTCATAAGACTCTGATCTTGCTCAAACCAATATCAGTGGCTCACACACATTGTGTGTGGAAGCCTTGGCTCCGAGAGTAATTGCAGCCATTTTTAGAGAGGTTTCTGCTGGTGTTTAGTGCTTCATGTGGTGTAATTAACAGAGATGAAGTGTCTCAATTAACAAACTTCAAAAAGCTTGGGGTTTGGGTTTTATCCAAGGAAGATCCAATAAGGGTGCCTCCAACACTGGAAGCATCTTAAATATTGTCTAATATCATCAGTGGGGCAGTAATCCCCATAGTAACATGTACTGCTGTAAGGAACCCCCCAGCAGGCACAAATTGCACAACCCTTCCCTCATATAAGTCTCCTCCTAGTCTTCCATCATTGGAAACATGGTCAAACCAGCAAGGAATTGCATGTAATTTTCACTCCTTTACACTCTTTCACCTGCTAAGTA
>JAOXNG010000026.1:55212790-55232781 GCA_028566535.1 Scolopax minor | reverse complement strand
AAATTGATACTGGAGATGGAGAAGTATTGCAGTGTTGCAGTATTGTTCTGTATACAAGCAGACAAAAATTGCCTGCTGGAGATAATTACCCACTCATGTACAATTGAGAAAAACAAATGGCTCTTTCATTAAGTCTGTGATACAATATGCACATTTTCTTTCACTTGTCTCTTAAGCATAGCACATAGAAGATGTATTTTTAAGTTTTGAATCAAATTTAGAGTAGAATATAGTAATGTGAATTCTGTTAAGTTCCCCAGGACTTGCTGATCTGTTCGCTTAGTCATATACAGGTAAAAGCTTGAGTCTTTCAATGTAGCACACATGCTGAGGTACTGAAAGAAAATATAAATTGTGGCAGGAAGTTACCCTTTTAGATGATGTAGTTGTATTCTGAAATGTTGGTTTTCTTTAGACTTTTTTCTTGCCTATAAATCTATAATGATTTTTTTACTTAAGTTTCCAAATTGCAACATTATTGTTGCCTAGACTACAGAGGTTAAAGATTTTCTGGAAACATTCTCTAATTTGGTTGTAAGTTTCCCATCCACGGCCAAGGAGGGCTTGTTCAGCAGAGGCCCCATCTAACATCTCTATTTCTGTATTTAGCCCCTACTGAGATACTTTCAGTTGCCTGCAGTCTACTGTAGACTAAGTTGTGGTGTGGTTTTTTCTTCGCAACCATTTCCTTTAGTAGAAAAAAGAACTATCCTGGGGTCTTGGTTTGGACTAAGTTTCGGATTAAGTGACTCTTTTCACTGATGCAACATGATTGCTACTTCTCTTTGTGTACTTTTTATTTATTTTGACTTTGCTTCGTGAGTTACACCATCTGTGGTACCAGTTCTCCATCTCTTAGCTATAACATGCATCAGTGAACGGACTTAAGCTGTCCCGTTGTGGAAGCAGCTGATTGATGATGAGCTCCCTCAGCAAGCAGTAACTAATAATAAAAATGACCTTACGGGGTGATTTGAGTTAGTAGGAGCAACTGCCTACTGGCTGCAAACATGCAGGGAAAGAAGCATAATATATAAACAAGTTGGAACAGAAGAGATGGTGGGGATGGTGCTACTGTGCCTGGTACCTGCAGCTCACCTTCTTTTGAACTTAAACTACTCATTGCAGGGAGAAAGAAAACCCATTTAAGCAGAGAGAATTAAAAGGATCATCTGCTTAGATAAGTTAAACTTTGTTTATCACTTCTCTGTTCTCACATTTGCATTTTCACCTGAAATTTTTTTTCAATTCAATTCTCTCTGGTTTGCAATTAATCCAAATCTGTATCACGCTCACTTTCCAGTTTGTTGAAGATATGTTCTGATGACCAGTTTGAGGAAAATATTGTATATGGTAGAATTTTATTCCATAAGAATGATTCTGGGAAATGTCCTTGCTTATGCAAAAGATCCTGCTTTTGTTCTCTAACAATTTTTACCTTTTTTTCATCACCTGATAAAGTTTTCACTAGCATAGATACAGCTCAGCTATTCTGTAATATCCTTGAGCCTTTGGTTATATGCTTTGCTGTCTGCAATAATAGTTCGTTAAGTACAGAGCAGTTTTCACTTGTTTATAATAAAATAATTTACATGTGATAAAAATAAGGAAACTGACACTAATGAGGGGGATTTTTACAGCATTGAAAAATTTGGGATTGCCTCTTGTGATTGATATGCGTAGAGTTTCACACCACACAGTTCTGCTTTCTTCAATCACCTGCCAATTATAATACTAAAATGTTAATGATACAGTTAGAGAGTGATATATAGTCGCTGATTTATCAAGTTAGTAGAGAAAATGCAGGTAATTCAAACAGAAGATAATTTTGGAAAGTTAGTTTGCTACTGCCTGTAAGAAGAAACAATGAAACCACTCAGAGATGTGGAAATAGGTTAATTTTGTAATAGCTACAGATGTTCATTGCAATTCGTATCATGAGAATTTTGTTGGAACTTTGTTAGTATCACAGCTTTGAGATTGCTATGAGAATAAGAATTATTCTATTTTCTGTTCTGTTTTAATCTTTGTAGCAGTTATGAGTCATCACAGAATTTCAGTCTTCAGTATATTGCCAGTTTCACGATCACGTCAGAATGCATAACAAAAAGAGAAACCGTGCAAGTTGAATCCACTTATGTGAAAATTTTAAAGAGAATAAATGATCTGCTTATGATAAATTGTGTTTCTACCTGAGACACCTCCTGTGTGCTGGGAGCTCCCGGGGCAGCAGATATGCCTGCAGTACTCCTTGCAGCGATGGCCACCCTGTGTGGTGGGTCCCTCTTCACTCTCCATCTGCCATCATCACTAATGCTGCAAAGCCTCGGTGCGGGACAGTCCTCTCGCAGCGTGCTGCTGGCTGGAGGGATGCTGCCAGGCACCACCAGCACTCTCACCCTGCTCTCAGAACTGAGCCTTATCAGCAGCAAGGCCAACTGATAAACCAAGGCAACACCCGGGGAGGCAGTGTTACGTGCAACTTGGCCACAGGCAGAGAAACACACATGTGTGTGCCCGCACAGACACATTCCTGACAAGCAGAAGTGAGCTGGGAGGGACCTGGAGAGCTCTCAGGGAAGAATTAGGCTTTTAGGAGGAAACCCTTTGCATTCAGCCTCTTCCTCCAGGTAGCAGCGTGCTTCTGGCATCTGACATTCAAGGTGAGGATTGACGAGACCCTGGGCAACCCGTTCAAGTTGGAGGTGTCCCTGTGACTGCAGGGGGGTCGGACTAGATGACCTTTCAAGGTCCCTTCCAGCCCAGCTGATTCTATGATTCTATGATTTTCCCCTCAGCAAAGCCATGTCACTTGCTTTGACTGAATTATTTCTGATTTCACCCAGAGTAAAACAGCCTCTTCTGCTGGGCCATTTATAACTGACCCGTCACAGGGTGCCATATATCCTGCTGCCGGGAGTGAGCACTCATGATTTATTGGGTTTGCCTCTGTTAAGAAATTACTCTAATTCACAGAAAAAGAAAGTTATACTTTTTTTTCATTCTCTCAATTTTTGTCACAGCAGCATCGAAAATAAGGGCTGAAAGGGACTTCTGAAAGTCATCCAGCCCTGGGGCAAAGCCAGGGCAGACTGAGCATTTAAATCCCTTTGGACTCTGCTTGACCCCGGTGTAAGAGCACAGCCACGCTGTCACAACAGCGTAACAATTGCTCTGTAGTAGTCAATTTGAAGGGTTCATCTCACGTAGTATTTCAGGATCTCCAGGGCAGACATCCATCCCTTTGTACCAGTGAAAGTTTCATTCTACTGTGTGTCTGAGAGTAAACATGTCTCCCTCAAAGCTTTTCACTGGAAATGTGCATGTTGGCACGAGACAACAGAAAAGAAACATTCACATCTGTATATGCAGAGTCCTGGTGGTCACAGGGGTGCAGGGGCATCAGGCGCAGCCAGTGTTTGGTCAATGAAGGGTGAGCAGCTATGGGATGAGAGAGGTCTCACCAGAGGGAAAGATGCTCTCCATCCCTTCATCTCAATCAACCCAGACACACCACTCTCTTTTCAGCAATCACCACGCTGCCAAGGGGTTATACCACCAGCAAGATCTATCAAGCAAGGAGGTGATTTCCCTCAATGGCCCATATGGAGAGTTTGGTACCCGTGGTACTAGTGTCTCCAATGCCAAAACATAAATCTACTTCTTCCCACAGTAGGATGAAATAGTTTAAAACAGGCCACTGTGCCCCTGATCAGGTGTGCATCTTCTTTACCATCACCAGGTTTCTAAGCAGATGGATTTCATAGTTTCTAAAATGGCTGTGTGGGAAGCTGTGTGTTACCAACATTAATGCTGTGTGAATTCCATTTTTTGGTCTTTTATTTGTTTTGTCAGTATCCTTAATGCATTCTTGCTTTGGGTCTAGTGTAGTGCCAACAAAAACCTCCAGAAATTTCAGTGAGGACATCTTATCCTGTATTAATTTGCAAGAAGAGCAAGTGTTTTTCAACTGGTGCTTGAACTTTAAAATAAACAAAAAAAAACCCCAACAACTAATCATGGTTTACAGACCTCCTTCGTTAGCCCTATATCTTTCCTCCTTCCTTGGAGGAACGTGGGCTTTGAGTTGGTGAGCACTGTGTGGTGGGAGAGGTGGCATGGCTCTGCTGTGGTGGCTTGGGGGACATCAGGGTAGTGCGTCTTGATGACGCATGTGTTGGTGATCCCAGGAATCTTTCCCTGGAGTTTGTCCAGGGACAAGTCCTTTCTAAGCAACGATTCACTCTTTTCTGAAGTCATGTCTTGCAAAAAGTGGACTCATAGGGAAGGTTATGACATGCGGACACGGGGCAATGTTATGAGGGGACAGTTGCTTGAATCTCTTATCTCTTCATTTAATCCATGGAAACAAACAGTTCAGTCTCAAGTGAAATGTGCTATTGCTTTCCCTCCCTTCTGCAGTTATGGGATCAAGAACATTTGTTTATCTACAATTTTATATCTACACAGAATGTTCAGATCACACTGGTCATTGTATTTACTGCTGGCAATGTGCTGCTGAGAGAGGGGGCTTTGGAGTCCAAAGCACATTGAGCAAAGTATATAAATGTGAGGAGGGGTGAAAAATCCCTAAAGGCATCACTATATATCCCTAAAGGTATAACTATCTACATAAAAATTTAAGCCATTTCAATAAAGTACACACAAATAGTTTGCAGTCTGTCTTGAACCATAGCCGTTCTACTGAGATTTCTAAATAGAATATGATTAATGTTAAAAATAATCCAATAGATGAATTCTGTCTTTTGGATTGTTTTTACCAGGTCAAAGGCCATTATTGCAGTAATTGAATAATCCCACAGACCTTTGCTCCAGACATTCACTATGGAAACTAAGCGACCAGGACTGACTATTCTATTTTCCAATCATCCAGACAGCATTTTAATGGAAAAGTCTGATGCAGTTAAAAGCCCCTCTAAAAGCAGATTATGGGGAAAAAATAGATGCTCAGATGAGATGTAGGCTGGTGATTCACTTCAAAATACTGTAAATGTTAAAGACTCTGATAATCACTTTGGCAGGAATGCAAAGGCATATAAATATGCAAATGCTTTTTTCTCCTTTCATTCTCTAGGCTGAGACACAAAGGGGAGGGCTGTTTTCTTTCCACAAGACCCATGAAAAGCACAGATTTTTAAAGCAGATATCCGAGTATCATTCTGGGATTGTTTTGAGACTATCCAGTGAAAAATATGCTGCTGTTAAAAGTTTTGCTTGTCATATTTATACAACAGTGAACATGGTGATGTTTATTAATTATAGGATAGGATCATCTAATGACTCCAGCTGAGATCGTGACATAGTGTGCCAAGTATTATATACGCATCGGGTGGTGAGGTGTAAACACAGCCAGCCAGGGGCATCTTAACTCTAAGTAGACTTACAAGAGTAAGTCTATCTTATCTGCTTATCTCTATCACTGCTTACTTCACCTGTTTTTACATCCTTGCAAATCCATTGGCTCCAGTTGAGATGACTTAACTCAACTTTGGATGGAAACAAATCAGAGGCAAATTTTATTATTCTTATTTTATATGAGAATGGAGCAAGGAAAATATATATTACCTGTCTAAGTCACGGGACTAATCTATGGATAAGACTTCATTGACTCCAGAAATGGTGTCTTAGATGCATAAGCCTTTTTTTTCCTTCTGTAAGAAACCAGCTAAACTCACTTCAATATGAGTGAGAGTTTGCCAAAATACTCAGAAATTTTTCGGTGATGGGTCTCCAAGACCTTCACCCACCTTGTAGTTTTTGCTTGTGCCCTGACATGACCCCTTGTGGTCCTATCACAACCAAGAAAGATTCTGTAGATCTTGGGAGATCCAGGGAAAGCAGGGAAAGCAATTGCAAAGTGAAATGCATATGTGAGGCATGATCCAAACCTTTGACCATGCAAGGCTGCCAATGCAGCACTCATCAGGCCGGTAACTGAGCCAGACAGACTCGAATGATGTTGCTAAAAACATAATGGAATTCGGTTGCAGAATTTAACCTTTAGAAGTCCAGCAGCTGCTTCACAGGTCCTCTGAGAGGCCAAGCAGTCAGCATTTAAGATCCCAGATTTGAAGCATTGCAGATTCATTTTTTTATGCGTCTTCAATAACCTAAAAAAAGCTAGGTCTGCTGAATAGGTGCAGCTGCATTACCGGGAGAGAACCATTTAAGATCTGGCACAGCAAAGAGCAAATGTTTAAAAGACAAGTCTATCAGTCTTTAATGAGGTTATGTGGGGACTGAGTGGCCATCTCATTATTGAGTAATCCTTAATGCAATGTGCACTGAATCTATAATTAAAGCAGCTTCCACCTTTATCTCACATGAAAAATCTTGATTTCTCCTAGTTCTTGCAAAACGTCTCTCCATTTTAAAGGTGTTTAAAAGCAGAGAAATGTTCTCTGCTCCTTCTTCAAAAAATTCTCTTTCAACCCAGAGTCCTTTCAGGTCTCTTGGGAGTCACCTTGCCTTCTCCAACATTGAAACTTCTCCCACCTGAGCTGTTGTAAAACTCTCCAACAGCAACTGTTGCTGACAAAAGCCACTCAAAGCAAAAAGAAGTACTATATTTCTGGAAATAACAGCTCAGAAGCACTTATTCAGGCTTAATGGCTGCCAAGGTACCCAGAGAGGTAAGAGAAAGGAGGAAGCCTATAGGTCATAAAGGGTAAATTCTCTCAGAGCAAAACTGGCAGGAGTTATGTCATGTCAGACCAAGTCCTCTGATTCTCTTTCTTAGGCAACTGTGCACTTGCAACCCAGAAAGCCAGCCAAATCCTGGGCTGCATCAAAAGAAACGTGGCCAGCAGGTCGAGGGAGGTGATTGTGTCCCTCTACTCCACTCTGGTCAGACCCACCTGGAGTACTGTGTCCAGTTTTGGAGTCCTTTGCACAGGAAAGACATGGACCTGATGGAGTGGGTCCAGAGGAGGTCCACAAAAATGATCAATAGGATGGAGCACCTCTCCTATGAAAAAAGACTGAGAGAGCTGTTCAGCCTGGAGAATAGAAAGCCCTGGGTCGAAAGGCTTATTGCAGCCTTTCAGTACTTACAGGGCAGCTGGAGGCTCCCACACTGCTGGTGTTCCACTGAGGAGTTAGATGACATTACGTGTGTTAGTTCTCTGTGCCGGCTGTGTCCATACTCTTGGGAGCTGGGGTCTACATGAAGTCACATGCATCCATAAGTCTCTATGGGAGGAAAAATGAGCTACCATAGGCAGGAGATAAATGAGTGGATGCCTTTATACAGCAGGGAGAACTGTGATTCTGGAAGCTTTGTGCCTATGCTGCTGTGTATTACTGGGTCAGAAAACCTGCTATTACCCTAGGGAGGCCCAAAGTCCCACTAATTAGCTATTAACACAGTTTCTCCCCAGTCTAGAGGAGGTAACCCCAAAGAAATGCACAAAACTCTGTGATTCATGTCCATAAGGAGGAGGGAGCCAGACTCTTTTCAGTGGTTTCCAGTGAGAGGATGAGGGGTAACGGACATAAATTGGAACATAGGAGGTTCCACTCAAATATGAGAAAAAAATACTTCACAGTGAGGGTGATGGAGCCCTGGAACAGGCTGCCCACAGAGGTCGTGGAGTCCCCTTCTTAGGAGATTTTCAAGACCTGCTTGGATGCAGTCCTGAGTGACATGCTGTAGCTATAGGCAATCCTGCTTCAGTAGGGAGTTGGACTAGATGGTATCTGTGGTTCCTTCCAACTCTAAAAATTCAGTGAAATTCAGTGAAATCAATTGCTCTAAAAAAGTAAGGAAGAATGGGACAGGGACTATATGATACTTGTTTGAGATGCCCCAAAAGGGAAACATCCTGCACTGCACAGAAATGACCAGGTGAGTCTGTAAAGGTTTTGCACAACCTGTGTTCAGGTTCTGCACAAAGAAACAAAAGACCTGATATTTTAAGATATCCCACATGCTTTTAATGGTAAAGATATTTTCCATATCAACACCTCTCAGTTTTGGACCCACACTTTGAAGTAGTTTGAGAGCTCATATGCAATACATAGTAGAAAATATACTTAAATGACTATTTATTTAATGGCTATAATGGCTATTTATAGCTTTGAAAACCTTGCTTCACAACACACTTTTTTTGAGGATTTTCTGGTTTTATATATAATATGCCAGCCATTTTTTATCAATCATAACATTTTTCTTATTTCTAACTCATGCAATTATTATGTCACTTGTACAATAAATATATTTCAGAATAGTTATCAGGGTTTTAATGAAAAGTAAATGCTCAAATTTTCAGATAGAAGTCAAATACCTCTGAAAGCCATTAAGGAATTGAAGCCTAGTGTTGTAGAAAAAGCAAAAAATAAGTCCATGGATGAATTAAGAATTATTTTTCTGCATACACTAACTCGGAATTAAATTACTTTCTGTGTTACCATATAGGTCATATTTTTAGGAAAAATGTCTTTGTATCAAGACAAAAGTAAGTCTGAATGAGATTTTAATATACAGATTTATGTTATTAGCATCTGTGTATACAGCAAAGTTACAAATGAAAAGTGGCACACTGGTTCAGACTGGGCATCCATTCTTCCCTTAACTCTTTTCACCCCTTCCTCAACAACAGTGAGAGTAATATTTATGGAAAATGAATGGGAAACAACTTGTTTCTCACCATTAACTTTCCAAGCTGTGACATGGGAAAGGTGAAAACCTGATTCTGCCTAGACTGTTGCTCAGTTAAGTTAACACTGGCACTTGGGTTGGTAAATTCCTGTTCTGGCTTCCCAGTGCAACCCTGAAGGCACTGGGATAGCCACTCCTGCCAGCCACCTTGTGGGTTGCCACCGTTTCCTTTAATGGCACCCTGCAGTCTCCACACAAAGGGCAGCTTTTGGGGCTCTGAATGCTACAAAATCACTCAAGATGTTCATTCAAAAAGTCTTATGAGGTGAGTGGGCACCTCACCTCTGCGATCTTTCATGTGCTCTCTTCCTTCATCCCACATGCCCAGGGCACCTATTCCTTCATTAAACCAGTTGTGTTATTGCTCAACTGAACCTCGTCCGTGGCTCACCAGAGTCAGACAAGGACCGTGATACAGGGCTTTGGTGGAGGGTAGTTTCTTCATCTGTGATCCCTCTCCCACCACTTCTCCCATTGAGCTATCTGACAGAGCATCACTATGATCAGATGCTGCCCTTGGAGAATAACTTGGGCCACTCAGCTCTGCTCTGCACACTCAGCTACCAAGTGTGCTTTCATGGGGAGTATTAGGAAACTCACAGAAGCAGGCCAGATATAAAGCTCTAAGAACTACGAAGTTTAGTTAGAGACAATTAGAAGATATTGAATAACAAGCATAAATTCGTTACAGTTTGTATTGATTTTGAATATGTTCTCACTTTAGTTAAGATGATTTATGTTGCTGTGAAGTCTGTGGACCAAACACAAGCATCAAGAAACAAATTTACAGTATGTTTTTGTGAATCACTGCTTTCCATTATTTTCACAAATCCTTTGGCTATTTTGTTCCCATTTCAGGTTTACACGTACTGTCTCTTCTGCTGTTTCTTTTATTGTCTTTGGATCTGGCTACCTAGTTGTGTTCCTGTGATTTGTGTTATAATTTTTGCAGATTTTTATTAGTTTTATACAGCTAAGATTCTATTCACAGGTTCAATTTTCAAGCCTTGTTTCTTCTGGACATAAAAAATACCTATGTTTATTCCCTGAAGTTAGATTCTAATAGAGTAATTTATAATAAATGTTATTAAATAAATATGGTGAATTTAACTAGCTGGGAAAAGTTTTATAAGATATTAAGGCACGTTTGACTTATAAAATGAGCTAGTAGGAAAATATTTTTCTTTTTTTTATTCATTATTATGTTATTTATTTTTGAATATGATTTCAAATCAGGCCTAAAATTTAGGTGTTTAGGACTGCAAATCTGATTGGATTACTACTAAGCTACAGACAAATGGAAAATGGTAAAAAGATTCTCTCCTAATAAATAAAATACTTGGTTTTACATGTTCACACAAGGAAGTGTCGTTCCTTGAGGCAGGTTCAGATATTGTTTATATAAGCAGGTATTAGATATGTGTAGGTAAAGACGAAATTGTATTTGATTTCTCATTCTTAACTCATGTTTCACATGGATCCTATTAACTTTGGTCATTTGAAGTGGTTATAAATTGAGCTAATTAAGATTTGTTTTCAGTTGTAGGTAATATATGTGAAATTCAGCAATAACTTTTAAATTCTGAATAATTCTAATTTATTGTTAACAATAGTTTCAATTTCACTAAAGGGCACTGAAAAAATATAGTATGTTCAATTGTTCTCTAAATTTAATAAAAAATTACGTGAGTTAGTAACTGAATACTGCAACAAATTCTGAAAATATTTTTGACCATTTGTGCTTATAAATTGCTCATTATTTACACAATGATTCCTCTATTCAAGTGTTTAATTTGATTGGCTTCAGAAGATGCCTTTTGCCTTTTAAAGGAAAGTGTTTGACTCAGAAATGATAAATATTCTTACATATAAACTTTTCTCCCTATTGAGAGCAACAAAGGATGAGTCTCCAAATGGAAATCATTTTACAATGTATTGTACAGAGAGGCATCCCACTGCAGCTTTACAATTACTGTCTTTCAGGTGAATCATTGAGTGAATTAATAACAAATGAATGGAAATAACAGCCCCTGGGTCAAACATTGATAATGAGACTTTGAATTACACTTAACATGACATAAGCTATTGTGAACCTCTTGTGAGCTAGTTTTTCTTAGTCATTTATTTTTACACGCATGAAAACAGACATTTTCTTTCCTTAACTTAAAATGGGAAGTTCAGCAATCTTCTTTCCTTGATTCTATTGAAAAATGGGATAACCTTTCTGAAAGAATTATAGAGGTAGTTGACATAGTTGTACAAAATAACTTAAATAACTTAATAGTGATTTGTTGATGAAATTCAGTTATGACAAAGTACACTTTAATAACATATTTTAAGTCCTATAAATTATGTTAAATGCACACACCTCAAGATTATTTATATTCTGCTTGTAAATATTTTCCATATCACAACATTATTTGACTTGTCTAGTTTCAATCAAATATTAATTTTATATATATGTGTGATCCTCATGTATCCTTTTGCTTTGTGTAACAAAATTAAGGGATCCTATAAATCAAACCAAAATGGCAAAAGCGTCCTTAATCTAGTTCAGGAATCTTCCCTGTTTTCTGGATTATCTCTATTTCATGATGATCCTTCAGTGATCTATAAAAGTTAATAGACTAGAAAATGGGCTGAGCCATCTGTTCCTGTTGTGATGAGTTCATTAGTCTTTACCTGAAAATTTGAGTGTAGTTCTTAAACAGCTTCACTGTTTGTGACTATATCAGGCTTATCTGTTTGAAAACTGTTTTTGAACCAGTCTAACCAGTATTTCACTTTCTTGTAAAAAGAGTCATATTAAAGTTGTTATTATGCTCAAAATAATCAAGGACATTATGAAGAAGGAAGAGCACTTGCATTAAACAAAACTTACTGAGTGCAGGTTGTCCCTCATGTATTTTAAACAGCCTTTAAACACTTATCTAGTGAGACAAGTTCCTCACTTCTCCTTGATGGTAAATCTTCAGAGAAAGAAATGCTGCTCTACAGATAATAGTGATGCAGCTTTCTCCTTACAATTTGGAAAAAGTCATCCATAACCAGAAAGGACACAGTAATTGAGTTTTAATTAGGGGATGACTTTGAGGGAAGAGAGGTATTCTTTTGTGAAGCAGACGAATTACATGGAGACACAAGAGACAAGTTTCAAAAACCTTTTCAATACCTTCTTTTAAAAATCACTGACCATCCATGAAAGGGGGATTCTAAATGTTTTTTAATTTAACTCCATTACCTTCAAAAGGAACACAACAAATTTCTATGTTCTTAACAGAGAAGAAATTATACCTGTTAACTAGGAGCTCTCCCTTTGTGAAGAATAGGTTAATACATTATTGGTTATTTTTTTTACTTCTAACAAGGACAATCTTTTTCTCTCTCTCTCTGGTGAAGAAATTTTAGCATATGAATATTTTTTATACTTTCTCTTCTGCAGTGCTGGCAGACAACGCATGCTTTCCCCATTACTCACAGTAAGAATAAAGGCTATCACTCCCAGAATCCATCAGGTCTCATGGTCTGACACACAAATCTCACATGTTGGTACTGCAGTAAAGTTTCAGCTCTTCAGATGATGTAGACTTTTGATTAAATGAAAGTGTTAGGGATGTCATGACAGCTGCCCTGTTTGCTTTAGTCATTAGGATAAAAGGTTTTATTTACAATACCAGATGGTGAACTGCTTCGATCTGCTTCTTATGCCTCCATAAGTTTTATAAACCGTTAGTAACTGAAATATAGTTCACTAAAATTTGGGTTTTGTCCAACCTGAATTATTTGATTTTTATGGAATCTTCGTTTGGGAAATTAAAGAGAAATTGTTGGGCTTCAGGTCAGCACCATATTAATCTCTAGTCATACTTTGTATCACTATGAAGCTATATCATAAAGCTCTTCTCATTCATCTTCCTCATGGGTCTGTGCTTTGCTGTTCAAACCTCATTCCCTATGATTCCTCTCAGACTTGAGTTCATGACATGGTTTCCCAGCTGTAGCCATTCTCATGTGCCCTGCCTGTCTGCCACCAAAGGAATGAATGTACGTTTTTCAAAGGACTGGTGGAAAGATGTCTCAGCTGGGACATAACTGAGGTGGTAGTCTACTCAAGGAAACGATAAGCAGAAATTTCAAGTGAAAGCACTTCAGTCACACAGAGTGGAATCAAAGTGACAAAGCTCTGTACTATACCTGCACTTACACTGGGACTTATTCTAAAATGTTAGGCTGATTTCCTCTATATAATGTAGACATATTCTGGTAATCAAAGCATGGCTAATAAGGACTAAAAGGACAGGGCTTTTAGGATTTTTTCTGGTATATGTTTTCTTAATGGAAAAATCACTATTTAAAACATGCAAGATAAACTTTGAATTGATTTCCCATAAACTAGTACAAGAAACGAAAGTAATGTTTGTTTCATTTGTAATAAACTTTTCTATTTGCTTCCCATAATTTAAAGCAACTCCCCAAAGTTATTGCTGATTTTTCTTTTATTTGCCATCTTTTATATTATGTGTGTTTTAGGAAGCTAGATTTTCTTCATTATTTTTGAGTGCTTTAGTATTAAGGAGGACAGGTTCAAAAGTTCCAGCTAGCATGGAAGTCAAAGCACAGATTCTAATGATGCCTGTGTAGGATCACACCATCTTTTCATTTAGATGCAGAAAACATCCCCTCTCATAGCTGGTATCTTTTTATACAGTAGTGAGAGATCAAGCAGTTAGGAAAGTTTGAAAAAAGCAGAGATATTTCAAAACATAACCTCCTTCTCCTAGGTCAGTGTTTTCTTATTTTCAGTGGCAATAAGGATGGGGTGTAATGTACTGTAAGCTACATCAAGATTTGTTTTCCTTGTTAATTTGGGCCAAGGTTGCCTGTGGGACCAGGACAGAGAGTCACAAAGTAATACAAAGTCTTTGTCTTTCCACTGCAACCACCTTATTATCTTGTATTGTATATTATTATATTATCTTGCTTGTATTTTCTACATTAAACATCACATCGGAGCCTTAAACAGGTTCCTGACTCAGCTTTCTCTATGGGTAAAGAACTTTTCAAGGTCCAGGCTGAAGCCTTCAGTCTGCTGAAATGCACAGCCAGGCTGTGTGGGGAACATCATTCTGATGCTGGGGGACTTAAAAGAAAGTTCCTTTGAGGTTTGTAGATAAGTCAAAACACCCACAGCTGTAAAAATACCTAGAATGCTCTAAAATGAACTTTATCAATCTGAACTCAGAACATGTTTAAGGGCGCCAACTCAGGATTTGAACTAAAATGACAAATCTAAAGGAAATGTCGACATGAGGAGGAGGGACAGTAAGGCAATGAAAATGGTAGCAAAGAAAAGATTTCAAGGAGATTTGGGAAAAAGCAATTTAGACATGGGTACAACCTCTTTTAATTTTAAAACAAGCAAATTTGGATTATGCTTATTCCTTCTGGGCTTTGCCTTTTAGAACTCTAGTACCAGCTAAGCATCATTAGAATGGGGTGTGAATTTGGCATCGACTCAGAAGACTAACCTGCCATTTAGTACATGGCTTTGAATGAGCACTCTTCTCAGCTAAGCTTGGATATTTTTTCTTAACAAAAAACCAACACTGATAATAAACAACTACCATATCATCATCACTTAGTTCATCAGCACTGTCACTTTTTATAAAATAATGCCTGGTTTTCATTAAGTGGGTCATCTTTAATTCTTCTGGAACTCACAAAAATCCCTTGCCATTGTTGTATTTTTAGCAAAGAATAATGAATAACCGATAAGATGAAATATACTGCTACATAATTGGCAAATGGAGAACGTTTTGCAGAAATCACTCAAACTATTTTGAATTTCATTTCTAGTCATGGTTTATTTAACAGTAGCGGAGTGCTGGAAGAGTTTCACAAAAGATTGATGATCCTCTAGAGCAATTCCTAAGCGTAATATTATGTCTTAAAGAATTATGTCACTTTCTTTAAGGGTGCTGAGAAAGATATTACTATGCATCAATAAAAATTCAAGTTTTACCAACCATCTGTATTGCATAAATCAAATAGAGGGTAAGGGTTTCCCTAGAAAACAATTATGGAATGGAATGAGATGGTCCAAAAGGCATTTACTGTACTAAAGTGTGTTGGTAAATGCATTATGCTGCAACTGCAGTGAAATTCAGAATAAATTTTAAGGACAACATTTTCAAGGATTTGTGCCCAGGGCCCTGTTTACATGCAAAATGGTGTTTCTTATCCTTTGAATGTATGGAATTATACTTGTCTACAAGAAAGATGTGCACCTGCTCATTTTCAATTGTGGTTTTCAAACTGCTTTAAAGTTGGCGGGAAGCAGTTTTCAGCTTGGTTTGGTCATTGTATTTCAAATGAGCTCAAATTTATTAGACATGTTTCAGCTGAACTGAAATAAAATAAATTGAAAATAATGTATGTGTCTCTCTATATTTGCATACATAGGAAATTGTCATAACTAAATAAATGGATTTTTTTAAAATTAAAACTAGTACTTTTTTTCCTTTTTAATTTAGAAAAAGCTGCAGTCAAATTAGCTCAATGTTGTTTATAGAACACCTTGCCACCTTGCTAGGAATCTAGGCCACAATACAATTACTTTGCATATTTTAGAGGTGTTCAAGGAGATTAGACAATGACAACGTAAACATTCCAAAAGCTGATTAAATATATGCTGTGTTCAATTTCCTGCACTGAAGTTGCCAGTACACCCACGTGCAAATAAAATCACATCTAATAAAGCAACATGGATAGCTAGGCATGAACATGTGCATTATTACTATTTAAGGAGAAGTTCTGCTTGTCAATTCCTGCATTATTTTTGAGATCTCTTCAATAGGTCCACAAATTGGAGATGAAGGTATAAATGAGTGCATTATAGTTGTTCTCAGAGAACTGGAGTTAGATTCTATTTGTTATTTAAGAAACTTTTGTTTCATAAAGAAAAGACAATAATTAATTGAGAATGTTTATCTTTGGAAATATTTACATTGATACTACAGAAAACCTATTGAAATAAAGATTTAAAACAGAAATTATTTCTGAACCTTTTAAATACAGTGAAGAAGGAACAGCATGGTATTATGGTCTAAATTCTGGTGTAGTTTATATTTATAAATGTACATTCTAAGCAGAATTTATTTTGTTAAATCCAATGAACATTACAGGGGTTAGACTGTGCAATAAAAACCCTATGTTTTGGAAGGAGAGGAACCTTTCCTTGAAGTACATATCGCTTGGGTTGATCAAGAAAACAGATATGATGTCTCTCAAGGGATTGTTAAAACACCATTAAATAAAGGTTGACAAAGAATGTCAAAGGTAATAATGCATGTATTGTCTTAGCTGTCAATGATCCTTGGGACCTGCTCGACCTTGAGGAGCTGTGCCATCCCAAGACAGTGCCATATGTGCTTGCAGGTAAGGTGGACCTTCCAGTCCCTGTGCTGACATTGGGAGGTGCAGTGAGACCACCGTATAATTAATTCCATAGACATTTTTGAGCTATCACTAATGAGTTGGTGTGTGCTTATAAGTATTTTTACTTATAAGTCTCTTTTATCGGTTATTCCAAATGATGCCATTCCCTCTTGCTTTTGTACAAAAGTGTTAAGCTGCAATAGCTGTTCCTCCCTCTTATCAAAAGTGTTGTGTGACAACCCAGCCTTTCTGCTAGGTATCTGTAAAAAAGAAGCTTATCAACCTCATTTAATTTCCTGAAAACTCAAGACCACTCTACAGTCTGTTGAAGCACTTGGTGATATTAAGGAATGTTTATTCAGAAAGATTACAGTGCTGATCCCTCTGGGTAGCCTGTTTTTAAAATGTAGATGGTAGCTCTTGTGAATCAAGCTCATTCTCAAGTACTATACTTTTAAAATAATAATGGTTTCAAAAGCATGTCTCTCTTAAACTTGTGCTTCATTACTGAAGTTAATAACCCTGAATTCCCTGAGTCTCAGCTTCAGCCCTCCTGCCAGATCTAGAAAATTGTTCTAAATTCCTCTTCTAGGTTTTCATATTTCTTTGTGTGTGGGCTTGGCTCATGGAAAAGTTTAGGGCTACTTCTTTCAAGAACATATGATTTTGGTAAGAGCTAGCACTGATCTAATAGGTACTTGATGAGATGGTGCCTTAACAAGTGTTCAGTGTACTAAAGTAGAGACAGAAATGTCCCAATTTGTAAAAAGTGGAGTAACATTGCTAAATGTCTAAGAAGTCCATGATGACATTTTCCAATGAAACTACATAATTCTTTACTGGAAAATGACCTGAGCTTCCACATATTAGTAATGGAAATATTAAGAACTTATATTTAAATGTCAAAATCAAAATACAATTCTCAAAATCACTATGATGAACCAAACAGATCGATTTTCACAATAAGACTTTTTTTAATTTTGACATCTCTTCCAGAATCTCAAATATTCTTACAAATCAAGACACTATTTTTACCCCACATTTTTATTGTAAATTTGCTAGATCAGCCTTTCTTGCCAAGGGTCTGTACAATGCCTGTCATGAAAGCACTCTGAAGTGGGCCTTGTTCAGGCAAAAAATAATTTTTATCGCTGCACAAGAGTTTCTGACCTTATGAACTAGAAGATTCTTCTAGCTTCTTCTATGTGAGAGGTGAAGTGACTTGCAGGTATAGATCTTAGTGCTCTGTGATTTAGTAGTGATATTCTGTAGCCTAAAGGTAGGCTAACCCTCAGCTAGGTAAGCAAAATCAGTTATCCTTGTAGTATAGGCTGCCAGTTGTGTTTTAGGTAGTTCTCAAAATAGAAAAGTCCAGCATTGATATGGTGTTATATACTTAAAGTTCTCTAGTGAATGTTATAAAAGATAGATTACAGCCCTGCACTGAGCTGTCTTTTCTAGTTTCAGCCTCTCTCAAGTCTGACTTTGTAGTCATCCAGATTCACCTGGAAGATGTTCTTTGTGAACCTAGCACTCAGTTACTAAAATCTTGTAAAAAACTTATGGGCCAGAAACCTTAGTTTTCAGTGTCTCTAACATCATTCCCAGACAACATGATACATATTCTCTATTATTCATTTAAAACCAGTCAAAATGAAGCTGAAATGTTAACCATGCGGGCCTCCCTCCACTGACATTTTGGAAAAAAATGATGGATATTGAAAACAGATCGTAAGAGCAAATTCTCTCTGTGCAGCACATCTAAGAAAAAGTAACTGCAAATTTATGCAAAGACACCAGTCTTCCTTGGGAACGTAACTCCAACTAATATATTTTAGCCAGAACACACTGCAACTCTCAAGCTAACAGTAGTGAGTGCTTTCAAGGTGGGGAGCGCTACATATTTTGTCCTGCAAATTAACTGGAAACAAACACATAACAAAGAGGCTTCCACTGGTTTACAGCCTAAAAGAGACTATAGGTTTTCCCGAGACAAACAGAAATCACAGTGCCCTGAGCAAACCAGAGCAATTAATAGTTATCCAGCCACCCAAGACAACCTTGCATGCATGTGAAATGTTCTTTTTTCCTGTTTCTGCTGCCAGCTCAATGACACCTGTTGCACTAGGGATCATATACAAAATCAGAACTGGTTAAGCATTTGGCTGAACATTTGAGTAAGTTTAGGAAGTGCCTTTACCAGCCCTTTCTCCTAGTATATTTGGTAGTTTGGGCAAAGCTTAAGAAAGTCAGATTGAGTTGCTAGGCTGGTACGCGAGGAAGCTTTTTGGGTTCCAGTTGCTCCACTTGTTATTGCCCTCGGTCCACACCAAATTGTTGTATGACAGGATCAGAAAGACTAGGTGGGTGACAGACCCGAGGTGCTTGGTGGTGTGGTGAGTCTTTTTAGAAATAAAGATGTAGATATACATGCTGACTGATAGAATTGATTTTGTTCCTCCTTTTCTGGATAAATGTTTAGCCATCAAGTAGTGACAGAAAGTACTGCTAAGACCAGTGCAAGAACTGTGCAAGGAATTTTGGTAGTTGTGTACCACTGGGAAAGGACTATCTGGTAAATGCAGCCTGCTGGATTTGGGCAACTATCTATTTAGTATTATACTTAGGAACTTCCCTTTAGGCACCTACACACAGTTTCACTTCAGGAAAAATGTCTGTATATAGCATGCATGTGTCCACAGGATCAGGCAGAAGTTGAGTAAAGGTTTTGAGGAACTAAATTTTGGATTAGAGATTGGTGGTTTATCAGATAAGACTTAAAGAGTTTGTGTCTGTTGAAGAGACAATGTTGAACTGAACCAGTATGGTCCACTGCTTAGTTCTTACAATTAAATCATGCTTCAACAGATAGACAAATGTGATTCTAACTTGTGAGTTGCAGACTTCACTGTTGTACCTTCCTGCTAGACTTTATTTTCTTGGTGGAAGAAGTAGCACAAAAAAGTGACTTCATCAGTAGTTAATGCTAAACCATCAGATGGGATGGTATCTAATTCCAAAACTTAGCAACAATGGAAGTGACCCTTTTTTTCTAAATACTTCTGGGGAGGTAACCCAAAGACCTCCCATCTCTTTGACCTCACTCCATTAAGACAAAAAGATTCTGATTTCAATAGTCACTGTTAACAGGGAAAAAAGAAATGCTAATGAGATTATTAAAAAGTAGCTGAATGCCAATCAGATTCATATAGTTTTCCTTAGCTTTTCAGATGAATTAAAATGCACATATGCTAGGTGACATAGCAAGAACACCAGAAGTAAGAAGTTACCAAAGGCATAGTGCATGAATAGCACTGACAACTAGCAAAACCCATGGAATAATATTTTAAAACATGGGCCAAGTGATCAGCTGTGAGATCACAATGGATCACCTACCAGTCACGACAGATGAACTTTGAATTATTATTAATGTTGAAGTCACACTTTGTTTTACTAATTCATATTCCTAATGTAAACAATTACATTATGAATGCACGAAGTTTTAACAATTGTAAAAATATAAGTCCTTTACTACTACAGTAAATGTTGGAATAAGATGCATCTAAGCTGAGGTTTTTCTGTTTTAAAATCATGGCGAAAAAAACATCTTCAGTCTTATCCATTCTAAATAGTAGTGCAGCTTAGGCAAGATAGATTTAACACGACCAGGATGTTTAAAATACTGCTATTAATTCTGAAGGTGCTAGCTTATCATCCTAAGAGGAAGGAGGTTTCAGCACTTCTTTTTCAGTGCCGTGTATTTACTGTTTCACAAAATATTAAAATGTTATTAAATATATTATTAAAATGTTATATTTTCAGGAAAAAAGTGTGGTCTGGCATCTGCACAGTAAGCCTACCTTGTTTCTAAGGT
>JAOXNG010000026.1:55179876-55197772 GCA_028566535.1 Scolopax minor | reverse complement strand
CCCAGGATTAACATGGTATGCACATAAAAAAACTATTGCTTTCTCTGTAAAAGAGAAAAATTGCTGCTGATTATCCCAGCAGAGTGACAGGTAAAGCACTGAAAAAACCATGTTGCATACTGCAATGTAGTAGTACTTACATATTACAGTAATACAGCAATACAATACAATAGCATTCTACATGCTACATATGCAAATAATACAGTGCATAGTAGCTGTCTAAATGCATGTTGACACTGTCATACCAAGGAAAAGTCTCTACCAGATAAAGAATAAGAAGTGGCAAAGTTTCAAGAGAAACAGAACTATGGCCATGGTCCCTTTTAGCAGTGCAGGTCTCTGAAGAAGGAAAAGTATTGGCACTGTACTTAGAGCAAATAGCTGCAATTAAATTCATTACTTAGACAAAATTACTTCTCTTTTCATAGAAAAAAATCTCTAATTCTAAAATGGTCTAGCTGAAGTTGTAGAGATGGAAAGATCATGCTCCCTGGTGTTCACTAACACTCCTTACGATTTCATTCCTTCAGATTTGATGGGAAACTGCTTGGGTGAATGCTTTGTAACTCAGCTCCTTTAAACCAGACTTAACATAGTTCAAATAGATATTTGGTATTTTAGCTCATTTTCAGCAAAAGGGAGCAGAAAGTGTCCACCAAAGCAGTTAGCTCAGGGAATGTGAGGAGCAGCACTACTCATTAAAGGAGGCAGGAAAGATCTGAGAGAATGGACCAGCTTGGGTGAGCTGGTGGTTTTTCAGCTGGTGGTGCTGGTAGTGGCTGTAGCCAAATGACGACGTGTTTCCTCCAATATCCTCCACTCTGTTTTCCTGCTGGCTCTGGGATCTCCCCAATTGTTTTCAGTTATACTAGTGAGAATGTATCTCCAAGGTGAGGGTGTGTAATGAGATCATCTCAGTGATTGTGGCCTTTCCAGATGGGCTCGTACGGCAGAATCCGAGTAACAGCATGTATGTAGATATATGCACTTACGCAACTGCCTGGAAATTGCTTTGGAGCACCTCCACAATGAACTCAGTTTGCCAATTAGAAAAATAATGTTCTAGTGATGACTTCTGTTCCATGTATAGAGATATCTTTTCTCTTTCTGAATATTGCTGAACCAGGAGACAGTGTTAGTTTTACCCTAGACTCAATATTTTCTGATTTATAAATTTTTTATGTTGGCGTATTCCTCACTTTTTGTCAAGAGTACCAATTAAGAAATGGGAGCTCATGACTCAGGTTTCTTGAAATAGAGTTAGAGAAATCCTTCTACTCTTAGATGAATCAAAAGTCTACATGTACATTATTTGACATACCTAATTTACAGGATTATTTCTGTTGCCAGTTTGACATTTTACACTTCAAATAAATTCACCCATAGGCACAAAGCCACTTTACACAGATTTTCTTATTTAAACAAAATGTCACCATGAGAAAAGACAAGCTTAGTTAAAATTACCACTATCCTGTAACAAAAAGGTGCTGAATTCTGAAATAGAAACAAGTTTTGACATGAATAACACTGGCTGTCATCTGTAGAAGTGGATCAATTTGGGAAAACTTGTACAGGACAAACTTTTATTAAATGAAATACATCCTCTACCTTTTTCTGTATGGATCCTTCATCCATAAGATTAAGACAAATTAATATCAGTGAAGAACTGAAGTGAGAAAAATATAAAGAAAACATTTAATAAGAATTTCTTGATTGTGCTGCAAACTTTTGTTGTAAAGAATGTTTCCCCCATCCAACCTAAAATTAAAATAATAAGCATGTAATAGGTTCTGCTGATATACCTGCAACAATTCTTATAGTTCTGCGCACATGGCCCGTCAGTGCTTCATGAAAGGATTACAGTGATGATTGGGAAGCAGAGGATAATCAAACAGGGAAGAAGGCATGGAAGTATGTAGAGAAAAGGAGAAGAAAGTTAATATGATCTATTGTAGCTAATAAGTTTTCTCTGTACAAGATTCAGCTAATAAAAGTGATTCAGAAAATATTTTTTTTCCTCCACCACTGAGATTCTGACAAAGTAGAGACACAGTTTGGGGACAAAGACTAATGTGATTGGAATGAGATAACCATATCTGGTTAGCATCTATTTCAGGTCACACACAATGATGGTCCAGAAGTTGTTCTGTGGACATGTTTCTATGCTAATTATATGATGAGAAAATACAGGACTGTGCTTAAAATACATCCAGTAGGTTATTTGGGAATTCTTAACAAGTGATCCTTGCATGTTTTCAGAAAACCTAGGGATCATCAAATATGCTGACCTTGCACTATATAATGAATTTTTGACAAAAAATAATGGTGAAGATAAGCATGGTCTGAGCTCATGTCCAGAAATATTTCTTTATATATGATTCCTTCAAGAATGCGCAATGAAGTATCCAGCATGCAACCCTTCTAAAAATTGCTTTTATTTCTATAATTATTCATTGCCTGTCAGAAAAAAGAAGGTGACTTGCAAGAGTTCTTTAGTCAGAAAAGCCAATGTTATCCTCCATCTCTCTGTAAAAATAACAAGCTATCATCAGGCAAGATAACCACCCTGATAAAATACCTTGAAAATAAAGTGAACTTTGCCTCATAGTGTGATCTTCCTGATGTTCCTATTGAAGTTCTTGATGGATATCAATACCTTATGCCCAGACATCAATATGACTTTCAGAGATTATGCATCAAAAGAGATTATCAGCAGTTAGAAATGTGTTAAGGCTTGATATTGTGTCTGCTGTTCATATGATAGATGCTTTTAGAAACGCTTCCAGAACACATCACATAAAGGACAGAGATCTTGACAGAATATGAAGGATATTCGTAATGTACTGAGTAACTAGCACCCAACTCTCTGCCACATTGATAGCAGATCCCTTTTTTTTTACTATATTTTGTACCTAAGAATAATCAGAAATTATAAAAACCAACCATCTAACAATAAGTGAAAACACTTCGAAAGAGAAGGACAAGGACATTTTCAAACAGAGCAAAAGAGAGTTTAATCACACTTACAGACCGGCTTCTTACACTTGGGCAATGATTTGGGGCATCACAGTGTTTGTTAACTTCAAAAAGTTAGAGAAAGGAGAATTTTTAGTCTGCTAAACCTCAGCACCATGCTTGCATATACCTGTACCTCCAAAAACTACTGACATAGTTTCACTTTTTTTTTCTTGCAGGAATGGATAAAGAAGATTCTACAAATGTGCAAAATATACCTTGCAGTATTTTCTTAAATGCTTACATTTAAGAGGCTGAACACTGCATATTTCTACCACTACACTAACAATGTCCTGTCAATGGCCGTGCCACCAGCGTAGAGCTGTTTGTGAGAGCGACATGCCATGGGAATGAGTTTCCTCATCAAGTTGATGCAACAGCTGTAGTGGCCAACAGAGGCTGTTTTCTATTAAGCCACAATCGTTATCATAAGTAGAACAGTGGGAATATTAAAAAGTGCATAGTGATGTGCAGACAGTGGAAGCACTTGTCAAATGAGATGCAGAAAAAGAGGACTAGAAGCTGCAGAAGTGTGCCACTGTAGAAGTAAACGGATTAACTGATGAATGTAAAGGCTAAATATCAATAGCAAAGAATGCAAAAGACACAGGCACACACATAAATATGGGACTGGCACACCCCGATGTCATAAAATTCATTTGTATGCTGTAATTATTCCTTAAATATGCAGTTCAGCTGAAGGGCTTGTGATATATGTTACAGGATTTAAAGTAAAATCCATATCAACTGATGGATAAAACTGCACACAGAAAGAAAATTTTGAGAGCAAACACTAAAAGTTTGTGGTGGTGATAAAGACTTGTAGCAATTATTGATTTTTTTACATTGCTTTTCCAGTTAATGTGACAGCCATTTGAGTGAAACCAGATGTAAACGAGATACTGCAGAGACTATACAGAGTCCATTAAGAATAAAATGATATAAACTCTGAGCAGCAAAGAAGCTCCAAGACTGATGTCTTTGTGAAACTCTGAATCATTTCAGAATAGCTCCACATCTCAAATAAATCAGAATATGAACGTCTATGACAATTTCTGTGTCTTCAACAAAAGTCCACAGCTTTGACATATATTGACTTAAACACTGTAGCTGAACTACAACAACCCTTTCCACAGCCAAGTACAGATTACAGCTGCTCTGAAGCTACTCTTGGTTGTCCCAAGGGTTCAACGGGCTCTAGTCAGCCTTAACCTTTGGGAAGTATAATGATGGGATAATTTAGCAGAATCAGAAAACAAACTCATAACTTTAAGTATATTTTTTTTTCTTTAAGACAATGCAGTCCTCATTACAGATTTTGTTTTCCTGTTTCTTTCCTCAGTAAATTCAGTGGTGAAATGTCTCTCAAAGTCCTCTATCTTCAATGCCCCTTATCTTCAAAGGGGCATAATTTATTAAGTACCACTGACAATGTTATTATAATTAAAACATTAATAGATAATTGACCATGTATTTAAACAAAATCAGTCAAAAACCCAAGCAGAATTATTAAAGATAAGTCAGTTTTCAAGTAGCAGATGCAGGACTGTTGTGTAGGATGACTAGGACAGTCCTTCCAGTGGCAGAACTGTTTTGGACTGTGGGAACACTCTGGTCTTTTCTGGCTGGCCAGCATCTTTCTGTATGGTGCTGCTGGAATCCAAAGGGCAAGTAGTCACGTCTCAAGAAAGAGAAGGAAGGCATCACTTGGTTAAAATTAAAACACTGCAAAGACTGCTCAAGGAAGGATCAGTAATTTCCATTCTGTGTTCTCTGTTGCTGTTTGACATATTCAAATTGTAAATCCATTAGAGGTGGCAGCTGTTGTTTAATAACACACATAGTTTCACTAGAGGATACTTACTGGATCATTAGCAATATATTTATTTAATAAATAATAATTTGGAGAGACCATAGATACAGAGAAGTAGTCACAGGTACCTGTGGTGAGGTAACACTAACTTCAGTTCTTTCTTAGGGTGTTATTGCTTCTTATTTTTAAGTTTGCTATTTAGAAAGTGTTTAAATAGCTCAAGATGGCCTTACTGCTTTGACACTTAATCATAGGAAAGAGCTTCTAGTGTCAAAATAGTAAAAAGAAATGCCAAGAAATCTACAGATACGCCATTGCAAAATAAAGGCATCAGCCCCTGCTTATAGAAACATCAGATTTACATTTCCTTCAACAAATAGTAAACAGTCTTGACAAGTGAAATGTTTCTTATGTTTCATCCTGGAGAGGATTTAGAGGAAGACAAATGCCGCTGTTTCTGAGAAGTTCAAATGCAGGTCATGATGCCACTGGGAGGGCAAGCCCATTCGGGGGCAGCAAACGCACTGCCCTCCTGGCTGTGCTTCCCAGGCTGGGCCAGGTCTCCATGGTTCTACTCAAACAAACTGCTTTTGGTCCCCCTCCTCTCCCACAGAAAGCCCCAGGGACAGGTTGCCTTAAACATCTGGTGAAAGCCAAGAGTGTCTAAGAGTCACAGGCAGTCACTGCTGCTTGGTACCAGTGTGCAACCTGGTTTTCCTTGCTTGAAGTCCACCGCGAGGACACCTTTTCGCTCTATAGGGTAAATAGTGTGTGACTCCTCAGAAGCTGTTTCCCACAGAGCTCCACAGAGCTTTATTTCACACATGACACAAACACAAATATAAAAATCTCTTTCTGTCCTCATGTGAGGTTTCTTGCTGTGGTTGTTTGCTTGTTTCCAGAAAAAATTGCTAATAGTGTCTTTTGTTGTTAAACTTGTTTAGTCAAAATCAGATTTCAGGAGGGTGTGAGGTCCTCAGGAAAAAAGAAAGATTTTTTTGTATCTGAACAATACATTAAATAAATCAAAGCTTAACCTTTAAAGGCTGCCACTGGAAGCCTTTAAAGGCAAGCACCTTGTCCAGTGGGTACCTTGGCCAGTGGGAAGGCTATCCGTAACTTGTGGTCACTGGAACAGTGTCCTCAGCCCTGTTAATAGTGTTTACCATCAGATCACAGTTTACATCTCATATTGCGGTGATTTATATTGAAACTGGGAATAGTAATGGCCTCAGTTTTTTTAAATCTGTTTTAACACTTGATGGCATGATCCTAATTACATTGAAGAGTTACTCTCTGCAACATTTCTTATTATTCTTAATTTAACTTTATAACTGTAGTTAAATAATTCTAAATATACTTGGCTAAATATGTTTGGATTTCTCTTGAATGCAGAGGCCAGAGTCTAACATTACCATTGATCTCTAACTCGCACAGGGAGTGCTGCAGGAAGCCAGGAGCAAAAAAGATCCCTTTACAAATGTTCATTCTTCTAGTACTTTCTCTCCTTTTTGAACTACTCTTGGCTTTGGGATAGGCATGGTTCCTTCTGCTTTTTATTTCCCCCATGCTGTATTCGTTTGTTGTTTTATGGTGGTTTTTTTTCCTTCAAACTAAGACATGGTCTTTTGATTGCAACATCCATTTCTTTACTGTAAATCCAACATTTATAGTTTAAGATTATGATGTACACAAGTATAAAAACAAACATGAACAAATGTCTCTGGTCACACTTTATGCCCAGTATTGGAAAAAATCTAGAAATCTTTGCCAGTCAAAGGAGGTTTCTGCAGACAGGATGGCACCAACTGAAGTGATCTCTCTTTTGTTCTCTTGTCAAACACAAAAGCCTTTGAGTCAATTAATCCTGATACTACCAAGAATTATGCTATTCATAATGACATTCATTAATAAAGAATTTTACTATATGTTCATCTTCCTAGGTATCTGCTACTCCTGCTGGATAACAGTGAAGGAACAGAGACATCAGATGCTCTGACCTTTCATTGCAAATACTCTAGCAGACATCTTTTATTTTTCCATTTTTTTACCAAATATCTGTAGAAATGAAGCAAAATGATCAGGTTAGCATATATGTATATACCTTCTTTCTCCTTGTAGTCATGAAGTTTTCAAGGAGTTTTTAAATTTTACTGTAGCTCATGCAAGTCTCTATTTTGTGAATTTTGACTGGAGTGTACATACAGACAAATCTCCAGAGGCTCCTTTTATGTTGCTTGGAAACACAACTGCATGCAGCTGAGGAGATTTGTATTGTTCTGCCTAAAAATCATTCTTACAAAGAAGCAAACCAATTTTGCTGAAAAGTTTATTCAGAAACTAGTCCAAATTTCCAAGCAGACATTTGGAAAAAGTAACAGCTCTGTGTCTCAGAGAACACATTTCATACAGGCTTGACATTTAGCTTAGATACAGACCATGAAGATCTACAAGAGACAAGAATACAGATGTTTTCTCATTGACTTGGCTGTCTATATAGGACTTCACTAAAGCATCACATAATACCAGGAGCAAACTTCAAGATATAAAATACAGTTGTGACAAATGAACTAAGTTTAAATCTCAGTTACTGGTAAAAAAATCAGGCATAACCAGTCCAATGAAAATGTTATCAATTTAAATTAATCAGCCTCCCATAAAAACATCATAAGAAAACAGTGGTCTTGCTACTGAAAAATGTAGCCATTCTAGTTCTCATTAATATCCTTTGGCTGTAGTTCATTATCTGAGACTGGTTTTGAAAACACCTGATAAACCTTGTGGTTTTAAGCTTGTGAAGATGCTGCTGCCTCTGTTTTGTAGTGTTGCTGGTTGCACCCCACCCTGACAATGTCAGTGATAAGCAGTGGTGTTTGCAGGTGTTCCCTTGTGTTCACTTGTCTCAACACTGCTCTCAAGCTGTTGCAAGAAAAAATACCTCAGTTTCAGATGCACAGAAAACAAATCTTCTTCCTACACAGCTAACAGTCACTGACACTGTCCTGACACTGTCAACTCAGAAACTATTTCTGTTACTTAACCCAGGAGATCCGATGAATTTGGACCTCTGTCATGGGACGATTATTTTTCTTAAGAGTAGTGCTTATGGTCTGAAAACAAACCATGGAACAGCATCACAGAACAGCTCAGGAGAGAGGGCACCTCTGGGGACCCTCTGGTCCAGCTGTTGGCTCAAAGCAGGGTCAGTGAGGGCTGGTTGCTCAGAGCCATGTACAGTCATGTTTTGAATATCTCTAAGGACAGATACTTCACATCTCTGGGCAAACTGTTCAACAACCCTTACAGTAAAAAGATACATTTTTAAGCTTCAACAGAATTTCCTGTATTTGAATTTGTGCCTCTTATCCTGTCATTGGATAGCACTGAGAAAAAAAACTCATTTCCCTTTTCTTTACTCTTTCTTTCAGGTGTTTATATACATGGACAAGGTCCCTCTGAGCCTTCTCATCTCCATGCTGAAAAGTCCTAGCTCTCTCAGGCTCTCCTTGTATGAAGGATACTTCACTCCTTTAACCACGTTCATGGTTCTTCACTGGACTCACTTCAGCAAGTCCATGTCTTTCACTGGTTAGCCCAAAGCTTTGCACCCCAGGTGTGGCCTCACCAGCATGGAGCAGAGGAGAATTGTCACCTCCTTCAACCTACTGGCGACTCTCCTCCTAACACAGCCCAGGATGCAGGCAGCCACCTTTTCCTGCAAAGGCACATAGCTGGCTCATAGTCAACTTTTTGCCTGCTGGGACACCCAGGTCCTTCTCTGCCAAGATGCTTTTCAGCTGCACTGTAGCCTTACACCTGGGGTTCTTCCTCTGTTGAACTTCATGAGGTTCCTCTCTGCCCATTTCTCCAGCTTGTCAGGGTCCCTGTGGATGGCAGCACATCCAAGTAGTGTATCAGCTACTTCTCCCTGTTTTGTATCAGTAACAAACTTGCTGATGGTGCACTTTGCCCCAGTGTTCATGTCATTTATGAAGATGCTAAACAGTCTTAACTGTAGTTTTGGCCCCTGGATCTCACTACTAGTGGCTGGCCTCCAGCTGGATGTCACATTGTTGATCACAAACCTCTGGGCTGACTGGCGGTTCAGCCAGTTTTCAATCCACCTTACTGTCCACCTAGTTTATAGTTCATTTACTTAGTTTGTACTTCATCAGCTTTTCAATGAGGTTATTATGTGAGAAAATGCCAAAACCCTTGCGTTTTATTTCATTTTTAAAGTATCTTGCCAAGGAGCCCCTTAGATACATTCATGAAGTTTTTGGTCACTTTCCTTATTGCATAATTTTTCAAAGAGAATATTTTTGAGGAGTTTACTGTATTTCTTCCTTATTTTAAGGAAACTTATGACATTTTAAAGTTTGGCATTTAGATAAATATAGTGTGCTTAGATCAACAAGCTCTTTAATTTCAACTTTTCAGCTAGTTTGTCAGTTTTAAGAATTTTGAATTCATGTTTACAAAAAAGTGTTTTGGCAGGCACAAGTAATTTTTTTTTCAAATTCTTTATTCATGAGAATTGTTGATATTTTGACTCTTTCAATTGTGTTATGTTTTGCAAAAAAATAAAAAAAAATTTAATTGTACAGCTGGGAAAAATATGTGTTGTTCAGCTCCAGTAACTGTGTATGGCAACCTTTGTCTTCCCAGAAACCCAGATATAATGTATCATGGATATGATTACATAAAGGATTACCATTTCATATTCATTCTTCTCATCTTTCTTGTAAGCTGTGCTGTGTACTCTGTTTATGCAATCTAATTAAAATGCCTTCATGCTTTAAAGTAGAAGCATGAAGTAGAAGCATAAAGAAGGCACTTATAATATTTATAAGAGCAGTCCATTGTTGAAAAATCATAAGTTGCAGTATTTCTAGTCAGTTAAAAAAAGCTATTATCGAAGATGAATTTAAATGCAAAAGAATTTAAATCAGAAAGAAATAATTGCATTGTGTTATTGATGAATATAATGGATGAAATCCTGGACCCATCGAAGTTTAAGGGACAATTTCACATTGACTTTAGCAGAGTCAGGGTATTACCCAATACATCTGATTCTGTCTTTCACATGCATGCCTATAGAGTCAATTATGTCCTAACTTAGTATTGTGGTAGTGTCAAGAAGCCTCACTGAAGGCTGCGTTCTGATAGGTATTTAAATTTCATGTGGCTTATTAGTCGTACACGTGTCACTCCACAGACTGCAGTAGGATCATGGCAGTTATATGTAGTTATATATTAACACAGAATCAGTACCTTTCTCCTGTTCTGATTCTGCAACTGAGTTTAAGGCTCAAGCTGTAAAGTAACATCCTTTTTAAAATGACAAGATGGGTTTCTTTCTTTGAGGGCAACTATATTAAGTTCAAAAGCTACTTTCAGGAGGTGTTCTAGCCTTTTCTGAGACTGCCAGTTTTCTCGCTGGATTTTGCTCCTAGATCAGTACACATAGACATTCCCATGCAAGTCAGAGATGTTCCAGGGAACACAAGAAAGCAAATTTTCTTGACTTACAGTTCTTAATACCCATGAGCCCTTGGTACTTAGAATTTAAGGGTTTAACTTAAACAACAGTTTCTAAGTAGCTTTAAAGATTACTTTGAGCAGATTTCTTCTTAGAAACCCCTTTCCTGTGTTCCCTGGCCTTTTTCATTGCCTGAAGATGTCAGATAAAAGCTTTCCAAACTGAAAAGTGGCTTTTGCTTCTACATATGTGGAGCACAAAGCTCTCAAGTGAGTGGTGGAAGCCACTGCCTGTGCCCATGACCAATGCCACCAGGGCTGCTGTGGTGTGTATCTATGAGCCAAGTAACAAATAACATGCAGTCAAACTTGTTGGAGTACTGTGTTCAGGATCTCTTGATCTGGAGATATGCAATCTCACACTAAAATCCAACCTTGCTTTTATTAGATGATTATATTGCTATACGCAGCCAAGGAGATTTCAGAGATTCCGCAGTGTAATTAAAAAAAGCCCCCAAACCCTGTTTGTGATTGTGATTAGGATCACTTTTCTCAGTAAAATAGTTCCTCTGTAAGTTTCCAAGTGAAACTCGGGTCTCGGAATCTGTGCCAAATTAAGTGTCCTGGACCTTCAGGTTCTTGATTTTGTTCACTGAATGGTCTCATTATAAAGAACACCAGTCTTTACATGTTCTTCCTTAAATTAGGGCATGTCAACACCTGAATTTCAGGATGGTGAAATGCAAATTTAAAGTGGAATAGATATTCTTGAATAATCCCATGCTCAGACATGCCTTTGCACTAAGAATGAAGTCCTCATCTCCTCAGGCATTCACTTCCTTCTTAACAAATGTGATGGCATGATATGCGTTTGTTAGTCTGGAATTTGGATTATTAGTTGTCAAATGCTAGCTAAGATTCTACTCCTTATAAACCCCAAAGTTAAACTTGAGCAGGTAAGAACATTAAATCATTATTAACTTTCCCAACTAGGTCTGAAGCAGGTGGGTATGTAGGTAGTGATGCTTTCACTTCTATTCAGCTCTGTGTTCTTTGCAGACAATACTTCTATCCAAGCGTTTCATATCCATTGTAAAAATGATGCATACCAGCAATATACAAAACAACATTTCTGTTCTGAATTCCATTTATTCATGTCCACATTAAAGACATTTTTTGAAGCAGAAAAAATATGTTTTTTAGAGTGCAGAAATTTTGTCCATAATACAGTAAGCCAATATTCATGTCTTTTGTGTCCAAATCACAGAGCAGTCTTGTGACACTTATGTCACTAATATCAATGTACAGGACACGCAATCAGCATACTATATTATCCCTTGTGAGCTGGTCATACCATTTTGGTCAGTGTGTGACATGAAAGTGAAATATAACATTTGAACAGATGATCTACCAGGGTAACTCATTGATGCACTTCATAAATCAGCTGGAGACCATGCCAACTTTATAAGTTGACATATTATTCAAAACACTTTGAAGTTATGTAAATTTATACTACAAGTTCATTTCTGCAGATAGCTCTTGAAGGGAGTTTTTTGGCACATTTTTTTTTAATTTTTCTTTGATTTCAAGTCAGTCCAAATATGTTTGCAGAAGCAGAAGATGAGTCCTGTAAGCACCAAAAATTCTTGCTCTAGCACATTACCAGTACAAAGTCACCAGCACAGCAGAGATCCAGCTCCATTCCAGCTCCAAATCCATTTGTTAACCTTAAAACTCTTATATGGTCTTCTAAAAGTTAGATCTTCTTCAGGCAGTCTGAAAATAAAATAAGATGCTAATCTTCAGGTCACAGCTCACCTTGCCTGGTTTTGCTGTGTAAAACAAAATAAACAGGATAGGACTTAAGACCCTTCTGACTGCTACAGGGAAGCTTGATAGGCTCACAAGGACCTTTACTTGCTTTCCATCATGGGTGCTTGTCAAAATTGACAGAAACTATTTAGACAATGAAGTCTTTTCCACACATCTCTAAATTACCTCACCATGACAAAGTTTTCTATCAAATTAATTAAAGCTGCATAAAGGTCAAGATTTGCTCTTGACAGCATTGATTTGTAAAGCAGTGAAAACTACTTCAAGTCTTTCACAGCTTGCTTTGAACTCACAGTTGTGATCCATCTGAACTAAAAAATGTCACAACAGTCACTTGAGGAAAATCTGCAGAAGGATTTTGCCCAACGTGATCAGCATAAGTATGCCCTTTGAGTTGGTATATAGTGAAATTCGTAACTATTTAATAAAAATGAAGAGTTAGAAATGTGATCAGTGAGACATGAATCATAAGGCACCTTCTTTCATTAAATAACAGAATCAAGAAGGTTATTTTATTTTTAAATAGCAACCTTTTCTCATTTACAGAGATTTATATTTTAAATTTGGTATTTTTTTGACATAACCAAGGACCTTTGTCCAGTAGATACACTGTTGGCTACATTTTAGAGATCTGATTGCTAGCCTTTACTTATCCTCTGTTTTCCTAGCCAGACCAGTTTTCAAAAATAAAGTGGACTGGTCAATTGGTCACCATTTTCAACTTCTTTGAGATGACAAAAGATTTGAGTAGGTTTGAAGGAAAGTGAAGCTGCTTAGCAAGTTGCCTCTAGCTGATTTGTCAGACATATAATGTAGGGAGTATTATTAAACAACTTGAGCTTATGTAACATGACATATCAATTCCTACTTTAGAAAAGATCCTACTTTAGGGAAAGGTAATATAAAGACCATGATAATAGTTTCTTATTCAAAGGTGTGCAAAGCTTAGTTCAAATAAATGGCAGTTATGTAAATCTGACTCTAAGTGAAGTAATCAGCTTAATTGCATGCTTGCCTTTAAGCATGTACATAATTCTGTTGAGCTGAAGGGGATCTGAGAAATCTGTGAAAGATGCAAGAAGTATTAACTTGTCCAAAGAGAAGTAGGGGGACTGGTGCTACAGCCTGTCAAGTCATGTGCCTGCTGAAGGGGAGACTGCATTCCAGTTGATGCTCCAAAGTTTCGCTGTAGGCTGATCTCCCTTTCCTACACAAGTGAGCATGTCCTGGGCTACAGAGACAACCTACATGTCCCTGATGTTGTGTTTCGCACTCACAGCAAAGGGATCCTTAGCCCCTGTCGATATTGTTCAGACAAGCCCGAGCGAGATCAGTGCCGTCATCATCAGATGGATCTTCAGCCTGTGAGCTGAGTCTTCTTGAATTATGGTGCAGGACACACCTAAAACAGAGTCAGTATGCACCATAAATATCACAGCCATAAAACCTTACTTGGCTGAATCCAGTCGTGGCATATCCAGTTGGGTACAGAAAGTGTGTAGAATTGAACAGAGCCTTGTCCCGCTTGCCCCAAGAGTTAATTTGGCCTGTTATCATTCTTGTCCTGTTAACATTTATTTGCGCCTAATAAGGCATGAAATCATTACGCCTAGTATATGTCCTAACATTTAATCCCACAGTATCATATTTTAATTGGACAGAAAGAGTATCTAAATGGTTCTAATTCCCCAAGGATGTGGTTATCCAATAATAATCACAACCCTTGAAGCTCCCTTATTACTTTTATTAAAATAAAATCCTTCATGACTGAAATACTACATATTTTCTAAATTGCATCAAAATGAATTTGGTGGTTTAAAAGAATACATTGCAAATTTAGTTCATACAAGACTGCCCATAAGTAATAGCTTATAGAACACCTTTCACATAACAAGTCCCCTAGCTATAAAATGATAACACTTCAAACACTTGAGAAATGTGGCTGAAGGCATCACATCTCCTCCTCCCATGAGGAGGCCATGAGGCTTCAACCAGTAAGTATGGCTTGAGGCTTCAATCTTTGTTATGTATATTATATAGCACGTGATCAGCTGGAAATGAAACACCATGTGCTGTCACCTAATGGGCCCTGGCTGATTAAGTCACTCCATGCAAATCATGAAGAAAAGAAATTATAAAAGAGAAGCTATCACTCAGGTTTCAGCTTGGTCCTTTGGGCTACATCTTTGCCAGTCAATGAAACAAGACAAGACTCATTTTCTGAATTGGAGGATAAGAGGCAAAGCACGGCTCAATGCACAGAGCTCAATCCGCTCCTCCCTTCCCCTTAAGCCCAAACAGGGGAGATATAGTTCCTCCTGATGCCAGTGCAGGCACTACCCAGGAGCAACCTGGGTGCACATCAAGGAGGAACACTTGAGCCAGCCGTGAGCAAGAGTGTGCCAGTGCCTTCTGACTTGGATTGACATCACACAGAACACATGTGGGAGAGCAAAGAGAGTTTTCCTGTCACTAGAAATTAAGTCAGCTCTGCTGTGGACCCTGCTGCAAAAGAAACAGGAAAAGAAAAACATTTAAGAGTGAAGTCTAGCTGATGTAATTAAAATTATGAAAAGTATTTAAGTAGATGGGAAATAATGAACTTTTCTAAAACGTACAAGGACATCAACAATAACTTATAATGGTCTCCTTGAGGTAAAGAAGAAACACCAGGAGACCTTTTAAGACCCCAGTGTTCTTGTTTTTCTGTTTTAGTGAAGATGCTATGAGAGCAAATGGAGCCCCAGAAGAGCCTGCCCAGCAGCAAGCATCCCTTCCTCGCAGGAACATTCCCCCTCGATGTTAATTGCAGTGTACCAACTCCTGACAGCCTTTTAATAGGCAAGGCAGGAGGGAGGGTGGTATTTTGTTATAGGTCTTTATAAAGTACTAAAACGCAAATTTAAAATGCTCATTACACTTGAGTAGTTCCACTCTACTTAAATATTGGCTCCAGGTTTTACTTCATTATCCTCTTACCAGTAATTAAGCTACCTAGGGACAATCGGCAAATAATAAAAAGCTGTGGTGGAGGAAATTAGTTTAGACTACAAAGAATTGAAAGAAATTATTGTGCAAAATAGAAGAAAGCAACAGCATATAAAAGATATTTTGCTATCTCTAGATAAATACATTCCAAGGGCCATAATATTTCCTCTACAATATATATGCAATATATACATAAATATTTCCTCTACAATATTATGCAATATATAAATTGAGGGTTTGGAGAAGCTCCTACTCATTTCTCCTCAATGCAGTTTATTAGGTAAATGTGGACTTTTATTCCCACTAATGTCTGATCAATGGACTGGTCATTTTCTTACAGTTTCAACTGTCCCCAAACCAAAGGATAAAGGCAATGCTGAATGAAGCGTAAGTCCTCTGTCTACCTCTATCTTCCACCTCATTGACTGAAGACTAGAAAGACATAAATGTAGGGAATAAACTGATTTCTCCTATCCTAAGCTGGAAACAAGCATAGTGTTGCAGTCAGGTCATCATGGAAATGAAGTCAGGAGCTTGGCTACGCATATCTGCACTCTTTTTTCCTACTCCCACTGTAGTGCATGTAGGAGGACTGTAACTTTCTTCACTTGTCTTACAGAAACTTTCCTGACCCCAAGCCCTAGGCAGAGTAGGGCAGAACACGTTAACAATTTTGTGAAATTGTTTGAACATTTGTGTTGATTTTATAGCATACACTTGAAAGACATCCCTTTGAAGGTCCCTTCCAACCCAAACTATCATATGGTTCTATGAAAAAAGGAGTAAAGCATGACCATTTGAGAGAAGGAAAAGCAGAAGTGGAAGAGTAGATTTCATTTCATGCAGCAGCAGTAACTCCTAGTTAAATGATTTCAGTTCATTTGTCTGAACCAGATTGGATGACGAGTGACACACAAGGGATGTAAAACCTATCACTTGACTGCTCTTTCTCATCCACCCTGCAAACACTGATGTAAAATCTGTGGGGGTTAATTGATTCCCGCAGATGTGAGAGAAAAATCAGCCATCAGAAGGCAGGTAAACTTCCAGAAGTAATTTCCCCTTATACAATGAGGGAGCTACATTAAAGGAACAACAACCCATGCCCTTTTTAAACTCGATGGGTGACAAACCACAAAAGAAACTGAGGACCTTCATAATGCACTTTAAAGAAAATCATGCCCTGGACCTTAAATGCTGACAGGCTTTTTCATCAATTCATTGTTTTTGGAAAATGGCTGTGCAGGACTTGTGTCTGTAAATGTGATGGACACCTTTGATACCCCAGGAGAAAAAGACAGACTCTCTTCTCTGTGTGATTCCTGAGCACTTAATATGTTAATAAAATGTTTTTTTCCACAGAACACAGCTCCCCCTCAAAAACCTGAGTGTGTTCAATTTCACACTGCAATGAGCAAATTGCAGACAGCTGGCTTTACTCATCTGTGATTTTTTTGTTTTGATTGATTAGTTTCACTGTTTCAGGTTTTAGTGGAAGGAGAAACAAATAATGCAGCCAAATTGCTAACAGTATAATTATGATTTTATTACTATGCCAGTACTCTATAACCTTAATTTTTTAGGACATAACAGAAGTAAGGCTCAGTAAAAACAAGTGTATCCATGGCAGGGCATGAAGACTCACCAGGGTTTAGTAGCTCTCTGACTTAATATATTAGGGCTTTAAAATTGAAAAGAGCCAAAAAGGAAGTAAGGTCATTCCCTGTATTTATATCTCTATTTATACTCTCTGCTGTCCTGATGGTATTGCCATCAATCCAATTCTGACGGAAGGTAAAGACATTTGGTGCATCTCTAAGATCCAAAGCTCCTGAAGTCATGTGATTATAACTCCTTCTTTTTAGCTTTAGTAAATTCTCTGTCCTCAGTGGCACAGTGAAAACTTTGTGAATTCTAAAAGGTCAAAACCCAAAAGGCATATGCAAAATCTTAAAATTTATGTGAGTCTTAGAAATATAGTTTTAGTCCTTCCTTACGATACTCAAAAGGTCTAACTCTTTTTAGACTCAAAAGTTCTAACTCTTTTTATGCACGGCAGGTAAGACTGAATACTTAGGTTCTATTCACAACCATAATAAAAGAAAAAAAATCTATGCCTGGGATATATTCCCTTTGAAAACAGGTTTGTGTCCTGTGAACACGGTTATACTTAATTGCAAATAAAAATCAAGAATTTAGTGAGATTCTCACACATTGTAGAGACACTGACTCAGACAATGCTTATTTCATTATCAGGACATAAGAATAATGGTAACCAGTTTTAAAGTATTCATTTAGATAGTTTACATAGTTTTCCTTATCTGTTGTATCAGAGCTATGTAGTTATAAATAAATCTCTTTGGTTTGTTGGTTGTTTTTTGTTTTATTTTTTGCTTTTGTTTTGTTTTGTTTGTTGTGGGGGTTTTTTTGGTGTTTTTTTTTTTAAATTAATGGCATTAATGGATTTTGGTGACTTAAAGAAAAAGAAATTATAGAATCATAGAGTCATACAATAGTTGGATTGAAAGGGACCTTTAAAGGTCACCTAGTCCAATCCCCCTGCAACAAGCAGGGACATCTTCAACTAGATCAGGTTAAAGTTCATCTCCATCATTCCTGTAGGGTCCCTGTAGTACTGAAAGGCCACAATAAGGTCTCCCCTGCAGCCTTCTCTTCTCCAGGCTAAAAACCACAAACCCTCTTATCTTGTCCTCATAGCATGGGTGTTTCACTCCTCTGATCATTTTTGTGGCCCTTCTCTGGACC
>JAOXNG010000026.1:55154085-55175654 GCA_028566535.1 Scolopax minor | reverse complement strand
CAGAGCACATCACTCAGGACTGCATCCAGGCAGGTCTTGAAGATCTCCAGAGAAGTGGACTCCATTACCTCCCTGGGCAGCCTGGTCCAGTGCTCTGTCACCCTCACTGTAAAGAAGTTTTTCCTCATAATATGCCTGTCTCCAGTCTGAACTCAATCTGCTCATCTCCAGTACTGAATTTGCCCACGCCTTGCAGCTTTTCTAAAACATCAAGCAGGTGGCTGACTCTATTTTGTATTTCTTGTGTCAAAATATTAAAAAATACACTTTACCAAGACATAACTAGAAAAAACTCCACGTCATTTACACTTCTTTCCATTAACGTACATGCTTTATTACTGGTAAATATATTCTAAGATGTCCATCTCAATGTTGATAATATTTCAATGAATCAAAAGGTTTTCTTTTGGAAATGTCTGTTGGTAACTGTGTGGGGAAGTACAGATCTTGATGGACAGGCACATTTTTTCTGCTATAAAGAGCAGCAATGATCTGTCCTCAAAATCCTGCTACCACCATAGTAAGAGAAATCCACTGAAAATTTTCTTAGCTCCAGTCAATGGTGGGTTGCAGCATACTAAGTGTGGATTACATTGCTTTGATTTTGATTTTTGAATCTTGACAGGAACAGGAAAAGGCATTATACATCATCCTAGTATTTTTTTCTCTTTTTCCTATCCAGCTGGATAGTCACCAGATAGAAGGAACCTGTTTCAATGGGGGTTTAGAAGTGGGATAGCACTGCAAGAGTAGCCAAAAAACATTTCTGTATTCAAACACAGCAACTCTCATGGGAAGATCTTTGATCAGGTCTAGAAAGTGGAAAGTCCTATTATTTCTAAAGGATGGCACAGTGAAACCATGGTGAAAGAAAACAATCAAAAAATAAAAAAAAAAAGAAAGAAAGAAAGAAAAAAAGAGAAAAGAAAAAATAAACCCTTGGTAAATCAAGAATATAAAACGTCTGAAAGTGGATTCCCTCAGTAAATAGATGGAAAGTACTCTTATTCATAGGTATGTAATTTTAAATCAGCTTCTCCCTGAAACACATTCAGAACTGAGGTACCAAAAATGAGTCTAACCCTCTCCCCTGCTCCCTGCAGCCCTCGAAAAGTCAACAGGTAATATATTTGTATTAAGATTTCAAGGAGAAAAAAATCTACTTCAAAAAACATCCCACAATAAAAGGACAGAAGAGAGGGGAGAAAGATTACTAATTTCCTTTTAAAAAAAAACTGTTCTCTTTTTCTGTCATGGACACTATAAAAATTTACCACCACTAAGCATCCTCTCTAGAGTACTGAAATCTTGTGCCCTCCTGTGTCCTTCTGAAGACCCATGGCTTGTTAGTCAGCTAACAGTGCTTTTTCAATGCCTCCAGCCCTGCCTGAAGCCACAGCAGACAATTCCTTTGACATTGCTTCTTGCCAGCCTCCTTTTCTCTGTCTGTGTTTTAAATGAAGCTCCCAATTCTGATATATCCCATTCTGAATAATACAGGATATGGGAGGCTGCTGCTTGATGCCCAGTTAGCCATCTAATGACCTACAAAATAGGTATATATAGATAAAAATTGGTTGCATGGGAAAGACCTCTTTTATCTTTCTTATGAAATTATATTTAGGAAACTGACAAGATCTAAGATTTCTTCTTCCATAAGAGTAGAAAAGCTTTTCATAATGAAGATTCCCCCACTTCCTACCAGGGCAATATTACTCTTTAAAAACATTCGTATGATTCCATACTAGGCAGTGGGTATGTTTCAGGCAAGTTTTCACATCTGTCTGGAATGTTTGTCAACACTAGACATGTAATGTCTTTATTATATATTCCCCTGACATGTAAGGAAAGATCACCTGCTCCCAAGGTAGAGCTACTGGAGCTACTGCATTATAAATAACTGGAAGTACTCACTTTTAGAAAGATTCTGCAGTACTATTTGACTTCATGGGCCTGCATCAGCTGTTTACCTGCTGGTCTCCCGGTCAAGCCCAAAGATCACGGCCAAAGGTTTGTAGTGTAAAGATTCATTCTTTATTTTCTCAGAAACATTAAGGAAGTGCAAATGCAGATGGTCCTCTCCATTCATGAACTACAAAAGCTGTTCCACCATAGTCACCTCTCTGGCACTGCTTGCTATATGGTAACAACTGTACTAGTTATATTAACCAGAGTTATTGTGTTTTCATTGGTGTTGCACAGACTTTTACAGAGGCAAAAGAATTGAGACCCAATTCAAATGTTTCAAAGAGCTTGAAAAGAGCTTGATGGACAAGTGATAGACTGTGGATCAAGCTTCACATTACAATGTGTTTCTCTTACAATCCCCAGTTATCACTGTTTTCAAGGGTAAGCTTGAAACAGGTCATTAATGCAGTGACTGATGGAACTGATTTCTTCTGCTTTAAAAACAGAAGCTTGAGATGATTATGGCAGGTCACAGCAAGATAAAGAAGCAGATTTCTCAGTAAGAATCCCCCTAGTGTAAAGAGAAAAGAGTCAGGGGGAGAAAAATCTTGCCTGTTAATATTTAAGAGCTATTTAAGTTCTGCCACTGGCCATAGCAGCAGGGTTGGAACTAGATGATCTTCAAAGTACCTTCCAACTGTAACCATTCTATGATTCTCTGTTCATTTTGTGACAAAAAAGCATCGCATGTATCTAAAGATTTGATGATAAAATGGCAGAAAGGTATGGAGATTTCTAACAGTTACTTCCTTTTCTTCCATGTTACTTACTAAGAGGCATGGCTATCTTGAAGTAATCCTGATAATCTAGGTGTGTTGGGTAGTTAATATTCATTATACAGTTATATTTATATGCCAAGGACAAGCAAATATTCAGGGAAAAATACAAAATTTTGGTAATTTCCTCCAGAGGAATTTTCTAAGATACAATGATTTCCTTTGTGCAATTTTTTTACCACAGGAGATAGGTTCCTTAAAACTGCATTTTTTCCCTAAAACAGGTGAGTGAAAGGCAGATTTCATTCTTGGTTTGTTATAGTCCTCTAACCAAGTGACTGAAGCATTGGGTTTTGTAGCACCTGACATTTGCTGAAGAGGAAAAAGGATGATTCAAATGTTCTGGCTTGAGATGAAGATATTCCTTATATAATAATATTCCTGCAATCAGGAAGATGCACACAAGCTTAGCTGATACTAGCAGTAATATCAAGTGAATTCAAATTAGATATGCTTATTGCAGATCAAAGACACTGCTTAATGGCATCATGCTGTTATGGTTGGGAAAACAGCAGATTCTGTTTCATAGAGCTCAAAGATTTTTATTCTCAGTCCTCTGAATTTCAATGACTTTCCCAGCCAGGATCCTTGACTTCCAAAGTTAAATCTGTAAGCAAAAGCTTGAACTCCATACAAATTAAACTCCAAAGCCTTTTCTGTCAGCTGCCTACAGTTCTCTTATGCAACAAATAATGCATTTTAGACAGAAGCCTGAATCTGTACGTGTAACCAAGATAGATTAATTAATTTATAATGCGTTCCTGAAAGGGGGCTTACCCTCAAACTGAATTTTGTTACAAAACTTATGGCCTGAAAGTTCAGAACATAAATATAGCTCCTTATCTGTTTATAAAGGAGTTTAAAAAAATAAAAATCCATCTATAAACTATTGCTAGAGCAAAGCAGAAGTCAGTAAAGCAGCATATGAAGGGCAAGCAAATCAAGAGTTATTTCCTGATGATGTAGTTCATGACATACTGATATATGACATGGAAACACTGCTTAAAAAGTAAGCTGTTTTTACTTTAAAAAAAGTAAATCTAATATGTGGTGATCTGTAGCAACAAATTTCCTATTAGACAAGAGTTCAATAACAGTCATAATTGAAGCCATGAGCTCACTCAAGAATAAAACCCATGCTTTATTCCCTATTCTGAATTGTATCCACCTTGCTCAGCTACTGCTTACATTTTAATAATCAGGTACTACATACTACCTTCAAATCAATAAGAATTGTTTTCAGTACTGCCATTGATTTTATATATCTCAGACTAAAATAATTATATATTGAAAAGTGTAGTTAAAATATACTGAAGAATAGCTACATTTATTACAAACAATAATGCAAAGTGGTAATGTTAAAGAAATTTCATGGCTGGTAAAGCTGACTAGGTTATTTGGAATGAAATCTGTTTGATTGACAGCATGCTTTTGCTAAATCTGAAACTGGAGATCTCCAGTCAGTCAAACACTAAGGGAGAAACCAGAGAAAAGAAAAGGCCTGGGAGAGGTCATCCTGTGGATTAGCTCTGTTCCTGTACATAGATAGAAAAGATTTAAACCCTTCACCTGCATGATTACCAATGAGGTGGTAGGAATACTTCCAGTAAAAAAAAAATGGTAAGAGATAAGGTCATTTCATTGTTTTGAAATGTTTAATTTGAGGAATTCCGATTTGAAAAACTCTCATCAAATAGAAGACCAATTTCTTTTGCATCTAAATTTTTTCCAGTGCTAAAAGAAGCCTGCATGTATTCTTGCTGGCATGGCCTTGGTCAGAGGCCATTAACATAAAGTTGCTATGAACCCTTGGTTTTATTTTGGCACTTGTGCTCAGTTACCTCAAATAAGAGCACTCAATACTAGAGGGGAATTAGTTCTCCCTCACACAGCTCTGTGCCTTGTACAAAAGCACATACTGAAACAAGGAACCTGCACACCAGACATCTCAACTCACTTCTGCATTTGTGAAAAGGTTTTTTGAGCATTGCTTTAGTGCCAACACAAGGAAAGAACCCAGAAGTGAAGTATGAGAAGTTGCTGCTGAACTACTGTTCAATTATTCATTGTGGATGCCATGGCTTCTTGTCAGTGTTTGGGGAACCACAAATGAACAGTGCAGTTGGTTTCTTATACATTTAATTCAGTTATCCAAACTAATGGTGCCAAAACTCTCTAAGTATAAACTGGAAAATAATTTACTGGAGTGAGCTGAATGTAGAAATTACACATGGGCAGAAATGTTTTTGTATGCCTGACATGGCCTGTAGAGTGCCACTTGGACCACCACTATGACCAACGTTCCTTGATAAGACGCACTGTTTTCCCTGCTTCCTCACGAGCATCACGACTGCTGGCACAGTTTAAAGAAGGAATCCATGCAGGCAGTACCCAGACAAAAAGTTATTTATAAGATGTGTGTGTATTTGTAAAAATACTCATAAACCTTTACATGCCTTTGTGTCTCTGTTTAAGGACCCCTATGGTCCTTAAGTATAGGAAAGCCAAAGAGTTCTTCTGAAAAATATCCATTTATTTTTGCCAAGATTTTCCCTTGTTCCTGTTGCTAAGCATTTATACAAACAGTCATGCTGATTTTGCTAAAACTGCACACTAGATTATGAACTTCTCAGTCCAACCACATGTTTTACAAGGAAGTCCTAACAGACCAAGATGTTCTTAAGATGATTAATGTGGTGAAGAGTTTTCTTCCTTTCTTTCTAATGGTGCTCTAAGACAAACTCTTGTACACAGAAAAATTTACTTGAGTTTTTATGGCTGTGAGTCAAAGTCAAGTACCTCTGTCTTTGAGGAGCTCTCTGCTTAATTGACGAGCTTGATTTGTTAAGGACAGATTGGGAGCAGATGGCATATCTAGTTGTGAAAGGGCTGTGCAGTGCTGGCGGAGAGTTTTGGTCTGTGGTGCTTACAATCTTATGATATTGTTTGGTGGGGCTTTTTGTCATAGTTCTCCTGAGACCAGCTCTGAAAAGGTCTACGCCATACCAGAAGCTGTGTAGCTAACAGAAACTGTAAGAGACTTAGCATCTTCCAAGGTTTGGCCTTGCTGATGACTAGCTCTTTGAAGCCAGAACTTTGCATGTGTTGTCTCTAAAGTAGCATTCTATCTTTACGCTGAATAAATATTAGGAGAAAAGTAATCATTCTCCCCCCTTTCCAATCCCTCTCTCCCCCTCCACATCCCACACCCCATTCTGGCCTGCACAATCAAGTATAAGGTCATCTGCAGGATGCTTTCCTTTTTCTGTGGAATAGTTCCTCTTCCTATTTCCCAGACATTAGTGTTTCCTGTTCAGACTGATTGCTTTTGTTTTACTTTCCAAGGTCTACTTTTAAAAGAGATGTATGTGTTTTGTACTTTTATTCTATTCTTAGGCAAGGGAATGTAGTGAATAGGAAATTAATTCAACCCTGGCATTCCTTCAGTTCCTTCACAGCTCCCAAACATACACAAACTGCTCACCTCCAGCCCACTGTTTACTTTCTCTGCGTTTTACCCCGTTGTTTGCATTACTTACTCAAAAAACATTTTAATATAAATAAGCTGTGAGTTTTTAAAGCTTTCTCTGGTGCAGCTCAGAGCCTAGCTCTCATGTGCCTCTGCTGATTCCTCTTGTTCTGACAGGATGCAAGAGTTATAATCTTGCAACCAAATGCAAGACACTGCGCTCACTTTCCCAATACCGAAGATAATGTGTCTTGTTCATAATGAGATTACAATCAAGGTCTGAAATTCCCTTGTCTCAGCACCTCTGTGGGCTCGCGCTTTCGGAGGTGATTACATTTCCTACTGCTGAAGGATTTTTTAGCACCATTTCTGCAGACCTTGATAGATTTAGCTTTGAAATGAGGCATGTTACTGCTCTAATATTATGCTCTTCGGGTAGACTGTTTGTGTGCTCTGCAGGCAGCTCGCTGCATTTTAAAAGCACTATTATTTCCTGCTAGAGAAAGCATCTAAAACTGCATCAAGCAAGCCTATCCTTTTAAAGGTTTCAAGTTTAGTGTGGGGCTAAAAAACATGTTGGAACAGGCACAAGATGAGTAGATTTCAATTCTATGTGATCTTTTTTTCTGGAGTGATGTGTCCGTGTGTGCTCCAGGCATCAACTTGCATTATGAAAGTTAAACTCCTAGAGGTCTTGATAATTTCTTACACATCTGCAGTGTACCAGTAAAGGAAATGGCACACACACAAAAAACCCAAAACAAACGACAAGTTTTCACACAGTCTATGAAGTACACCATCACTGCAAAACCTTTATGAACAGATCATACATAGCCTAGTTTGTGAATATATGAATTTACCTGTGAATTTCTGCTTAATTTTAGACTTCTATTAATCTATGGCATATTTTGTCACTGGACCTGTTCTGAATTTTTGTGAATGCCAAACAGAGAATTTATCTCCTTTCTTCATATGCACGTTACTCTGAATACAGATGCTTTGATAATAATTATTATCATGAGAACTCCTTCTTTTCAAATAGATATAGCATTCATCACAGGTGCTTCACAGAAACCTTTGTGACACAGTAAATACCAAGAGTCATTATGTAGCCTTTTCACAAAGGCTCACATTTGCACCTAACAAAAGAGTAACTGACAAACACATACCCTTAAAGGCCATTACAGAAAATTTCTCAGCTGAGTAGAAAATCTGTAAATACTAACCTTTTCTGAAGTTAGTGAAGACCTTTCTTAAGAAAGGTCTAGAACATCCAGAGCTAGATCATCTTCATCAAGTAAGATTTTTTTTCCTCATGTTGTGGAACTACTATTTGAAAGAATCCGTGGGCTGGGGTGGTACGTGCCAAACCACCCACAGCTTAAGTTCTTCAGTGAAAAACTGTGGTCCTCAGAATGCCAACTTAGCTACTGCAGTGACTGTGAAAGAGCCAAAGCCCACAGCCACCTCTGCTTAACACCTCACTATTAATAAAGTGCCTCTTTTGAAGGTGCTCATAAGCACATTTATCTGCCCAGTTGGCATTTATAGCTCTTGCTAGAGCTTTACTGGGCTGCTGCTGACTCAGGGTTGCCCATACAGGAGCACACCAACCTCTGCTGCTGGCAATGCCTCTGTGATCGTGATGGGCATTTGCTCTGTAGTCAGTATGGTCATGAAGGAAGAGACAGACCTGGGTTCAATGTCTTCCTCTGCTTCTGAGACTTGTCTCTCAAAAACGAGCCTCACTTCACGCCCAGACATAGGAGGAAGCATCCTAATGCTCCAGCTAGCTGCTACTTGGGTGGAATAGGAAAGGGGTTGGGGGAGAGCTCTTGGCTTCTTTCACTGAAATATCTGCTTGGTGTAAAAAGTTAATATTTAAATGAGAACTATGCTCTTCATCTAGCAATATTAAGCTTGCCAGCAGCAAATGAGAACCATGTCCTAGACTTTGTTCTAGTGAGCGTTTGCTTATCTGAGCAATACATTCCTTACCTAAAATCTGTAGTCAGCGGGACAGAAGTCCACACTGGGAAGTACTTCTTTTCTACCAAGGGCTTTTTCAACAGTAGCTTAAGTGATTGCCTTGGGAGAGGTTGTACAATCAGTTGGAGTTAACGAAGTGATCTGGGTGAAAACCCACATCAAGAGATGTGAAGCATGTCAAAAGCAAGAAATTAGGAGTACTGAGGAACTCTGGCGAAAATGCTGTGGTTTCTCAAATACATACAACAGAATGAAGGTGTATTTTAATAGGAACAAACATGTTTTTTCCCCAGTTCAAGTTAAAAATTACTTTGTTACGGATTTTTTAAATCAAGTCTCATTTTAAAGTCCTCTTTACTGATCTGAGAATCGCCTTTTGACCTAAGAATTAACCAAACACCTAAGGAAGTTTTTTCATTGACCTTACTGGAATCTCATTGGCTCTTTTGTGAGCAGTGATGTTTCATGCCACAGTAAACAAAATATGACCACAGCTGAAGACAGCCTTATAGGGGTCCATTAATAAAAAAAGGAATAAAAATCTTTATTTCTAAAGAACACACCTACAGTGTGTGTTTCAGGCAAAGACTTGCTGCTGGTATGCAATACAATTCCAGTCTAAAACCAATGTGACCTTGTTAAACTTGTTTGTTTGGAATTGGAACCATGCGAAGCATTGACAGCTGATGTTTGGTCAGTTCTGAAGATGGGCAGAGCAAGTTTATCTCTTCCCTCATTCAGACATCATGGTGATAGGAAACACCAGGTCAAGATAAAACCTTAAGCCAGTAAGTGTTCATTTACCATAGGAATTTCTATCAGCCATTTTTTTCTTGTGGCTATTAGGTGGTCCCATCTTTGACATGTATTTCCATATCATAATGGCACAGGAATGATTATTTGAGACATTCAAACATGATGAAAATGGCCATATATTTATATACCTGGAAAAGGATGTTACTAATCAACAGAGTTGAGAACACCATTGATGCTATCTAATAATGCTGATGATCAAATTGGTTTATGAATGAAACTTGGACAGACTTCAGTTTGACAAATCAAAGTGTTTCATGCTCTTTTGGCTGTAAGGTAATTGAATCAGACCTACAAGTAAGTTTGTTACAGATTGTCTCCACAGAATTATATCCAATCTTGTTGTTTTCCTATTTAAAAACATGATCCATGTTAAATTCCCTCAAACTACTCAGACAAATGTCATTGTCAGCATTAACTGGCATCAAAACAAATTAGAATTCAGCTTTTTCTAATTTTAAGTAGTTTTCAAAATGACATCATAAACAAACAATAGCTAATCACTCTGAGAATCATTTTTATACTCTTAACATAAATATTCAACTATTCAGCAAAGAATAATTTTAATGTCTTGTGTACTTCTACCTGTTATACAACACCACAACTTCCCATAGGAAATGTTGTGTATTTGACCTTTTATTTTTCACTAGGCTTTGTATGGCTTTTTAATGTATTCCCTTGAGAAAAGATTTTATCTTCAATATTAATTAAATCTTACACTGGTCTCTTAAAAGAAGACTTCAGCTGACACCACAGGATAAACTTAAATCACTTCAAAATGTGTTGGAAATTGTAGTTACTGTAACTGTGCAAATAAGAAATATGTGCATTGGATGAAATCAAAACAAAAGGTAAGTGAGTTCTGGTTTACAATATATTCAATGTAATATGTGTTAACTTAGTTTTACTATTTGGTTTTCTGAAACCAGGAAAAGTATAAAACAACTCTTTTTCATTGTACCTGAAAGATTCCATTCCATTTTTGGTGCAGCTCTCACTTTACTTTTTAAATAGTATTCACTTTATATCTCCCTCCTCCAGTCAAGTAAACATTTACAAAAATTGAGCAAGTACAAGTTTCTAAGTGAATATGCTCTTTGAAAAACAAAAATCAACGTGTATCCTTCTGGAAATGTTGAAAGAAAGTACTTTAACATTTTTTTTTTCCCCTTGAATAATGTCAGTCTTTGCAAAATTCCAGCTTTTGGTAAATTGTCTCCTCATCAAAATATATTTAGATAGTCCTGCTGTAAATAGAAAATATCATAAAAGTATGAAAAAATGTGACCTTAGCAATTCGGGGCAAATCTGAATAAAACACTCTTTGAGAAACCAAGGAAGCCGAGGTGTTCTTTCCATTGGAGGTGATGTAGAAAATAGGACAGACAGAAAACCTCTTCAGTTTTTCTGTCTTCCACACTTGTAACCAAAAATGCCGATGCAGCAGTTGCCTGTGATACCCTTCTGTACATGCTTTAGCACCATCTAGCAACCCTCCAAGATACTGCACGTCCCTGCCGCATATGTCTTTAAGGAGAAATCCAGAATATTGCTTTTCATTTCCCCAAATATAGCTGTAGATGTTGTTAAATAATATTCTATAATATGAAATAATATTCAAGAGTACCGGGGCAAGTCGAGATAGGATTACCTAAGTACGTCATACGCGCAAACCACACCACGGGGAGCCTGGTAAGCCCTGTCTCCAGAGCTGTTTGTATATGGACTATGACTCACGTTTTGCTGATATGGACGTGCATTTGTTAGGTATGTGCTGATATGGTACCATGCAAGGTCCTCTTATCTGGTAATAAATGTAGAAGAGAGGGTCAACATTAAAACTGCATCAACTTAATGGGGATTGCACTACGGTCATTCTTTCATTGGTTGTCTTCTAGAGCAAATAAGACTTATAAAATCTCACTGTTATGTATAGCTTTGTATCATCTATTTTTACATCTGTTTCTCTGAAGCAGGCATTAGGCAGTGACGACGTGTGGAGCATTTCCATCCACTTACATACATCCAAGCTCTGGGCTAGACACAAACCTGTGGCTAAGACAGCACAGTTTTGAGAAATGCTACAACAGAGGAAGATTTTTCAGGTAGTAGCACTGATATACAATAACATTTTGAACTGCTCTTTAAGGGTATGACTAAGAACTGAATACTAACATAGTTCAAAATGTATTTCTGCAACTGCGCACACACCCAAAAAAAGAACAAAAGCAAGGATTTATTTTGTTCCTTCAAAGTTAGAACTGCATTTGTCCAGCAGAAGGAAAGAAACTATTCAATAGCGACAAAATAAGTCCTGAAAAACAAAATACAATCACTTTAAATGCTTGTATGCATAATGAAAGTTTTGTTGCAATGTGTTTAGAATTGAGGTTTCAATGCCCAAGAAAATTAAAGACATTACATCTTAAAATGAACTGCATGTATACAAACAATCACAAAGGGAAAAACTCCCCCAAACTAAAACCGAATCAAAACAGCTCAAGCACAACTTTCAGGATTTTTGTCTGAAGCATGTCACTGCTAATCTGCTGCATATGGTCTATAATACCAAAACCCTTACTGATGATTAAAGCAAATGGCTAGAACCCTTCTAGGAACAGGAATCTTCCATGGGTTATGAGGATTTTTCTGAAAAACAAAGCAAAACAAAACAAAAGAAAAATCATCAAGAAAAAATACACCAAAAAACCCAAACCAAAATGTGACAAAAATGAAACTTTCTTCTACAATCAAACCTGTTTTGATTAAACTTTCATTTTGGTTCCCAGGTGGATTTCCTTGATAAAATTCTAGCAAAAAATATCTCAAAAAGAGCTTGATGAAGCCAAGTCCCCCAAGGTAAGAACGACTACGTCTAAATGACCTCTGAGAAGTGATAGTCCAAATTACACTAGACAGCCTTCAATCCAGTTCATCACTTCCCTGTTTTTTTTAGAAGTATTTTCCTTATTTCTGAAAACAAACTTGTTTTTTTTTTTGCAACATGTTCCCATTATTTCTTGTTCCGTCTACCCTGGACATAGAGAAGTATCTCTCCCTGGGGCTATCTTTTACCTAGGCAAAGTTGCTACCATGTCCCTTCTTCAATCTTCTTCTCTTCAGGCTAAAAGTTCAAATTCCTTCAATCTTTATTCATAGGCTTTTAGACCTCTGATCAGTCCTGACTGGTTCCTGTCACCTGGGGCTTAGGGCACTGATGTTGAGAACAAGAGCTCTTGCTTTGCCAAAATCAGATACAATGAAAACAAAAACATAACAGCACTGTAAGAGATAGCATTGCAAAGCAGTAGCTCTGACCTAAGTTTTATACAATCTCTCATTAGTGGTTGACTTTGAATGTAGACAATGATGTTGGCCTAGTTTAAGTTGAGCACAGATGCTCAAATCTGTTAACAGTTTTATTTTACATCACCCTATGTTCTGATAGGAAGCCATGAAATATGCATAATATTTTGATGTCTGTAACTTGTCTGCTCTTTAGCAATGCTTGCAGGCTACCAAGAAAATTGCCAGTCTGGATTTGTTTAAAAAACAAATTTAATTCACTCAGGGTTTTTAATGTATCCTGTTTGTAAATAAAAGAAAAAAGGAAGCCATTTATCCTGAGAAGGCCTATGTCCTCCATAACATGTTAAATAATTAACAGTGCTCACCATGCCAGCAATTATTAGGAGACATCTCCTGGAGATGGCCCCTTCCTCTCAAGAAACACATTGACTAATTTTGACAAACATCATTGGTCTCAGAAGTGTGCTTATTTTTGTTAGCACATTTAATGATCTGCAGAGCATGTCCCCTTCTAATACTTAGCAGTTATAGAAAGTACCTCCTACACCCTGCAATTAAAGTATAGTCTGTAAAATAATTAGTCACAGGAAAATAATGTCAGACAGGTACACAGGCTGCTAAGATCACAATGATTTCAGCAATAATTGGTGAACAAATTAAGGATCTATTCAGAAAGCTACTCAAAGACATAATTTCAATGCTAGCATTATTTTATAAGGAGATTTTAAGTGCAAATTAAAGAAATATACCAAGTGTATGAATTTCATAAAAGTAGTATATATAGCTTGGATATTCATGAAGAAAGACAACTAAATTAGGATTTCAGTCCTTTTCCAAAATATGTCAGAGGTAAAAACTCCTATGTGAGAACTAGTTAGCTAATCGGAAATCTCATTACTACAATTTAATTTCATAGGCTATTTCAGCAACAGCATACCTACCTTTCTTCTAGAAAAAAAAAAAAAAAAAGAGAGAGGAAGCATTTAGGAGAAAACAAATTTCAATGGAGCAATAATGCATTTAATTAGGAGCAGAACTGATACGGTTACCTGAGCCCTGTGACAAGCTCATGCCAAAGGCATTGCCCATTCAGTGCCTCCGCAAAGGGGTGCCTGCTCATCAGAGCTACCCAGGATGCCAATCATGTCCTCCTTTGGATATTGCTGGCTACAGGCACTACCTAAACCATGGTAGCCCCGTGGGTCTGCTGGACCGGGGCAGGTATTTGACTTCACTTTCATTCAGCAGTCAAATGCTCTTCTTCCTGAGTCTTGAGTATCTTACATTATAATCTAGAAAATTAATTTTCTTGAGCTTTTGGGAAATTCTGTACAAAGCTTCAGCACAGTTGTCTCCAATAGGAAGAGTAAAACATATCCCATAACTCTTTACAATGGAAATGAACTTTGGATCAAGTCCATCTTTTGTTATAGACAGCTTTCTTTGACCTTGGAGTCTTTGCTCAGTAAAACGGGTTTTTCTGTGTCTTTCCAGGGGTTAATGTTTAAAGTGATGTTGGACTTTTCTACCACACGAGCTTTCGGTTTCTAGCTCACAGGTGATCGTTGTTATTATAATTCTGTTTTACTAAAAGGGGTTTCTCCATTTTCAAAGGTGTTTGATCTAGTGGAAGGTAAGCAGCAGATCCTTTATACAAAATCTCATTGTCTCTCTGAAAGAATGTTGCATTACTACATGGGTGGGAAAATCCTCTCTTTTCCAAGGAATTGTAATATAGTAACTGTAATGTGCAGTACACAATATTCCAGGTTTTATATAGTAATTGCTTAGATAAGACTCAAGGAAAGAAGCAGTGAGGTCTACAGAACTATTTTTGACCTTGGGTACATCACTTGGGTATTTCTTTTTTACTTGCTCTTTCCATCTTACCTTATAGCACAAGTTCCTTGACAGAGAGGTTATCTTTCACATATGGTCATATAACAAGATACCTTTGTACTGCTGAGGCTTCTATGCTTGGTGTAATAAAAATAAACAACACTAAAAGAAATGAAATAGTGTAGGCCTTTACCCTGCTGTGGTATTAATGTGCGGAAAAAGGAGACTGAGGGTGCCATCCATGAGGACCTCAGCATCAAGCTACAGAGTGGAGAGATTAAATTCAAGGCATGAAGTCAGAGAAATGAATGTCTCTATGCACTGTAGTCACTGCACGCAGATAAGTGGCTTTGCTTTTGTCCATAGCTTCAGTTAATAAAAACTTTGAAGTAGAAGAGGGATGGGGAAATAATATCTGATGGTAGTTGTAGCATGGAACAAATTAATGATTCACAATTAGGAACTTAACTGAAACCTGATTTGCTTGAGCAGATCGTGCCATTCTGATCCATACTTTAACTCAGTTTTGAATAACCCTCACTCTGAAGACCATAGAAAGAGAGAAAAGTGAAAACCTGCACCATGAAGTACGTTGTTACAGTTCACCAGTTACAGTAAGCACACTTTTGGGTTGGTGATTCCATTGTGGGAAACCTGTATAAGAAAGGATAGCATCTATAATGACAATCAATTCTCTTAAATGAACTATTAAAAAATGCAGTAGAACAGAATACTTGGCTGTAACATTTGCTTTTTCTGGGTATTGATACTAGCTCGAACAACTCAATATTCATGAGTAGAGGACTCAATAACATCAAAAATGATCAAATCAAATACGTTACATTTTCCCCTACTACTTCTTCAGTTCTAATTATGAACTTGCATATATAATCACAGTAATACTGAGATGGCAGCTGTAACTGCTGGCACTCGGCGACCATATATATGCACAATCAAACTGCTTGTGTTAAAACTGCCACTTAGTGCAGCAACATTCTGCATTTGCTATGTTTAAGTACTGCTTTTGCTACGATCGTTATTGACAGATAGCACAAAAGCTGTCTGTTTCTCTGTGTAAAAAGTCTTTTCTTTCCAGAAGAACTGACTAAATTTTGTGACTCCTGAGGATAGACTAGTCCTAATAAAGATCAATTTGATTCTGAGTTATAATAGATTTATAATGTGGTTTTTCAGTAACATTTTCAGTATGTCAGGAAACCAGCATGTTCTCTCTGATTTGTTCTAATATGCTTTCTTCTGGAAAGAAAACTAAATATATTTGAGCTGCAGAGTCAAAACCACACAAAATGTAATCATTTGCAGAAGTGAATTCTGTAAAGCTTGCATGTAAACAAGAACTGAACACCCTTATCTGTGGTAGGAGAAGGGGGGTGAGTAGTCACCATCAGCCTGGTGGTAGAACGGCTGCTAGAATGGATAGAACATGTTCACAAGAGGGACTGGGCAGGCAGACAACCACTTTACTAGCTGTGTGTGCTGTTATTACCTCCATATGTATCATTTACTAAATAAACCTGCATAAGAAGAGAAAAGGAAGGAAAAAAATATTAAGCTAGCCACTTTTAATTGCATATCATTTCTAAACAGCACTTTATAAACTTTCAATGTTAATTTTTAATAGGTATGTTTGTGACTTTTCTTGTGAGTATGAGGACATTCCTTATGCACAATTTTTAATAACATCTCTAAAAGGCAGGAAAATATATTTTCTGGTGAGTTAAATCTAGATGAGAGTGACCAATTCATATTGAATTAGTCCAAATTTACAGTGAAAAAAAAATCCAGTTTTTTTCAGTATGTTGCAATATGAACAAGTTAAAACTTTTCAAGGGAGAATGTTGATTTCAGTATAAATTTTTAGGTAAATCTTCCAGTAAATTGACTGTCTGGGTCTAGGACCCAGGATTTTTATGCTGCCCACTACACATTTAGAAATGTCAGATCTCTGATGTCTCACGCTCTGAGATGGTATTTCATGCAGTTGGTTCCTGTCCTTCCCCACCAAAGAGCCCCACCATTACCTCTCTTGCTCTGGGCCAGACACAACTGGCTGGTCAGATCCTGATGACAGACATTTCTTCTTATGGGTAGACTTCCACATGCCAGAAGAGAACTGACCAACATTATGCCAGAGATTTTCTTCTCCAAGCACGAAGACCTGCAGAGCAAGTGGAGACAAGCAGGTGATGGTGGACTTAGTGTTAGGGTATTGTGTTAACTCTAAATAATCAAAATTAAAATTTCAAAATTTTAGAAGAAAATACTGTTTCTGGTTTGACTTTCTTGTTCTTCTCAACTTGTGAGTCTTTAACATGGAAATCTGGGGTGTAATATTTTTTTGTGCTTGCATTTTCTTTTCTGTGTTGTAACAGCTTAAGTTTATTAGAATGCTTTGACTTATGGAGCAAAAGAGCATAATGTTATGACTACATACAAAGCTAGTTTTGATGCTACCCAATACATCAGAACAGTCTGTTACTCCTTTCTCAGCCAAGCAAAATCTACCAACTTGTGCATTTTTGGCAGTGATATGTGTTTTGGAGGAAAGCTGCTATTGTTTTGGTGCCTTATTTCATAACAGAGCTTAACTCTTCTACATACGATGTCTATTAGACAATTACAGGTATTAGTTTCAGTGGTGTATTACCTAAAGTTTTGCAACAACATTTACAAATCCTACTCAGAGAAAATTCATATAAAAATAAAGCTCAAAAGTTTGAAAATATCAAGGCTGGTGAAAAACCATTCTTTGAGAACTGCATTAAAATGAAAGAAAAAAAAATACCCTCCACCAAAACTAAACGAAGAAACTCCCTCACTAGTCATTCATCTCATTCATCCAATATTAATGATCAGCACAAGTAAGAAATAAATATAAGGAGAAGAACAATCTAGGAATTAACATGAAAATAAGAATCTGGAGCATTCTGCATTGTCTGAATCTATCATTACAGATATATATTATACTGATATACGTTATACACATACATATATACATTATAATAAAAGGTAACTCTCTAAATTAAAATAGTGTGGCCCAGGTGTGCAGGCAGCCTCAAATTTACTGTACTCAGATATCAAATTAATATAAAGTAATTTGTGTAAGGATGAATTGTGAGTATGTTAAAGCTTCCCAATTGACAAGATACATAACCAAAAATATCTAATAAGAGAACACTTCCAGCCCTTATATCACCCACAAAATAGTTGTTCTTTGACATCCTTGAACCACAAACACTTAAATTTGGTAGCAATTCAAACCCTTCCCTCCTAAGAGAAAAAATGGGGAGAATTTTCAACTGCTACTTCCTAATTTGCATTATTTAATATTTCTGAGGGAAATAATTTTTAGGATTAAAGTTGACCAAACTTATGTACAGTTGAAAAAATATATTTGGGAAATGAAATGTAATAAAAATGAGAAGGTCTTTCACTGCTGCATCTCAAAGCAGCTCACCAACTCCGAAGCAGCTATAACTTAATGACTAACAAACTTAAAACTCAGTAGTTCACTCTCTCACTAGGAAAAGAAGAAGGGAGCAAAGGGAAGCTTGGGTCTCAGGCCAGGTGATTAGAGACTTGTCTATAATGCATGCTCCCTCTTGCTTGTTTTCTCTCCCTAGCACATCAAATATTTAATCAGCCGCTGCAATGCTAGGTGCTGTGGATTACATTGTCCCTCAGAGTCTGCTGTTCTGCAGAGAGGAGATGGCTCTGGATCACAAGTCTGGAAGTCTAAGTCTCTCCATCCTATTACCTACCATCCCATCCACTCAGACCCTTTAATTCTTTTGGGTTAAAATCCCAGACTTGTTTTAGGCAACACCAAAACTCATGTTGAATGCAGCTGAGCCAATATCTTACCCTTTGCTTTAAAGTTCTGGGAAAAAAATAATCACACAAACCTTTTGATTTTTCTGAGGGAAAATACTTCATTAATATCATGGTGGTAGAGTACATGATAGACATATTTAGAGGTTCTTCACACATAGCAGCATTTCATTTGCCCAATATTTCAACTCCTTTGGACAAACAAACATGGTAAAATAGAATACTGATATAATGAAATGTCATTCATCAATCAGTGTTACAGATGAAGTTACAGAAAGCACCAAGTATAGAAATCTGTGTACTGAAAACAACATTCATCTTCAAAAAATCAATGTGTTAAGTAATAATAACTAACCTGAAAGAAAATATTTTTGCAGAAGCTCAGCTACGCATGAAAAAAATGAATGTGAGTCAATAAGAAATACTCAACAAGAAATAATGCAGCAGGTTTTTTTATCTTCTCAAGACTTATCTACATTAAAATTTAGCATTTTTTAAAAATCATATATTACAAGTTCCATCAAATTCATTATATCCCAGAGAGGCTTCATTTTGGGAGCTCAAAGGTCCTTCTTTCTGTTAAAACAAAACTAAAAAAATCCCATGAAGGTATAAACAAAGAGAAACTCCCAAATTAGATAGTACACCAGAACAAAAGAGTATGTTTAAAGCAGTCACACAGCTCATATGCTACATTAAGTAAGAACTTAACCAGCAGTATTTTATTATTCAGCCGTTCATATTTAAACGACTTAAAAAAAAGAAGAGAACCACCCCTTCACACTTCTAATAACTGTTAAGACAACTTAATCAATATTTGTGTCTAAAATGAAACATAAAGTGTGGTAGAATATTTTAATTAAGTTAATTATTCCAACTAACTTAGAAGAACTCCATCCCTCAAGACAGGATGCAGTAACACCTGCGTGCAGGAGAAGACTTAAAACCTTCTAGTATTCTCACAGTTCTCAAAATCACAACAAACTGAAAAGAAAAAAATTTTTCATACATGAAAAATTCCAGAAGAAGCAGATAACCCACCAGAGTGGGTGAGGCTGGGATAAAGGAAAGTCCCAATAATTAAAATTATTACAATGTTGAAGGAATTTTATTACAATTTTTATTACAATTTTTTTTATTACAAAGGAAATTATTACAATGCTGACCCAGAAAAATTATATAAATAAAATTAATTCCTACTGTAAGGACCGTAGAAGACTTCCCTGACACTTAGCAATGTTTCATCCATGGGAGAGATTGCAACAAACACTGGAAAAGTTGTAGGTGCAGAGACCTCAGCCCATTGCACAGGAACATCTATAAAGCACTTGAATTCATGCCGATGCATATCTACCAGACCCCGAGGAATTATGTTCTTCATTTTGGTTACCCCATTGGGAAAGTAAAATACCCCAGCAGAGGACTTTCATGGGATTATCCATATGCTTGATTCCTAGACAAGTTTCTGGGAGGGCAGCACAGGTTGGCTGATAAACCACTGGGGAAACACAGCTGTTACCAAAATGTGGACCTCTCACAGCAAACCAGAAGGACCAGCCCAAACTCCTGGACACAAAAGACAAAAGCATTTTCTCAGTATGTCAGACATTCCTAGCAATGAAGATACTACCAAAAAGTGAAACCGTCTTTGAGCCAAAAACAATTTGAGGAATTATACCAGCGTGACATTTTGCAGGATCTGGCATGTACGTAGTGCTCAGAGCAGCATGTAAAAGCACCTGGTGGACTATTGAGCCTGTTTGTTGTGAAATGTTTTAAAAAAGCACACAGCAGCCTCATTGTAGAGGAGCTTTGAGATAAATTATAGCTAAATCTATTAAGAGAAATGCACTATTATTATAATGCATTCCCAGTTTGTTTATTGAATAACTGAATATCTTTAGTTTTGGATTAGGGAACACAAACTATAAATCTCAAGGCCTGTTTATGTTACTTATACTTTCTTTAAAAGGAGCTCCTTTTTTTTGTTTCAGTCTTAAATCATTTACACTTAACAAGCTCAGAGAAAATCCCATTCTAGGGCGCATAATTTATAGCTCATAACTTCAAATTCACTGAAATGTATAGACAATGCTTTTCTGATAAAAACTTTGCATCCCAGAGTTTGATGAACAGAAAGTCTGCTCCTAAATTTTTTAATTATAAATTCAGTCAAGAATGCCTCTCATTCTATTCTAATGTAGTTCTGATTCTAGAAAGTTAGAACATTAAAAAGTTCCCTTTAACCCCCAAGATATTTTTAAAAGCAAAAGATGTTCCTTTTGCCTTTGCTTAAATCATTCTGTTGTTCCTGCCTGAGAACAATGCCTAACTCATTTAAAGAAAGCTTTCTTTTTTTTTTTTATTTTATTTTTTTCTGTTGCTATGCAAGTGATACAAGCTGCTTTCTTGTTTCATTTTATGACAAATTATCTTTTCTGCACCAGGAGTTGGTTTCAGTGTCAGTCCACTGCATCTGAATGAAACTTCATGCAAACTCAAAAACAAATTTGGACACACAGTTAGCATTGGTGTGTAAATGAGGTCCACTGAGAATTACAAGATCTAAAGAGAAATCAACAATCAACAAGCTCCAGAAATGCAGTCTAAGCACCATGTCAATGATGATTCTCTCAACAAAAATAACAGTATTTGTAACACTTGCTGTAAGCAAGCATGAAATTGGAGGCAATCTCAAAAGAATAAATCCGTGGTGTTGTATATAGAAGTGCTTCATGCTAGGAAATGGACTTTAATTAGAACATCACTGGTGTCAAATTTCTAATAAAATGTTTAAATACAAATGGAGATAGCAGAACCTTGGGAGCTCTGCTAATGTAGAAATGGCTGTTAATGGCTGGGGATTTACATTTTTTACATTAGCACAAAGTCTGAGGCACAAAACTGATAAAAGGACACAAAGGCTTTGTATGCAGCTAAGCTCTTTTCAGATTGCCACGTAAATGGTGTGTGTTCAGCCACCGTGGAGCATCCACAAGCTCGCAGAGCCCTCCCCACCACCTTCTCCTCTGGTGCAGCCCATGGGGATTAACTCCCACCTATGCTCCCAGTTGTGTTTTATTAGTACTTGCAAGCAAGACATTACCACAGACTACCTGCTTCTGCATTTCGAGGTAATTCAGTTTTACCCAGTCTTTCCTTAGGTGTCTGGGAGGTAGAGAAGGATTGCCATTTTGATAGCCTCATTGCCCGCTTCCTTGAATTTCTCCCACCACCACTGAAGCATGACATAACTATCCTCTGAAGCATAATATTCTGCTGAGCTCCACATGGATTTTCAATAAGAAATTTGATAACAGATTATTGCTTGTCTTCAGTGAATGACCCGAGCTCCTCTCTGGGGTCTCTGAGGACCAGACCATTAAAAAAGGCAATAAATTTAAAGCTACAGATAGCAATGCATGGAGACACTTGAGGGAAATGGATCCAAATTACTTCTGACCCTCCTGAAGATGGGATGTTTAATCAAGATCTTAGGAATCAGCACAACAGAAACAAGCAGCAGAAGATAGATCCCAAGGTATTTCAGACTT